>JARBWK010000012.1:91015248-91592929 GCA_030556195.1 Anolis apletophallus | reverse complement strand
AGTGGTCCGCCGCTGCCAGTAACCCTTTCAGCAAGGCCAGCAGAGATTTTGAAGGTGGAGAAGGCATTACAGGCATTCTTGGCATTCTTGGGCTTAAGAAGAGAGGTGAGCTGTGCAGGCTAGCAGGCCAAATGGGCAGTCTATGGGCAGTGCCGGCTCTTTGGCTTAAGAATAGAAGGGAGCTGACATAAACCCATAACAAATTAAAGACACACATAGAATAAAGTTAGGGGAGAACTGACAGGAAGGAGAGAAGACGGTAAGGACAGAAAGAGATAGCGTAGCAAGGAAAGGAAGGAAGGAAGGAAGGAGAAAGGGAAATAAAAAGTGAACAAAGGAAGGAAGGAAGGAGACAAAGGAAAAAGTAGAGAAAGGGGGAGGGAAGGAAGGAAAGAGAAAAGAAGGGATGTGGAACCAAAGAGCAAAGGAAGGAATGAAAGAAGAGGGTAGAGAAGGTCACAATTGTACTGACAGCTAGTAGCTAGCTCTTATATTTATGTTATGCATCTACAGATCCAGTGAATTGCACTGCAGAGGTGAAGGGGAATGTTTCCCCCTTGATTTTTAACTGTTTCCCTGCTTTTCTTACTTTAGAACTAATTAAGAATTTCGTTAATACTTGCGTCACATTTTAGAACTTTTTGGAAATTTTTTTGTAAGTCTTTCTTTTACTAATAAAAAAATCCCCCCCATTTGATTTTAGAATCGCCATTTTTGGGTTCTAAACCATGCCTAATACCTTCCCTTCTCAATCTGATGATGTGGTAAAGAAGCTCAAATATAGTTAACAGATTTCCTTTACACACATTCTGCCACAAAATGAAAGAAGAATAATGCTCACATTTTGAAAGGGAAAATATGCTGTTCTGATGACCTTGTTAGAAGGAGGACATACTGGGATTAAATTGCAGTGGAGACATCTAATTCACTGTCTCGATGATATGAAAGATTAGCTAAATTTGAACAATCAAGCTTTAGAGGGAGACAGAATAAAAGGGATGTCATTAAGGTGTATGAAACCCTGGAAGGTACAGAGAAGAATAGGTTGTGGTGTTATTATGCTATTATTAGAGATAAGTAAATTAAACAAGAAGGCTCCTTAATATCAGTGGGAATAAAGTAGGGGAATGCTTTTCTATATTTGACTATGTGAAGGTTGAGTGGAAATGAATGCAGCCCATCAATTTTAGTCAGTGGTAAGTAAATAGAGTAAATCAATTTGGCTTTGCAAATACTTAAGCTACACTGTAGCACATGTTCTCTTAAAGGTTTAATGATGCAGTAGAACTTTGGATGAATTTCTTGGTTTTACTCAAAGACCAAGAATGCACATGTACATTATCATAGATCCCACCACTTCCTGCTTTATAGGAATTACACGATTCTACATCAAATTATCCCTATTACATTTCCAGTTGTGAGATTAATTTGAAAGTTCTCATTCAAAAGTATAGGATGTTCGAGTATGAAATGATCAAGTGTGAATGGACTTTTAATAAGAATGAGCAGAATATCTCAGGGTGTGCTATTTGCATTACAGCAAAATTGGGCATTCTCATTCCAAAAGAACATTATATAAATGCTGAAGGAAGTATAATAGGTTTTGATATATTTTGATAGAATGGAAAGAATGTCTCAAGATGTTGTGAATGTATGGGTCTAAAAAATTCAGAAATGTTAATGCAAATTGTGAGTCAGGCTATCTATTCCGAATGTTCTTTGATTTTTCCCACTGCGCTGGGGCAAGATTATTCACATAGTGGATGAATTTAATAAGATGGGCTGCAGTTGTTGAGGAGTCTCCTGCAATTTTAATGTGCAGGTTCCTACCTAGGAGAAATGTCTGGGAAGGAGGGGAGAACAAACTGAGTCCCATTGCTAGAGTAAGCACATTGAATCCTACACTGGATTTAAAGTTTACCATTATGTAAATCACATTCATATGAATAGGTGCATTCTGGTCATTGTGTATGAGTAACATAAATTCTTAGGTAAGTCCTATATATCCTACTGACACAGCATAAGAATGATATCACATATATTGTGGCAATTCCATGTGTCATCCAGACATGGATGCAGACTGACATGGTTGGATTTCTATAGTAGAATATAATTCCACAGGGGAGACTTCACTCAAATCACTTTGCTTCATGCATTCAAAGTTGATTTGACCAAAAAAGATCTGCTAGTGTGAGTAAGTTAGTATGTTATGGCAGTACAAAAAAACCCTTTTCATCAATTTATTGTTAATCTTTTCGTTGTGTACCTTCAAGCCATTTCTTATGGTGGCCTAAGGAAAATGTATCTTGACATGATTTGAACAGAGAAGGGTTGTCTTCCTCTGAGGCTGAGAGAGTATGTGTAGGCATTTCCCCAACTTCGGCATCCTGGAGGTTATGCTCGATTCCAGCCATAAGGGGTGCTGTTGCACCATCATCTATGATGAAGAATCCTTGAGCACAGACTTCCTCCTTTCTTTGATTGCTGATATTTTCTGGTATTTCCTTTTTATGGTGCCATAAAATACCTCTCTGCTTAAGTGGTGTCTAATTGCTCTACTCACAGCTGTTTTCAAACTGCTTAGGTGGACAGTGAGCTGGGCTGAAGGTTGGGTGCTCATCCCTACCCTGACTTCTAACTGCCAACCTTTCAATTGCTGTGATCTATTACTGCTGGTGATTAACCAGCAGTGCTAAAGCCAGGCCCTAATATGCCCACGTTCTTGCATTCTCCATGGGTCAGCAGGAATTTAAACCATGGTCTCCAGCACTCAAACCAGTACAGTAATTTGATTGAAGGAGGGGCAATATAGGTACAAGTTTCCACATGACGGACATGTGCCGAAGTTTTATATCATATGGATGAACCTACAGTGGTCACTTGGAATGTAGGCAATGAATCACAGTGCCTCTATTTCTTTCTTCTTCTTCAATACTTTGAGCATGGAGGCTACATTTGAACTGGACTACACCATTCATTAAAGCAGCATTGGCCAAGTCGTATTGTATTTTTGTCTTTGATAGCCTAATTGATTTTCTCTCTCTGTCAATATGCTACATGTCTTCTGAGTGACCCAGCCTCTACATTTTATAAGATGCCTTGGGCAAATGTCTCTCTGGAAATTTGAAAGCTCAGTAATGGCATTAGAAGCAAGTTTTTATTCATACTGAATTCATGTTTGAAAACAAGCCATTTAATTAACCAAGTGAAACAACACTTGTGCTGAAAATGTAATGACTTGAGTAATGCAAACAAGATTTCATGTGGTTTCCATGGCCTCACATGGCCATGAAATCCACAGAGTAATCTTGGACAAGTCAAACTTTCTGAGTCTCAAAAAGAAGCCATGACAAAGCCCCTCTGAACAAGAAAACAGCATAGCTGGTATAAATAGGAAATTACTCAAAGACATGCAGCCACCACCAAAGAAGAACAAGATACTATCTGAGGGGTGGAGTGGATTTTATGCCCAAACTGGGAACCCATATGTTATTGACTATAATTCCCATGATCTCAATGCAATCAGTCATTTTTGACTGTGCTAGTGGAAGATGAAGGTCAACAGCACTTGGAAGTCTATAATTTGCTCAGACTTATGGTAAATGATAGCCTTGAATGGATCTCATTTTTTTTCTTGCTGCCTTCCTCTCCACAATTTTTCATTCAATCCTGAAATCTTTATTGGCTTCTGACTTCCATCTCCTAACTCCTAGTTCCTTTCTATTGCTCTGATCTTACAAGCCACAACTTCATGTTATTATCCTTCTGCTTCTTTCCATCTGCCAATTGACATAAGGGGTTCACCCTATTTCCTGCTCTTCGTTGCCTGCTGAAAATAATAACACTTCAGGGACTTAAACATCATTACAACTACGGTGAATTTACATGACCTATTCCCATGGGAAATCTGTTCCCTCCCCCCCCCCCCCACCTTGCTCACAAAGTGTGGCTGTGCATTTACTACCAGTAATAAAATTCCTGTCTGTCTCAGTTGTAGATTGCCTTCTGTGTAGAGCCCACTATCTCTCTACACAGCATGCTAGATAAACCAATCAATAGCCAAGATCTGAAAATTAAATGCTGCATTTATTTTTAGCTAGAATAGCCATGTATCAGAGCTTAGAAATGTTGTTTGTTTACACTCCTAAAATTTCCCCAATGAGTAGATTATGTTGACTGCAGGATTTTGGGGACTCTGTCCCTTACCACTACTATGTGTGTGTGTGTGTGTGTGTGTGTGTGTGAGAGAGAGAGAGAGAGAGAGAGAGAGAGAGAGAGGACTCCCATGACCAACAGAAAACACTAGAAGAGTTTGGTGGGCAGCAATGGTGGTGAAAAGGACCTCGATTCTCCTCAGGTGGCAGCAGCAACACAAATGCAAAGGACCTTGAGTTCACCTACATCTAGAGAGCACTGTGGACTCAAACAATGATGGATCTGAACCAAACATGGCAGGAATACTCCATATGCCCAATTGTGAACACTGGTGGAGTTTGAGAGTAAGCATTAGATTTAAGAGAGTTTGAAATAAAATTATCTCCCCTCGCACCCACATTTTATGAGAACAAGTAGTGTGCATGTTCCCTAAGTCACCCATTTCCTTTATGTGGGTCTTTCCCCATTTTCTACATCCCCATAGCATTCACTTGCTAGCAGCACATTTTCATTTTCATCAGCATCCCATTACCACTTCCAAAATAGCAATTTCTGTCTGGGTAATGCTACATTTTCACATTTACTCTGTGTTGGGTTTTGTAGGTTTTGGAAGATGGACAATGGCATAGCCTCCCATCTCCCATGTGAATAATGACAAGGGAGAATGAAACTCATAGATATTTGTCAAAGTGGGTGTAGGGACAATATTCAGACCATTTTTGGACATCTTCTGGACATTGTAACACAGTATAAATCATTGTGCAACAAGTGATTTATACTTTAAGAATGTTGGTGCATGATTATCCTACTGGAAATAAGAGGATGTGAGAAATAATAAAAAATGAACAGAAATAATAAAGTGAGCCTGTCCTTCAAAATTTATGACAATGTCATTGTTTCTGTGTCACGTGGCCTGTATTGAACCCACTAAACTGATCTATTGTTCTGAAATTTGGTGGAAAGTGCTATTTTTATGGGAAGTCTTTCTCCATGGTTGGAAGTGAACTGCAAATATAGTAACTTTTATTCTTCATTCCTGTCACTGTTATACAAAACTGCAATACATGGTTGAGGTAATCTTTAAAAGGTTTTTTTGTTCTTTATTCATTGAGTCGTTTCTGACTCTTTGTGATCTTATGGACCAGCCCTCACCAGAGCTCCCTGTCGGCAGTCACCACCCTCAGCTCTTTCAAGGTCAAACCAGTCACTTCAAGAATGGCATCCATCCATCTTGCCCTTGGTCAGCCCCTCTTCCCTTTTCCTTCAATTTTCCCAAGCATCATTATCTTCTCCAAGCTATCCTGTCATTTCATTATGTGGCCAAAGGATTCCATCTTTGCCTCTAATATGCTTCCCTGGCTGTAGTCTGTGTCTGCAGTAATCTTTGTCTGGATTTTCTTGTGGTACAAGGCATTCTCAGAACTTTCCTCCAACACCATAGTTCAAAAGCATCTATCTTCCTTCACTCAGCCTTCGCTATGGTTCAGATCTCAAATCCGTATGTTACTACAGGGAATACAATTGCTTTTACTATGCAGATCTTTGTTGCCAGTGTGATGTCTCTACTCTTCACTATTTTATCGAGTTTGGACATTGCTCTCCTCCCAAGAAGTAAACGTCTTCTGATTTCCTGGCTGCAGTCTGTGTCTGTAGTAATCTTTGCACCTAGAAATACAAAGTCTGTCACTGCGTCCACATTTTCTCCCTCTATTTGCTAGTTATCAATCAGTCTGGTTGCCATCACCTTGGTTTTTATGATGTTTAACTGCAACCCAGCTTTTGCACTTTCTTCTTTCACCTTGATTAGAAGGCTCCTCAGCTCATCCTTGCTTTCGGCCATCACAGTGGTATTATCTGCATATCTAAGGTTGTTAATGATTCTTCCAGCAATTTTAACTTCAGCCTTGGATTAGTCAAGCTCCACATGTCACATGATGTGTTCTGCATACAAGTTGAATAGATAGAGTGAGTGAGTATACAGCCTTGCCGTACTCTTTTTTCAATCTTGAACCAGTCTGTTGTTCCGTGGTCTGTTCTTACCATTGCTACTTGATCTTTATACAGATAAGATGGCTTGGTATTCCTATGTCACCAAGAACTTGCCACAATTTATTTATTGTGATCCACACAGTCAAAGACTTTAGAATAGGCAATAAGACATATAAATAGATGAAAAGAAATTAAGTGGGCCTTTGTTAAAAATTATACTAATAAAGGAAAATAAAAACCACCGGCTCAGCGCTATTTTACTTCAGCATGAAAGAAGCCTTGTGCTTCATAGAGTTGTTCTGGATTCTAGACCTCCCCTGAAAGTAGGTTAAACCCCCTAGATCCTATCTTCAAAGCAAATTAATTGCCCAAGCCACAGATGGCTGAATTATAGTCTATAATGGAAGTTGCTGCCATTTGAATTCCCTTTGAACAATACAGACAGCAAAAGGGCACATAAAATGAGGGTGTGGAATGAACTTCCAGGAAAGCAGAACCTCACTATGCATACAGTTGTCAGAAAAGACCCCTCCTCCTGGCCCCCAGTCCTCTTTACATTTTAGGAAAGTTATTTCATATATAGCCCCTTTGTTTTTCTGATTTAGGAAAAAGAGGGCTGTAGATCCATGAACAATAACTGCATGCATATAACAATTTAATAAACCTGTAAGATGATACTGTCTTGAAGTTGTTCCTTCAAACACCATGTTATTTCTCATTTTCTCTTGTGGAATGAATTAAGATCTAATGAGGCAGATGACATGTCTGCAGTGTAATTTATGTTGCCTCAAATTGGCATGTGTAGTTGGTTCAGAGGTGCTCAACTTGGGGAGCAAAAGCTAAAAATCACAAAGACTGACCTCTCATGTCATTCATGTTTTTTCCATAATCTTCAGATGGGAGGTAAAACAATGCTTACACATTTCTTGTCTTGAGACATCCAGACAATCAAGAAAACGGTCAACCTTTTCTTAGACTTTTTGTACACAGTAGTTTTCATTTATGGGAATTCCTTTGAACAAAATCCAGCAATTTTTTTTCATTTAAAAATCAATTAAAAACTGTTGTAGAGATAAAAACATTTTATGCAAACAATTTTAATGTAAAACAAATTCTCCATTGCAAAGAATTGTTGTTGCTTTTTGAAGTTTTACGGTCTTTAGGGAACTGCATTTTTCTGCAAGAAAATCAACATTATGATTTTTCCGTCCCAATTTTTCACAAGATTCTTAAGAAGCAATAGCAGCAAGCTATGAAAGAAGTACTGAAATTGGTAGAGGTTTGGCGATAATACTGAAACTTTCCTATATACCTTCCACCCATACTCTTTAATGAAATTTACTTGTTTTAATATAGTTATTATGTCTAAGCAGATCAATCCAGTATGCCCAAATTGTTGTCCATTTGATAAAACCAAAATACTTCTCATACACAGTTTTATTAGCCTATTTAGAACTAACAGGAACAATATTTTTACAATGGAAGGGCAGTCTATAAGAGAGAGGAGGGAGGGAGAGGGAGGGAGAGAGAAAACAGTTCAAGCAAGGTTGCAGTTCAGGCACTTTCTAACCATGCCCTGCGGACTCAGTGCTAGTCTGCATTATGCCACAGCTGTATATATATGTTGCATGTGAATCTGAATTGTACCTGACCTGACAAGAACACAATAGCACAGCTGGGAGAATTAACTGCTTTCCAAACTCTTCTGGATTTAAGCATCCAGAAGTGACTACTGTATTTCTTTAAATAACCCCACAAGAAATGTCTGTAAATAGAAATCTCATGGCGGTCTGCCATTACTGTTGTCACACGTAGGCAGAAAGTCTAGCATGCTGTGTCCTTTTCTCGGCTCCTTTCCCGCCTCACATGTGTTTGTTCATTTTGTGATGGTGCTCCTCAGCTAGCATAGTTCTTTGGTACAATGTTGAGAGAGAAAAGGCTGATCTAGAATGTCAAGGAACCAGCAACATGCTAAGGTACAGACTTGTTGCCAATAGTCACAAAGCATAAAATAAAGGAAAAAGAAAAGGGGGAAAGGGGGCATAAAAGGAGCAAATGGCAGTCCTAGATTGGTTCTACACGAAGGCTATTCCTTTTCACAAGGAGCCAGGGAGCGTTCATAGTACTATAGTTGTTATTGTTGTTTGCCTTCATGTTGTTTCAAACTGCATTATATGGCAGTGTAGATGGGGCTCCTGACTCATTGGGTGGCCTTGGGAATGTCACACTCTCATCCTTAGAAAATCCCACAAAAGGACCACCTTAACATCACTATTTGTCAGAAATGACTTGAAGGCACATAACAATAAAGTGTGAAAGAGACCAAAGAACATATGGAGAAGGACAGACCATTTGGGAAATAAGAGGCAAATATTTCTGATGGTAAGCAAGAATGTGGGTTGTTTTTTTAAAAAGAAACCATGACGTTATATGTGAGATTTACCTTTCAGCATAGATCTAGACCAGTGGTTCTCAACCTGTCCCCCAATGTTTTGGCCTTCAACTCCCAAAAATCCTAACAGCTGGTAAACTGGCTGGGACTTCTGGGACTTGGAGGCCAAAACACCTGGGGACCCGCAGGTTGGGACCACTGCCCTAGATCTTATTGGAAACATTTGTAAAATCTGATTATTAGGTTCCCGTCTTTGATTTATTCATAAGAATAGAAGTGATTTTTGCTTTTTATTAAATGATGGTCTGTCCAATTGATTTAATGACTAATCGAAACTACTGGGACACTGGAACTCTTGACTTGAGAAAGTCCGTTTCTGATGTGCTCTGCTGCTCTCTCAGCCATGTTTTCCACAGCAGTGTGATTTCAGTTAGGTTCAATGCTCTGCCAGGCAGATAAAGTGCTATACCCAAAAGAGATAGATTTAGATTCTTGTGTGATGCATTTTGTAGATGTGTCTTCAGCTTGGCTTGATGCTAAAAGAACACCTTTGAGGATGGCTGAAGGAATAAATAATTAAAATTATGAAATTGGCTTAAAACTCTCTTAATTGTGGTCTGAGCAATTTATCTGCAGTTGACTAATTGGAGCTACTGTTCAGCTGGGAGCCTCTCTCCCTCCCCCCCCCCCCAGCCACATCTCTACATGCTCATTCAACAGAAGTGTGGGGTTTTTTTCATGCTTGGGGAAGAACGTCATCAAACCTAAATTTCAAGGTTTGCTCTCTGTTGACATCCCAGGATATAATGCCAGCCAAAGTCACATGTGACTTCTGGGTGTGTGTGCATGTACAATTATCCATTTTGAAAATGTTTAGCATGCTGAAGGCCAACATTCTCTGGGGGAGTAATTAAGTTAGTTGCCTGCATTTCATAAAATACAATGATTAAAGCTGACTGGAGATCTCATTTTCTCACCAATTTTTAAGACTGTGAAGGAATTCAAGTGGAATCAACTGTCTGTTCAGACACTGCTATTCAGAAAGAGAGAACATGGCAAGCATTTTTGTAATCCCTAACAGGGCATTAAAATATAGAAAAAGATGTCATGTGAAATCCCCAGGAGAAATTCTACTGTATGTCACTCTCTCTTTTCCTAAATAATCCGTTTCCAAGGAAAATCTACAACCTCAATTGAAATGTGTATCATTTGGAATACTCTTCTGTGGTTCACCAGTTTCTGACTTGCAGCTTTTAATGTGGACACCAGATTCTGAATTCATAATGTGTTTCCCCCTGTGATAGCAATTAACTGGATATTTATTTTCTCTGGGGGCTGCAAATTATCTAGGTATGTGAAAATATCTCATGCTTAACTCTGCTCAATCTCACCTGCATTTTCTTTTGTGTTACGTTATAAGACTATGTTTTTTCTCTGAATTGAAACCTGAACAGTTTTTGTACACTTTTTCCAATTGTTATGCAGTTTCTCTCATTTATTTAACTTTTGCCTATTTACTAAAGCATATGTCAGTATTTGTCCCAACTAGGAGCATGTGCTTGACCATATTATATTGTGTTATGAGCAATTATCGGGGGCCCTGGTGGCACAGCGGGTTAAACCGCTGAGTGCTGAACTTGCTGACCAAAAAGTTGATGACTAGAATCCAGGGCGTGGAGTGAGCTTCTGCTGTTAGGCCCAGCTTCTGTCAACCTAGCAGTTTGAAAACATGCAAATGTGAGTAGATCAATAGGTACTGCTTCAGTGAGAAGGTAATTGTGCTCCATGCAGTCATGCTGGCCACATGACCTCGGAGATGTCTATGGACAACGTTGGCTCTTCAGCTTAGAAATGGAGATGAGCACCAACCCCCAAAGTCAGACACGACTAGACATAATGTTAAGGGAAACCTTTACTTTACCTACAAGCAATTATCACCTTGTTTGAACATATGAACATGTTTAAGTGCTAGAGGTGGCAAGCAACTTTTTTCACAAGCTTTGAGTAGCACAAAATTTGCTGCCTTTGTCAAGACTGTTGAGTCCAATGTTGTTGAGACTATGGTATTCAAACTTACTACTGTAATCACCATGTCAAAATACTTTGTTTATTTATTTATTTATTTTATACTCCACCTTTCTCACCCTGAAGGAGACTCAAAGCAGCTTACAAACTTTGGCAAAAGTGCTGAACTGCAAGCAATTAAGCTAGTGTTCTGTGTAGGCATTGGAAGCCACTATTCCGACTATGGACATTGATATAGATGCCTATGAGACAATAGACATAGTTGAAAATAACAATACAATGTGAGGTTATTAATAGTTTTGGTTCTTAGGAAAGCATTTAAATGGGCACACTTATATTTGCAGTTTATGTTCAAGATGTGTGACAGTCAACTGAACTGACCACATTCACTAGAACAGTGTTTTTCAACCTTTTTTGAGCCGCGGCACACTTTTTGCATTTACAAAATCCTGGGGCACACCACCAACCAAAATGACACAAAATGACACTCTAACACAGTAATACATATAGTTAATATGTTTTGAATTGATGAGTCGAGGCTCCTGAAGGCTTCCTCAAGGCGGGCCTGGTATTTGGCAGAGCCCTTCCTTTGCCTCGGGGAGGATCTTTGGGGAGGGAAAGAGGGAGAAAGAGCTGCAAGGAGAGGAAAGAGTGCCAATTTCCCACGGTACACCTGATGATCGCTCATGGCACACTAGTGTGCCACGGCACACTGGTTGGGAAACACTGCACTAGAATATCAGTATACGTGCCTTCACATTACCTGTCAACTTATGCTGACCTTATGGATCTTATTGGATATTCTTTGGTATATAATATTCAAGAGGTGATTTAGTCAGTTCATTACTCTAATATGGGCTACAGCATAGTAATTCTTGATGGTCGTGCATCTAAGTACTAACTTAACTTCCAAGATCAAATAGGAACAATAGCTAGAAATATTACTCTCTGGTTAAAACTAGAGAGGATTTTAAAAAGAATATGATTGAGCAAAGGTTTAGAAATGCACCAGCAACAATGAGATACAGCACTGGTTAAATTAATGTCATCTTAATACAATGTTTTTCGTTGACCCAGTTTGAAACTCACCACAATGGTGATGAATATGCTAGGCATTATGTTCACTAGAACTACCATGCTATATCTCATTACCTGGGAGTAAACCCCACTGAATTTAGTGTGCTTTCACTTTTAAGTAGACATGTAGAAACATATTCTGCAGGAACTCTGTCTCTTTATCTATAGAAGAGCAATGTTGCATTTGTTGAATGTCCCATTGAGTTTTCTCTGGATTAACTGATCACCCATCCTGAGCCTTTCATTGCAATCAGCTATACAGAGCTTCTTTGAGCTCCTGGCTTCTCTGTCTCATAATTAACTGTAGTGTTTTATAAATTATGTATAGTAGATGGAGAGGCTAGGAGGGTTTTCTTTTATTTTTTTAGTCCCAGCTCTCAGAGAGTTACAAATTAATGAATAGCAGAAAGAAAGAAGGGGGAGAGGGAAACCCCATACTATCCACACACTTAGTGTTATTGATGTTAAAATCATATGGGAATTGAGGTCATGACACTCTCTGCCGGAGCTAAGCTGTTGGAGTAACACAAATAGGTCTAAAGACTTAACATTCTAGCTGCCTCAGTGATAGCATTCCCCACAATGAAATACAACACAATCTCATTATCATTCTTTTTGTCTTTCTCTTTGAATCAAAGAACCAATGTGTGTTATTTTTAAAGAAAAATAAAAGTAATCAGTAGTAATAGTGTCAGGATCAACATCATTTTCCCCCACTTGATATTCCTGATAATTTAAATGTGGCATGTGTCAGCCTTGAACTAGAAACAAGAATTATTTGGATACTTTCCTATTGTCCTTTCTGAATAGAGATAGAAATAATAATATCTCTATCCATGGTCAAAACCATGTTTCTTGAGTATTGAAAACAAATTGATGAAAAAATTCCTGTTTTGACAAAAATCAGTTTGGAAAGTATATATTATGGGCTTAGTTCACACCATTTTTTGTTTCCCGTGCAGAAAATCCTGTAACAGAACTCATCCAGCAAAGATAACTCATATTGTTATTTTGTATAGAAAGCAGCATTTTGAAGGACAGAAAACATTTTTTCTGTGGTGAAAATAATAACGGTTGCATTCTCAGTTTGGTGAGGTACCCCAGCCTTTTTGCAGAGAAGGCTATAAACCTTGTAAAACTACAAATCCCAGGACTCCATGGCACTAAGCAGTGTCCAGCTGCATCAGTTCCAGTGTAGATGTATCCAGTGTCAGTCCTACTTCAAAGATCTTCATTGCCCTACAGCCTATCTGACTCCTCATGGCTGCCGATCCCCAAAACACCCATGTCAGGGATTACCTGATAGTATTGTAGGCTTCCATTACAATTGACCCTGCTCCTGAGCTCAGTTACTTTCTTAATTGCAACTGAAATAATCCTCTAGCTACAACAATGAACTTTGCTTCCACATCCATAAGATCACCTTTACCCTTTCATGTATACAAGTTTGTTTCCATATATCCCATCTTGGGAAAAGACCACCTATTAATTCAATAAACAAACAAACAAGATGATTGATTTTGGTTCATATTATTCAAATTGAATATGCTAAAGACAATTGATGGAGATAATGCTGTTACTGTAAGGTTGAATTGGAGAATTGCACAATCTACAGAATAACTTGAAAAATCCTCAGTAAATTAGAATAGTTAACATGCAAAAACATTTAACAAGGATTCCACTTGTTTATGAAAACCCATGTTTACCAAAAACGTTGCAATGTATAGGGCTGAGAGTTGAGATTACCTAAGGCCAAGTAGGTGTCTCCATTCAATATAGAGGAATGAATTTAAAAAGAAAGCAAAACTGAAACATAATTCATAGACATGGTTAAAATTTACTTTGGGAAAATCGATATTACCATAATAGTTTGTGTTAGTGTCTTGTATCTAGCACAATAACAAACAAATAATATGAATAAAGTAACACAATAATGATCCGATAATGTTCTTGGGTAATGGGAAATAATTACATTCCTTATCTTTTGACACTCTTTGCTTATTAAAATCTTGCTCCAATAGCGACTTTTTAATTCCCTCCATCTTTTAATTCTTTGCTTCATCTCATGTGGATACACTGTCCTCTGCAGTGTGCTCCATTCAGAAATTGCCAATGCAGCACAACTTCATTACTGAACTCTACACTAAACTTTGCATTTGAGAGATGTACTAGTTTCCTTTCAGTCTGTTGCATTTACATGTTTCCCCATATGTCCATTCCAAATCATTTCTACATTCATCAGCAGTTTATTTTTCAAAAATCTGCACCTAGTAAATTGCATTTAGCAGTGTATATCAGCAATACATATTTTGATATGATTTTGAGCTAAGATGTGTTGAAACATACAGGTGTCAGGATCCATTTAAAAGCAGGATTGGGTACACACATTAAACCGGAATACACGGATCACTGGATATGAGGTTGTATACAAAGGTTTCATACAGGTGATACATTATTAAACCCAAAATCCCGAATGCTTTGATTTATATGCCACGTGGTTGCTGATTCTGCTGTAATAATAATTTGCCTTCAAGTTGAGTTTGACTTATGATGATTATACCATGGGGTTTTCTTGGAAATATTTATTCAGGGACAATTTGCCATTGTCTCCTTCTAAAGCTGTGACAGGGTGACTTGCCCAAGATTACACACTGGATTTCATAGCACAGCAGAAGTCTGAGTCCTAATCCAACACTATACCATGCTGGCTCATATTTGCTGAATATTTATAGTGACTCATTCAACATTCTTCTTTCAATTGCATTGTGACTCAGGATCCAGATCACCCTTTAGCAGACTCAAGGTATAATGACATATTTTCATTTATGGTGGGAATACCCCCTGCTGAAGAACTTCTGGAATAATATATTTAAGGAAATAGCTAACATTATAGAACTAAACATCACCCTGGATGCTAAGTTAGCATTTCTAATGGATGTCACAAAGTTGAATTTAGAAATGGAAAAGAAAGTATTATTGTTGATTATTTTACTCACAGTGGTAATACTTATCATTGAAAGGAATTGGAAAATAGTAACCAATTTCACCCTGGAAGCATGGTATGTGGTGGAAGCCTTATGTGTTAGACTTTCTATGGAAATGAAGGTGTTTAGGCGGGGGATCAGAATTTGACTCATATTGGTCAGCTTTCATTAAATATATTTTAGAGTGTGATAAAGGAAAACTATACAATCCTGTTGGTCAGGAATTTCTGGATATGGTATTTATTTAGTGGTTGACTCATAAATATATGGCAGAGGAAACAATACTTCTTCAGGCCTAAGTGGTGGGGTTAAGTGTTTGTAAAATGTTCATTAGTTTGTATTCTTTTCACACTGTATGATGTTAATTATTTAATTAAAATGATTTTTTTAAAAGGTGCAATGACACAACAAATGGCCAAGACTGGGTTTAGGAACATGGCAGGAAATGCCAGGAACAGAGAAGCAATGTCCTTTCCCAGATATTGATACACTCCCAATCCAATTATCCCTTGCTATTGGCCAGACAGTTTGGAAATTGGAGTTCAATAACATTTGGAAGTCAATAAGGGCAAAATTGGAAAAATGGAAATATCTAAAATTAAATTTATTAGGCAGAATTGCAGTAATAAAAATGGACGTTCTACCCAGGATGATTTTCCTCTTTCAGTCCATACCAATATTGAGAACGACTTTCATTTTCAAAATTTGGAAAAAAGATATTTTAAAATTTATTTGGGATGGAAAAAAATTAGGGCAGCCCTGTTTAAGACTTGGGAGAGGTACAAGGACAGACTATACCAGAAAACTCCCCTTTGGGTCTCACCCTTGGAGGCCCAACACAGGAGAGAAATTCCAATGGAAAAATTGCTCACGTATAGAACATTACTAGAATGGAAAGACAGCAAGTGGGTCCTAAAAACCCAAGACAAGCTAAAAGAAATGGGAAATGAAATTTCTTGGTTTCACTATTTACAAATAAAAGAATATTTTAAAATAGACAGCAAGAAAGGCTTCATAAAAGAGGACTCAATTTGGGAGAAGTTGCAGAAACACAAGAAGAAACACATCAGGATCCTATACAACACATTATTGGAGTGGGATGTGGAAGAGGAATCAGTAAAGCAGGTAATGGTCGAGTGGGCCCAAGATTTGGGCCACTCGATTTTATTGCAGGAATGGGAAGTTACCTGGAAGAAGATAATCAAGTATCTCGGGTCAACCACTACAGCTGAAAATTGGTACAAGATGTACTTTCGTTGGTACCTGACTCCCCAGAAACTGGCAAAATATTATAAAAATACGAACAATAAATGCTGGAAGTGCAAGAAACAACCAGGGACTTTCTTTCACTGTTGGTGGACCTGCCCAAAGGTACAGAGATTTTGGAAAATTATTCACTCGCACGCACAAAAAATATGGGAGGAAAAATTCGACCTAAAACCCGAGTATTATTTATTAAACCTAACAGAGGAGAAAGTTGATAGGAAGAAAGATAAGCTTTTGTGTTATATGGCGGTGGCGGCCAGAATGCTGCTGGCAAAAAACTGGAAAAAAGAAGACATTCCACAAATAGAAGACTGGATATCTAAACTATATGAGTTAATGGAATTAGACAAACTGAACAGTATTACCAATGATCAAAGCCACAAAACTAGAACGGATTGGCAACCTCTAGAACTTTACCTAAAATCATTAAAGATCTGATTATGAGACCTCGCAGTCAAGGAAGGGGAAGCAGGGCAACAGTAGACTGGGGAGATATAATTCAAGTTTAACATGTATTCCTCGCGGACCAGACTGGAAGACTTAGAACATAAGAACATAAGAAGAGCCATGCTGAATCGGACCTCAGCCCATCTAGTCCAGCATTCTGTATCACACAGTGGCCCACCAGTTGTACACGGGGATCTCGAGCAGAAGGGAGGGCAAAACCCTGACCTGCTCCCGACCCCCCACAACCAGTACCCAGGGAAATCCTGCCTACCTCAACCAACTCCGAGGTGGTACTTAAATGTCCTTTTCCGTAACTACCAATACACTTGGTATCCATGAATCTGTCTAATCCTGCCTTGAAGTTGTTCAGGCTGACAGCTGTCACAACCTCTTCTGGAAGTAAATTCCATAACCCAATGACCCTCTGGGTGAAGAAATATTTCCCTTTATTAGTCCTAATTTTCCTACCTTGGAGCTTCAGGGAGTGCCCTCTAGTCCTAGTGTTTTGTGACAAAGAAAATAATTTTTCTTTATTCACCTTTTCTATCCCATGCATGATTTTATACACTTCGATCAAGTCACCTCTTAAACGCCATCTTTCAAGGCTGAAAAGACCAAGGCGTTGCAACCTGATTTCATAAGGGAGCCGCTCCATTCCTTGGATCATTCTTGTTGCCCTTTTCTGTACCTTTTCCAGTTCCGTTATATCCTTCTTAAGGTGCGGAGACCAGAATTGTACACAGTACTCCAAATGTGGCCTTACCATAGATTTGTAGGGAGGTAATACAACATTTGCTGACCTATTTTCGATTCCCTTTCTGATCATGCCTAGCATAGGATTTGCTTTTTTCACTGCTGCTGCGCACTCGGTTGACATCTTCATTGAGCTGTCCTGTACTTATTCTGTAACCCCCCCCCCTATCACTCCCAACCCCATGTCTTCCAATACCCTTCCCATCCCACCCTAAGCCCTTCCCAAGACCCTTCCCCTCCCAAAGTGTATTTTATTTCTGCTTAAAACTTCAATAAATTTTTTTAAAAACAACATTTGAGAGCCACCATTATATCAACCCCAGTCTAAAGAGATCCTTCCATTCCCTGTACCTGAGCAGGTACATTGACCCTTCCTTCTGATTCCTAATTAGAAGGAAGGGTCAATGTACCTTCTCAGGTACAGGGATTTTCATGGAACCACTTGAATTTCAAGAGAGCACCTCCTGAGCTGTCAATTGATGTAAAATATATTTTCACATGTGCTTCATGACTTTGTTAATAGCTTGCAGAAAATACCCCACAAGCTAGGAGACCAATGTGGTATCTCTCTATCTGAAGTTTTAAAACCAGTACTGTCTTGCCTGGGGCGGGGGTACACCCAGTGCTGTTACTCATGTTGCTGTCACGATTCTATATTTCATTCTGTGCTCACAAGCAACCTATTAAGATGAGGTATTTTAGTAAAGGTGGAGAAATTAATTAGAGTTTCTTCTCTTCTGTTGAACCATTTCAAAAAATAATTACAGAACCTAGTTTGTCACTGGTCACAATTTCTCATAATGGCTCTCCATTTGAGGAAAAGGGAAATGGTGTCCCCTACAAGCTCTTTGGTCTTAGAATCTCTTCCATTAGTATTTATTCTTGTTGAGGTGAGAGGGAACGGGGGGGAAAAAGTAAGGCCCCTTTTACACAGCTGTACAAAATCCAGATTATCTGCTTTGGACTGGATTATATGGCAGTGTGGACCCAGGTAATCCAGTTCAACGCAGATAATGTGGATTAACTGCTTTGATAATCTGGATTATGTGGCAGTATAGAAGGGGCCTAAGAGAGAAACTCCCTTCCACTGTCTAGCGTCATAAACCCACATCCATAATCCCTTAAAGAACTCTTACATAATCTCTACTGTAATCCTTCATTGGAAATGAACTATGGCCGCATACAGCACTTAGCATTAATAAGTCAAAGATCCGGCAAGTCAAACTTGGAGTTTCTTGCTGCTGCTTCCTCCAAATTAATCTTATTTTGTGTTGAAGCCTCATGCAGTTACTTTCATCTAGTCACTTCCACTGTGCGCCACAGCTCTGCAAGACTCCAGATTGCCAATACAGAATGATTTGCTTTAAAGTTACTATTGGGACAAGATCACTTAATTCCAGCATCTTAATTCCCAGCTCATTGATATAGGGCAAATGGTCTCAGAGGAATAACATAAGAACAGCTGGAAAAAAAGACTGGTGCAGTACAGGATTACTTGTGAATATATATGGTAAGACTGAAATCTTTAGAAATACATAGTAAACATTGATTCCGTGTCCATGCAGTTTTATTTTTTGCAAAGGAGTGGGTTGCAGCTAGAATACTAATTTTAGTTGTGTAGATGCACTCTTGGGCAGTAATGAAATCTGGGCATCTAAGCTAAATTCATTATAAGACAATGCCCAAACTGTGTGCTTGACATATCATGGGAGTGCATTCCTATCTCATGGGCGATTACTTGTGGCCTAGTATGATAGTCTTCCAGATATAGAATCTTAAGATCCATTTATAACTGTGAAGACCTATTCTGATGGAATTCCAATGTCTTGATCTATTTTTCAACTGATCAGGAGCACCTCTACCTTGCCATGATCAAGTGTCAACTTGTTTTCTCTCATCCAGTCCATTCCTGGTGGCAGACAATTGTTTAGTCCTAAGACTCTTGTCCTCACTGCTGCCCTTAGAAAGCAGCACCAGCCACACAAGATGTTTGATGCTGTTCTTTGCTATGGAAGCCAAGGACTGAGGAAACCTGTTCTTCATGTAGTTCTTTTCAAAACTAGACTTGGACTGAACAACTGTTCAGAGAGTGGCCAACTTCAAACAGATGACTTTCCTTTGATGGCCTCTGGAAGACTTCTTTTTAAAGGAAGCATAAGTACCCTGAGTGTATTGCAAATGCTATGTAAATGTGCCAGCAGTCTTTTCAAAAGAAAGGGAATGAGGAAGGGGAAGAAAATATAACCAGAATGTGAACCAAGCAAAAAACCAACACAGCTTAATAAAAGCAAATAGAAAAATGACACAGAATAAGGATGGAAATTTAGCGGCAGTGGAACGAAATCAGCATGGAGATGCATGCAAAAGAACCCATAATCGAAATGTTGTACTTGGGTAGAGAGAGATTAATAAGAAGCGGTGACTACTTAAGCAGTCAAAGGAAAAAAAAGCAGTGAAGGTACCAGGAGTGCAAATTGTTTATTTTTAACTTGAAGTGGGTGAGGATTGTTGGTTTAGAGAGGAAAGATAAAAGGGTAGAAAAGCATGTATACACAATTACTCAAATTGGAAGACCCGTTTTGAGCTTGAATCTAGACAAATCTTCCACTGTGGGTGGAAAAACAGTCGGAAAGGAGATAGGTGAACAGAGAGTGTAGCCCCATTAGCAAATAGAAAAGAAAAAAAAGGAGACAGTTTGTGTTGTTTTATATTTGCATTCAAGTTAGGAGGTGGCTAGGAGCCACATCTCCCCTCTCCTCTACTACTAGCTGCAGGTGTTAACCACAAAAATTTGCCTCCCCACTTTAATGTGGTATCTTTATCTCCTACTTGACAAATGTAACTGTCTTTCGGGCTGCAAAGGTCGGCAGCAGGCTACACTTAAGGTCGAGAACCCACCTCGACCCGGGCAGGCCTTGAACTCATGTCCTACTGGTTAGAGAGATCTTATGCAGCTGACACTTAGCCAGCTGCGCCACATTCCAGGTGTTTTCTGTATCTTTTGTGGTTTCTTACATATTCTGTTTGTATGTGCAGACAAAATGTGTTTAAATTCTTTCCACATATTGAGAAGGGGGTGGGGAAGGGGCTTAAAAGAAATAGAACAATTTCTCTAAGATTCCTGCAGCAAAATTTCAGATCAGGTGGACTGGCCCTTCTGAAATCACCAGCAGTGTTCTCCTGGAGTAACAAGGGGGCATGTCCTTGTGTAACAATTGCGAACAGACAATGTGAAAGGAAAATAAACAATAGGAATTTCTTGTACAGCCTTCAAAACTAGTTTTATGTGTGACACCTTCGATACCAAAGGAATCAGACTTGTATAGCAATGCTATTAAAACAGTGGGTACATAGTAATACTCATATAAAAAGCATGACATGCTTTAACTCAAACATGTTTATGTACCTAAACATCAGATAAATCCTTCTCGGCCGCATCCACAGAATTGTCTTTGAAATTATACATTTTAGGGTGTTTAATGTGAAGAGAAAGCAATTAATGTAAATTCAGAATAGCTAATGAATGGAATAATGGAATAATTCTTTTTTCCCCCTTGGAGTCTTAAAAAACAGTCATTCCCCTTAGATCTGGCTGTCCTATGCAAGCCTCATGTCAAGTGGCTTTGTATTGATTACCACCTAGAGCTGTCAGAGAGAATGGTTTATATATTTAATAGAAGCATGTTCACTTTGCGAATCAAAATGCATTGGGAAAGAGATGGACAAAAGCAAAACTTAAACACTAGTACTTGGTTTTTATAATGATCAGTAGGAACATTTCAAGGAGCACTCAAAAGTGGATGACCTTTCCACTCAGCTGATAGATTGTCCCTGTTTTTGTTTTGTCCCTGTTTTTGTTTTCTCCTATGTCTTAACCTGAAGGAATGGCTGCTGCCAGATGATAATTGATGAGGAGGTATAATGCTAATGGTTTTCTTTTCTCCCCCACTATAGCATTTTGGAATGAACTTTCAAGATCAAACTACATGTCAAATTATTATCATAACATGTAGCTTGGGGCTTATTCATTTTGATTTGGTTGATAGAAAGGTCCCTTTGTTCTCCAGTTGCTACATAGGAATGGAAAAAATATTTTAAAATATTTGAAAAATAATAGAAAAATGTGGTTTTAGAGTGTTGAGAAACTGTTGGGAAGAATTCTAGATTGACAAGAATCTTTGGCATTTGGGACTTATTCTGCACAAAGTTGTCATAAGGTTATTTGCAAAGAAATTATCATTTTATTTGTAGAAAACAATTTTTTCTGCATGGAAAATGATATTTCATTGCAGAATGATATTTCATTCCTGAACAAAAAATGATGTTTTCCAAGAAAATCAACCATGTGTTAATTTTATACAGAATAACCCCAGACATCATTTTCTGCATGTGAAACAGCATTTTCTGCACAGTAAATCCTCCTGTAGACCAAAAATGGTTAAACAACCAGGAATCAGCAACTGTGAGCTGAAAAAAGTGCAGAAACATCAGGAAAAATGAACAAGAGAATGAATGACTACAACACCCATTGGCAGTTAGCTTTTTAAATACACACTCACACTCACACACACATCTATATATATTAATGTGTCCGAAGTAACTTGAGAAACTGCAAGTCGCCTCTGGTGTGACAGAATTGGCCATCTGCAGAGACATTGCCCAGGGGATGCCCGATGTGTTACCATCCTGTGGGAGGCTTTTCTCATGTCCCCACATGAGAAGCCGGAGTTGACAGGTGATAGCTCACTCCATCTCACAGATTCAAACCACCAACCTTTAGGTCAGCAGTTCAGCCAGCATAATGATTTAATACATTGTGCCACTGTGGCTCCACATTTTAAAAAAATGCAAGTAAAGGGAGACATGCTAGAAGTATATTTCATCATGTTGTGGATAAGATCAAGGTTTTTTTTTCTACTCATAATACTAGAAAGCTAAATAGAAGTTCAATGTATAGAGATTTATGCCAGATAGAAGTACTTCACACAATGTGCTATTATAACTGCCAACTTTGGTAGTTTAAAAAGGTTAATTGATAAGTTCATTGAGGATAAGTTCATTGATGGCTACTGGGCAGGGTGCCAATACTTTGAGATGAGAGACCTTCAGAACTAGAAGACAGTGCCCCTTCCAGTGTTTTCAACCCCCTCCTGAGCGATCCTGCCGACCTCCTGCCGACCTCCTGCTGCTTGGGAGAGGAGGAGGAAAGGCCGAGCGGTGACGAAGGAAAAGAAGGGGCCGGGGCGCCACCTCCTTCGGCCGTTTCCCCAGCCAGCTTCCAATCCGCCATGACTCCCACCACGACTCTCACCCCTCGCTCGCTGAAGCAACGAGGAGGAGGAGCCCCGCCTACTGAAGCCCGTTCACCGCTCATGCTCTCCTCTGTGGGAGAACTGAAGCCGGGGGAGGGGGCGGGGCTCTGCCCCCTCCCCCTGGCTTCAGCACTCTTACAGCTTCTCCAGCCTTGAGGGGGCAATGCCAAGCCAGCATTGTGCTGGCTCTGCCACTGCTGGCTTGGCACTGCCCCCTCAAGGCTGGCAAAGCTGTGGGAGAACTGAAGCTGCGTGGAGGGGGTGGGGCATGGCACAGTCTGGCTCCTCCCCCTCCCCCGGCTTCAGCACTCCCAGCAGCTGCTCCCAGCAGGTCACCATCCCCCAGCCATCCTTTACTGTGTTAGAGTGTCATTTGGTTGGTGGTGTGCCCCCGGATTTTTTTAATGTTAAAAGTGTGCCGCGGCTCAAAAAAGGTTGGGAAACACTGACATAGGCAACTGACTGACCACAGCATGTACAGAATGCACATATCACAGGGTTTTGGTTTGGCTTCCTGGGTTCTTTTCCTCCCCTTCCATCTCCAATGCCAAGATTGCTTGAGCCACTGCAGGGACATTTACACAAGACTCGAGATGTTCAGCCATGCACTCAGGTAACCTTAAATGCAAACTAGTTTACAGAGGGCATTATTAATCTTCCCCTGTCATTCAGTATTTCAAGGGCACTACTTCAAAAGAACTTGATTTTCAAATTGTACTTTAGCCTTCTCTCTGGCCTCTGTCATCTGAAAAACCTTCAAAGCAAAGACAAGTGAATACAATCAGCTTGCCACTATTAATTTTCCACAAACAGATTTGGAAAGATTTTATGTTGTATAATATTTTCCATTCATTTTATTGAAATGAAAACATTCTCTTTGAAATATTAGTATGGCTTGTTTCACGCCACCATCAGCATTCCTTCACTTTTGAATTCTGGTTAATTTATTTAGCTTCTCAAAGGCTCTTTTCTAAATTTGTCCTTGTGAAAATGCAAAACAAAAAAAGGTATAAGTAGGGAAGTAAATACTCAACATTTCATCTATGGATGTAAGGAAAAAGGATTTCCACAGGCCAATAATATGTTCAGTCCCGAAAGCCTCTCACTATTTTTTGTCTTATGCCAGTCGGTGGTCCAATAGAATGAAATGAAAAGACAATATTTCTTTCAAAAAGGACCCCTTCAACCCTTGAAAATGTGTTGCATGTGAGAAAGGGATCACTGAATAGTGTTTCTTATTGTAAATCTGTGTTATCTCATATAAATGTGTTGCACAGAAGCTTCACAGGTGACTTCAGTGCCCTGAAACTATTAGCACTGTGGACATCCATGTAAGTGGGCGAATTGTGTCTTTCGTCTGCACATATATCTGTGTTTCTCTATAGTCATATACACATTTTTCTAAAAGAAGATGAATGTAGAAATTAACTCAATAACATTTCAGGACAAAACAGATATAATAATGACAATGATGAAAGATCAGATTTTAAGTACCCCAGGCTATCTGTGGCTTGTGCATAAGGGAAATAATTTTCCCATTAACATGTCTTGTGCAGGTTGGCTTATCTACAACAAAGTAATATCTATTCTGCTTTGGGACTCTCTTGCTCTCCGTTTCAAATTCTTCAAGCTCAAAGAAGAAAGCAAGTAAGCTTTACAATTTTGGGCAACTGAAAATGAGGCATGGAAACCAATACACTTCACCTAACATTAATCAACAACCCAAGCACAAGAAGAATGAAAACAGCTGAAGGGGAGACCTTACTTAGCTTGAAAGATGGTATTTCATGCGGGAGTCAAGAATTTAGAGAGTCCTGCTATGGAACACCTCCCCCAAATGCACATTCCTAATTAACTTGCCGAAATCAAGTAATCATAGCAACCTGCTCACCTAGAGCCTTAGGCTAGCCCAAGGACCATTTCTTGTGGAAATCAGTGCATACCTAATAGGAGAGATTTTACTTAGAATATGATTAATGTTTCTTAGGCTTCGAGGCCTTATTGAAAAAAGAACTGCCGAATGCCAAGCACTGCTGAAATGAGTAGCAGTGTCATCCTCCGGAGACTACACTGGGAGATGTTAAAGTTTACATAGGAATATTTATATATCATTCCTTGCTCCTGGTTAGATATTCCCTTCATTCCAAGTTGCAACAATATATGTTTCTTTCACTGTGTTCATTCTTCCCCCGCTTTCTACTTCACATGTAGTTTACAGCAGGGTGGCAGGAGAGAGGTTTGAATATCTAGTTCTTACAATAAGCCGTTGTTTAGATCGGGAAATTTATAACACCTGCCTCCCCAGTCCCAAGTGTGGCTATAAAGAAATCAAACAGCCACTAGGTCATTAAGGATCCAAATTAGAATGTGCTCTGGAAGTAAAACAGCAGTTTTAACAATTAGCAGGGTAGTGAATGAAGATCTAAGGTGACATTATTCAAACACTACAAAGCCAGGGAATGGACAGACTGGGACAATTCAAATCTAAATAGCTATGCACTTATCATCCAGACTTATTTGGTTGGATCCAATGTTACTCTTATGAAGGCTGTCCCTGTACAGCATAATTAATGCAGTTGGACCCCACATTAATTTCCATGACTCAATGCTATAGAATCCTTTGCAAGGAATGCTAGTGCCCCACCAAAACATAATATCCAGATTTCCACAGCCTTGGGCCACAGCAGTTAAAGTGGTATCAAACTGGATTAACTCTATAGTGAGGATGCAGTCTAAGCTTAGAACTATAGAAATCATTAAGCCTTACTTACCTCAGAGCATTGGAAATCTGATGGTACTAACTTTAGTTCCATTGGTTTCATTAATTTTAGCCTAAAGTTATTCTGGCTCCAACTCACTCCTGTCTGCTTTACTGTTTCAACGGAGTTGGGAGAATCATCATGGTGTCATTTACAGCCAGGTATTTTCTGTATTAGAAAAAAATACTTTGCATCCTTTTATGCTCTGTCTCGGTCACTCATGTTCTAATGAGCTAAGAAGAAGCTGAATGACCACATGCCACATGTAGATTACTCATAAGTACTGTGAATATGACGTATCAAGATGAGAAGAAGCTTCGGGACAATTGTATTGATAACCAGTTGTCACCCTCCATCTTCCCACAAACCTCCCTCTGTCCCCCAATAGTCAACTGGAATACACTTGCAATGCCTGTATAATGGATTGCTTGTAGAAACTTTGCCAGCAGCATAGACAAATATAATAGTTCTTCAGGAGCATTGAAAGGGTTGGTTTGTTATTTCTGTGGGTTATTTATTTATTAGTCCTGTGTGCTAAATGAAAAACATGTTTTGATACTCATTATGAAATTAGGGGGTGGGGAAAAATTGTTTCTAAAGTGTTTCCAAAATTGAACAGGGTCTGTATCTTAACTATAACGGATTTTCGTTACTTTTCATGAAATAATTAATTGTGCCAATGTGGAAACTTCTGAGGTGCCTTTCTCCCTCATTATTAGAGCTATTGGCATGAAACTTGTTACAGTTATAGAACACATTTACAAAAGTTAGCCCATCAAGTTTCAGAACATTTCACTCACCCACTGACTTTTGGGAAGTTTTTACAAACAACATTTTAAAAACCTACAAGAGTTATCTCCTTGAATTTTATATACAATGACACAAGATAACAGGTGATCATTCCTACCAAGTTTTAGAATATTCACATCTACTGACTTTTGGAAATTTAAAAAAGTTTTGATTATTATATTTTTAAAGGCTGCAACAGCTATCTCATTGAATGTCTCTCTTATTAAGTAATAGAACTTCAATTTAGGGATTTCTTCCCAGCCCAGCACTGATATACTTGCTTGTATTGAAATATCAGTCAGTCCTCCTCTTTGCAGATTCAACAACTTACTGGAACTCTGGCTAATGCTAGGAGGGAAAAATCTCTCCCCTATCCTAATTGCCGTCCGAATTCCGAGCAATCAGTGAGCTGCTGGCTTTTCGGAAAGATTGCAAAACAGCTCTTTTTCAACAGGCATTAAACCTTTAGCCACCCCTTGGTTGTGGATGAATACTGTTTTAATGTTTTGATACCTTATTGTTTTACTGTTTTAATGTTATAGGTCGATATGCTGTAAACCGCCCTGAGCCAATTGGAAAGGACGGTATACAAATCGAAATAATAAATAAATAATTGGAACTTTCTGATCCTGAGCAGAATTCTGGGAAATGTAGTTTAGGTCAGGGCCTTTTGAATTCTCTGCATTAGGGGTCCTTGTCTTCCCAAACACGTTTCCCAGAATTCTGTGCTCTCTCAGTCTGTTTCACTTAGCTTGTTCCACCCTGCAGCTTTTCTCTCCTCATGGCAAGAGGCCATTAATTTAAAGAGGAATGGCAGTCTTTTTTACTTTCCTTGCTTGCGCTGAAAATGTAACTTACTTTGTTAGGCTTCTGAGCATTACAGAATTAAAACAAAAAGGGTATTGGATGAGTTTTGGTTCTTAATAAGCGCTCCTCCCATATTTCTTAATATTTGTCCGTATATACAAAACTTATGGACAACTTACTAATTAAAAATGAAACTTTGCACACCCTTATTATTAATTTACTATATTTATACCCTGCCTTTCTCCCCAAGGAGACTCAAGGCAGCTAACAATTACACACTTTGATCAACTTCAAACAAAGTCAATACAAAAAAGTAAGCGAGGAGAACTAACAGGGACACACTCCCTTTGTCCAGTTCTCTGCATAGGTCATCCACCATGGCAACCAGGCCTGAAACCAGACTGAAATTGATCTAGATAATCTGCTTTATCCAGGGACCCTTCGAGTTGAGAAGCCAGCACACATTCCAGTACCTTGCCTAGAGATGGGAGATTGGAGACTGAGCTATAGTTGTCAAAGACAGTGGTGTCAAGGGAAGGTTTCTTTTGAAGACTTCTTATCACAATGTTTTTGGTGCCCACAGAAATCTTGCCTTGATACAAAGAGCCATTCATCACTTCTCTGACCCACACTACCAGTTTTATGAACTAGGAAGGGCAGGGGTCTAAAGCTCTAACCTCTCCAAGGATCCTGCCCAGATTCTTAGGCTGCACAAATGGAAAAGTATTAACACTGGGCAAGCAGGAGTCAAGGTTTTATCCACCAGGGCTATATCTAAGACAGCTATCTAAGCAATCTTTTCTGCAAAGTGGTGGGCAAGTTCTTCATAGTGTGCTGTTTTATGGGTGGAATTATCTTTTGGGCCAGGTTGAATTAGACCCCTAACTACCCAAACTAGCTCTGCTGGTCCATTTTGTGCTGCAGCAATAGTGTTGGTATAAAATGCTCTTTTTGCTTTCATTGCCCTGCCATAGACCTTCAGATAGATTCTTGTGTGTTTTCAAACAAAATTTCTCTGAGTTCTCTGCCACTGCCACTCTAGTCCCCATCTCACATGTTTCATTACTGTCAGTTCCTTAGTGAACCAAATGGTTGGTTTGGCTCAACTTTGTGAGAAGTTAACATTTCTGAGACATTGTGTTTAACACCCTAGTCATTTCCCCATTCCAGAGATCAACCAGGTTTTCAACAGGATCACCTGCCCAGGTAACAGAAAATTCCCCAAGAGCCATCAGGAATCCATCCAGATCAATAAACCACCTGGGGCAGAACATCTTAATGGATCCCCCACCCCTGTAGAGGTTCTGAGTCCCAGTAAGTCTAAACCTGACCAGATAGTGATATGTCCACGATAATGGTGCCACAAAAAGCTCCCCCATAGCTCATCTTCATCTAGTCAGGTCTCTGTAATACACACCAGGTTGACATGCTAATCTGGGATCACATCTTGAATAGCAGCTGTTTTACTATTTTGCATTTAATAGTTCCTGATTAGACAGTTTCACTTTAGCCTAACAGTTCAAGGATATAGAGTTTACAAAGAAAAAAAAGCAACATTTCCGTTTATAAACTACTTAGGCTGAACTTGTCCTACTAGGATGAAAGATGGGTCATGCATGTGCGGTTTGGTTCTTTCCTATATAATATTAAATAGCCATTTGCTGGCAAGCCAGGTAAATAAGAGATCAGACAACAATAGTGGATTGAACTTAGGGTAAGTTTTATTAATTAGTTACCTACTTTATGCTGTTTCTTGAAGATAGCAAATAACTAGGTAGCAATCTAATATGGGAGTGGCTGAGGCAATAGGTACGCTCTAGCTTAGAGAGCCCATTATCCAGCATGATGATCCTAGAATAGTAAAGTAACATTTGTCATTTGGGGATGCTGAAACCCAGGTACTTCATCTGCTGTAAAGCATCTACTACATCATTTACCAAGAAAGCTTACCTTATAGAAGTGCTGTGTGTCAGTTTTCAGTACCAAATGCAATCATAGAGTGTAGCACCCATGGGCCCGTCCGTGCCACGGGGGAGGGGTGAAGCACCGGGGGTCCCGTTGGCATTGGGACCCGCACAGGCTGAAAGGGACTCGGAGGATTAGTTGGAAGGCCCAGAGCAAGATTGGTCAGCCATACCTTTGCCCAGTTCACCTGTAGAGAGTTTAGCCTGGGATCTCGAGTGGGAGCATTCTCCCGGGGACGGAGCGGACCAGGGGGAGATGGGCGGCAGCGAAGCAGATCGCGGAGATAGTTATGAATTCCCAAATGGCCGAGGTTCCCAGGAGCTGGCCGGGCAGCAGATGGAGGCTAGCGGCTGGGAAACTTCCTGCTTCTCAGGAAGATAGCGATACCAGACTGGAAGAGCGGGGCCGTTCTCACAACAGGCGCAGGGACATAGAGGAGGGCAGGAGGAGCTGGCATCTGTCCCTAGACCGTCACCGTTCGGAAAGTAGAGACTGAGACGCGGGCCCTAGATCGTCGGGGTTCCAGGCCGAGGGATTAGAACGGCCCCGTGGGAACTGATCGTCAGTTCTCCGGCCCGTCTTTCCTGAATAGGCGTGAGCGGAGTGGGACCACAAGCCAACAGTGGTCATCAAGCCTTGCCTTGCCTTTGCCTTGCTTCTTGAGCCGCAGCGGATTGCGGCACCTTGCCCTGTTTCCTGATTCGCATTGGATTGCGAAGCCTTGTCCTGTTTCCTGATTCGCATTGGTGCGGAGCCTTGCCACGTTCAAGCTTATTTGCTACTTACTTTGGACTACTTGCTTAACACCTTGGACACTTGCCTATTTTGGACTATTTACTCTTTGACCAGGCTCCCATCGTCCCCACTGTCGCCATGGCTAACCTGACCGATGTCCAAGTGCAAGAGATGCAACGAGAATTGGGTGAGCTGCGGACCCGGGCGGACGGCACCCGGGGGTGAGCCCACCTGGCCGCTTCAGTGGCAATCCGGCCCAGGTGGAGGTTTTTGTTTGCCAAGTGGAACTTTATTTGGAGCAGTACCTCCGCTGCTATGTCAACTATCAGCAGAACAATTGGGCGTCCTTGTTGTCTCTGGCAGAGTTTGCTTACAACAATGCGACGCAGGAATCCATCAAAGAAACTCCTTTCTTTGCTAACTATGGACACCACCCTCGGTTCTACCCGCCGGTGGACCCGTCCGGAGACGTTTCCGAGGCTAAAGATTGGCTTCGAGAGCTCACTGCACTCCAAGACTTGCTACGCACTCAATTGGACCAGGCAAAAGCTGACTACAAGCGGATGGCTGATCGGGCGGCGCCAGGAGGGTCCTGACATCCTTGTGGGGATAAAGTTTGGCTGTCCACCAAGAATTTGCCTACGCAGCGACCCAGCCGCAAGCTGGACCTTAAGATTTTTGGGTCCCTACAAGGTTTTGGAGAAGGTGGGGCCTGTGTCCTTCAAACTGCAACTCCCAGCGGACATGCAGCTCCACCCGGTGTTTCATCGTTCGTTGCTCCGCCCAGCGAAGGGGGTGCGGCCTGACGTGACGCGCCGCCTCCTCCCCCGGTGATGCGGGAGGGCGGAGAGGAGGTCGAGGTGCAGGACATCTTGGATGCCCGCCTCCGTTACTGGAAGGTGGAGTACGGTATTGACTGGACGGGGTTTGGCCCGGAAGAACGTGCTGGGGTCAAGGCTCGAGATGTTCACGCCCGGAGTTGGTGGCTCGCTTCCACCGCAAGTATCCTGACAAGCCCAAGCCCGGGGGGCGGCCCAGGGGCCCTGAGGGGGGATAGTGTAGCACCCATGGGCCCGTCCGTGCCACGGGGAGGGGTGAAGCACCGGGGGTCCCGTTGGCATTGGGACCCGCACAGGCTGAAAGGGACTCGGAGGATGAGTTGGAAGGCCCAGAGCAAGATTGGTCAGCCATACCTTTGCCCAGTTCACCTGTAGAGAGTTTAGCCTGGGATCTCGAGTGGGAGCATTCTCCCAGGAAGGAGCGGACCAGGTGGAGATGGGAGGCAGCGAAGCAGATAGCGGAGATAGTTATGAATTCCCAAATGGCGAAGTTCCCAAGAGCTGGCCGGGCAGCAGATGGAGGCTAGCGGCTGGGAAACTCCGGGGGAGGCTGCTTCTCAGGAAGATAGCGATACCAGACTGGAAGAGCGGGGCCGTTCTCACAACAGGCGCAGGGACATAGAGGAGGGCAGGAGGAGCTGGCATCTGTCCCTAGACCGTCACCGTTCGGAAAGTAGAGACTGGAGACGCCGGGCCCTAGATCGTCGGGGTTCCAGGCCGAGGGATTAAGAACGGCCCCGTGGGAACTGATCGTCAGTTCTCCGGCCACGTCTTTCCTGAATAGGCGCGAAGCGGAGTGGGACCACAAGCCAACAGTGGTCATCAAGCCTTGCCTTGCCTTTGCCTTGTTTCTTGAGCCGCAGCGGATTGCGGCACCTTGCCCTGTTTCCTGATTCGCATTGGATTGCGAAGCCTTGCCCTGTTTCCTGATTCGCATTGAATTGCGGAGCCTTGCCACGTTTCAAGCTTATTTGCTACTTACTTTGGACTACTTGCTTAACACCTTGGACACTTGCCTATTTTGGACTATTTACTCTTTGGAACTGTTTATTATAGACTCAATAAAGTAGTTAGCCTTTGCTACGTCTCCGTGTGTGTGTTAAAGGGGCAGTTCTAAGTCGGCGATTGTGACATAGAGTGGCAATTAGGAAAGAATACTGTCTAGCTTTTTGTCATCTTGTACATTTCTATTTTGCACCTGCCTTTTGCATGTACTCTTTGAGAAGCTATGTTAGAATGGGCAACAACACTTGTGTTGTCTCTTGTTTCAAGTCATTCAAGGATGTTCAGAAGCATATTAGTCAGAAAATATTTACATTGGTGTTAGGAAAGAACTAAAATGCAAAAAATGCTGTTGTCTTCCTGACTAGCTAACTGAGCTTATCTGACTTAGAACTACTGTTCCTGATACAACTGAGTCTAATTTCCCTTATGTATGACATCTAAGTTGTTTAGTTTACATATTTTTGCCTTTCAAAAAAATTCTAGAATGCTTATCAGTTTTCAATTTGTGTAGATTCTCTTCTCTATAAAATGTATTTCCATCTTGATACCACTACAATGTATGGATTTAGAATTCTGTAACTTGTAGTTTGGTGAAGTACTTAGAAATACAGCAGTAGAGTTATATAGCAAAGGATTCCGAATATATCAGCAAGCTACTTTTCTCAATATTCAATATGACGAAGCCATAACATTTAATGTGATATAAACCTTTTATGATAGGGCAAATTCTCTAAATCCAACACTGAGCTTATTGACTAACATCTCTGAATTGTGAATGTTGGTATGTCTTTTAGACTTGTGTTTTTCTCTCTCTCCCTTGTTGTCAATAGGTATTAACAGTATGACAGGTTTGACTTTTCATGGCTCTTGAGTGGACAAGAAGGTCAGGTGGCAATTACATTGCAGCTCTTGATCTTGGCCACCTTCATGTAGACTTGGAAGTGCCTTAAACTTGACAGAAGTATTCATTGTCATATCTTACCAAAGATCTTGGTAATATGAATTGAGAAAGCCCAAAAGACTGACAGTCTTGTTTATTGCTAAAGTGGCACCTTGCTTGTCATAAAGAATATTCTTAATGTGGCATAAAACAACTGCATGAAGAAAATACATTGTGAATGTTGAAGCCCAGTTGCACTCTCTGAAATAAATCCTTGCAGATTTAGTCTCTAACAGGATTATTGGACACCATGCTAGGATCCATCAATGAAAATTTCTCCGTGTGACAAAGTGAAAAATCCAGCTTTCCATAAAATGTTTTGAGCACATTGTAAGTAAATGTATTTTCTTACATTTTCATTCTCTCTTCAGTGAACATATACCATATTATTAAGCAGGCATGTTTATTCCCAGAGAGTTCATATCATGAAATTCCCTTCCTTTCATTTCTCCACTTTGTATTAATTTTTTTAAAAGACAAATAACATTTAGAAGATTACCTTTGTGAATTCAATGCAAAAGCTGAGATCCATTCCAATACTAATTTTAGCCCATCTTTCTAGACTTGAGAATCTCCACAAGCCCAGTACAGTCACTGGTTTGATGGCCATTGGTTACTCACAGGAGAAACACAGATTGATCTGAAAACTCAATGCTTGCATTACTGTTAAAAAGAATAAAGGAGTTGAATTCAGTAGTGTCACTATGGACTTCATCACACAAAGTAAGATCAGCATTTCTACACATTTAACAAATGGCTATTGACTGAGCCCTTCATACGATATAAGTTCGTACCTTGAGTTTCAGGTATTTCAAAGTTTCTAGAGAGTGCATTTTTCTGACAATTCCTGAGTCAATTGGCAGTCAACATTTTAGATTCCCTGTGCAGAGTCAAGTAAATTATCAAATGTAATTTGTGATGGGAATTCCCCATTGCCCACTTGTAGACATAACGATAACATCTTTCTGGAGGGAGGAGCTAAGATGGGCAGTATAAATTTCTTTCTTCTGCCATAATCTTTTTGGGGGAGAGGAGGAAGTAACAGTAATTTATATCTTTTTGTTATCAATGTACATTCAATAGAGTTACCTTTTGAATTGAGGGGTATCTGTACTTATAAAGAGAAATTGTAAAATAGAATAATATAGAAATAGAAAAAATCCCATTTGATGACCTCGTGTTAAAAAGGGCATCTGCAACAAACAGGAATTTTTAAAGTAAAAGAAAATGGGGGAGGAGACAGTGGGAGGAGAAATATGTATCCTGTGTGATGGGAGGGCAAACTGATAATTTGAAAAGAAAGCTGAACAAAGAAAAACATGTGATGAGGGTAGTAAAATTATTCATTTAATTTCCAAATGAGGTGTTGTGAAGCTTAAAGGAAAAACAGTGTGTAACTTAGTCCTGTATTTTGGATTATTTAGCATGCATCATTGGTTGTTTTAACCATTCCCCTCTGTTTAACCAGTTTTGCTGTTATTGTGGGTAGAACTGCTCTACATAGCTGCTATTATTAGTTCTCTAAACTGACTTGGTGTCCCATTGCCACTGTTTAAGGAAAGTTTGGCAGCCTATCTGGTTTGGTTTCAGGATGTAGACTGTGAGGAATGCCTTTCTCTCAAGAAATAAAAGATACTCTGAAGCTCTTTCAGTCTTCTTATATACAGGTAGATGATTTATTATGCAGTATGGCATATTGAGTATGCCTGCATCAAAAATATCATCTATAGGAATTTTCAAGGCCCTCCAGACCAACTCTATGGTGACCTCTGACAGAAGTCATTCATTTCAATAGGTTTTGCTATTATTCATAGTTTCCTGTTTTTAGTTAGTATTTCCTGTTTTGCATTCATCAGTGTCCATACACCAGTATCCCACAACTCAATATTTCCCTTATCCCCAGCGATGCTGGTTCTTTTCATTTACCTTTCTTTTCCAACGTTAAATCATACAAGAAAAATGACTGCATGAATTTCATTTCCAGTTTATTTCCAGATCTGGGCGCCTTGTTTGGAGTAAATTCTTCTTTAGCTTGAAACATAACCTTTTTATTACACTTTCCAGAATTCTCAACTATTAAAGAATTGCTGGAATATGTAGTCCCAAACAGTATTTTTTCTAGTCTCTGGCCAACTCGCTTCTATACAGCTTCAAGACTTTCATAGAGCTTCAAGACTTTTAAAATATAATTTCTACAAGATTTTTTTCTATGAATCTACTGCTTGTGAGTCCTATTTTGAGCCATGTTTCCATTAAAAGAGAAAATCCAGACAAATACCACAATGGTATTGCCTGCAGGGGGAAAAGGCTGCTTAGCACTTTGAAATATATGACAGGCAACTATTGAGGAAAAGGAATGAATTAAGGAAACTTATTTAGAAACAAAATAAAAACTATCCCTGTTTGCTCTGAAGTAAATCAGCACAATGCATCCTCCTGGCAGGATAGGGCAAAGAGGAAACATGTTTTATTCATAGAGCAAGCTGCTATTTCACACCAATGCAAATAAAACGTAGATGTGAACTAACAGCTGCTCTGAGACAGATTGCTGCATATTGTAGCCGGCTAAGAAAGCGCAGCTGGAGGAATGCACACAACATTTCCAGCTGTAAATAAACACCCAACGACTCAGGCATTCGGGCCTGTCTGTGCAGTAGCATTAGTGATTATGCCAGGGGATGTCTCCGGAAAGGAAATAATGTCAATATTTAGATGTTTGTTCTTCTTGCTCTTTTTTTTTTGTAAATTAAATCTAGTATTTCCACATGCCTCCCACCGTGGGGCTCTTCTTTTGCCTTTTCTTTATAGCTTTTCTGCTTTGCCTATCAAATCAGTTGATGTTTGCAAGTTATAGTATAAACTATTGCCTTATTTTACTTAATGATAGAGCCATTTCTGCTGTTAAAACATATAAATAAGCCTTTGACCCCTGAAAAGTCTTGATTACCTGATCTATCTGGTGCTGTATTGCAAAGTTTCCAAAATATATTATTGTTGTTTATCTGTTCAGTCACTTCCGACTCTTCATGACCTCATGGACCAGCCTACACCAGAGCTCCCTGTCGGCCATGGCCACCCCCAGCTCCTTCAAGGTCAAGCCAGTCACTTCAAGGATACCAACCATCCATCTTGCCCTTGGTTGGACTCTCTTTCTTTATATATTTCTGCTGCTCTTTATCAGTTGTGCTACTGTTATGCATTTTTATATTAGTATTTTTGTTGGCAAGTCACCATGATGCTTTATAAGGAAAACTGAATATTCTTACTTTCATCATAAATACCCTCCAAAACTATTTTTCTGCCTCTGGGATAGTTCCAGGACTACACAGAGTAATACAATATATGAAACAACAACCCAGAAGTGCCTGCTTCTGACTTTGATAAATACATCTCCATGTATTTACTGACCTTGATGTTAAACTGTATGAAGAGGATGGCAATTCCTAGAAACTTTCTGAAGAAGTTCACTTTTTTGTTGTTTTAGGCCAGAAAAAGAGCAGTTCAGGAAGCATAAACAAACATGTACCCTCCAAGGTTGTACTTTGCCATTTGTGCTCTAAATAAATAATGTAAATCAAAGTGCAGGCTAAGTAGCAATGTTTGTGCTCTGTCTGTCTTGGCTTCAGCAATGGGTAAAAAGACTTCTTGGTGCAGCTCTCCTAAGTTCACAGCTCTTTGCAGGAATAACTCCTTCCATTGAATAGGTGGTTAGTACAGTAAACAGCAAGTGTCGCTCAATGTGAAATTTACAAGTCATTACTCTAGCAAGTGCTGGAAGATAAAATTTAATCAGTGTAATTCTGAAATGTACACAGGGGATTTAATGAATAAATTATTGTGCTGTTTTGCTGCTAGCAACCTTGCAAGGTACACGGCCATTGCCACTTTCTCATAAATATGGAGTGATGTCTTTGAATGGTGATCTTCCTCATGTTAGGCCATAGTAGCATTTGCATCTGGGACGATGACTTGTAAAAGAGATGCAAATGAATGTAACAGAAATCTTGTAAAATATAGCTGGGTTTGCCATGGAAAATGTCATGGCAAGTCTGTATCACGCATAAGCTTTATAGCATTTGTCCAGACATTTTTTACAGCACAAGACACTTTCCAAACCATTTTCATTTGTGGCAAGTTATTCATTTTTATGTAATAATGTGCCTTGCAATTACAATTATACTTGACTTTACTTTTTGGGTTTAGATTAGGACTGTAAATGACAAATGTTTAAGTACTAGGGAAGAAAAAATACAGTACTGAATGAGAGCTACACTGCAGTTGGTGGTGTCTTTTCCATTTTACACCCAAGAGACAGGAAAACTCTAAGACAGAGGTGCTCACACTTTTTCAGCATGCAAGCTACTTATAAAACAACCAAGTCAAAATGATCTACCTACCCACTACAAAAATGTGAGAGCCATATAATATATTTTAAGACTGAATTCAACCAAATGTGAGTATGTGAGACCTCCAAGGGCCATCCAGTCCAACCTCCTTCTGCCATAAGGGAAAAACACAATCAAATCATTCCTCACAGATGACCATTCAGCCTCTGATAATAATAACAACAACAAAATCAACAATGGGTACCTAAAATAGGAGGAGACCTCCAAGGGCAATCCAGTCCAAACTCCTTCTGCCAGGGCCCTTCCACACAGCCCTATAACCCTGAATATTAAGGCAGAAAAATCCCACAATATCTGCTTTGAACTGGGTTTTCTGAGTCCACACTGCCATATAATCCGATTCAAAGCAGATAACATGGGATTTTATTCAACTCTGTGGAAAGGTCCTCAGATAACCCAGGGCCCTTCCACACATCCTATTTTACAGTTGACACACACAAACTGATATCTTACTACTGGATGAATTGCTGCCAAATTTGGCCACAAGACACCTACAAGGAGTGACCATAACTAAAAAAAAATGACTTTGTCATTTGGGAGTTGTAGTTGCTGGGATTTATAGTTAACCTACAATCAAAGAGCATTCTGAACCCCACCAATGATAGAATTGAACCAAATGAGGCACACAGGACTCCTATGACCAACAGAAAACACTAGAAAGGTTTGGTGAGAATTGACCTTGAGTTTGGGAATTGTCATTCACCTACATCCAGAGAGCACTGTGGACTCAAACAATGATGGATCTGGACCAAACTTGGCATGAATACTTAATATGCACAACTATGAACACACATGGAGTTTGGGGAAATAGACCTTGATGTATGGGAGTTGTAGTTGCTGGGATTTATAGTTCACCTACAATCAAAGAGCATTCTGAACCCCACCAACAACAGAATTGGGGCAAACTTCCCACACAGAACTCCCATGACCAACAGAAAATACTGAAGAGGGAACTGGCCTTTCTTTCTGGGAATTGCAGTTCACCCAGAAACAAACTGACCTCCAGCGATGAGGAGGAGCTTGGCAAGAGGTGAGTGCTGGGAGGCAAAGGCTCCTTGAACAGCCAGTCCATGTGGGAGCCCTCCTCCCAGCTCTGCCCCACAAAGAACCCCCACAGCCAACAGCAAATATACAGGAAGGAAAGGAACGAAGGAACGAGGGAATGAGAGTGGGAAGAAAAACCATTCAGGCAGGCAGGCAGGCAGGAAAGAGGTGAGGAAGAAAGGAAGGGTGATACCAGGAGGTTAACCTGGAAGTTTTCACATGCAAGGTTTTTTTTAACCACTGAACTTTGTATCCAACTTTAATGAAACACATTTCATGACACCTAGGGTTGCCAGGTTGAAAGCTGGAGAGGACTCTTGCATATTTAATAGTTGTACAGCAGAGGGAATTTCAGCAGGTGTACCTTGACATGCAATGAAGCAACAAGGAACATCTGCTGAGATTTCTCCTTCTGCACAACCATTAAAGGTAGAATGTGAAGCCCAACGCCATTGCCTACCCAGGGATATTTTGTTTGCTCTGCTATTCCAAGTCAATAAACAGTTAGTATCAAGGTGAAGTGGATACATTTGGGAAGAAGCTCCCATTATTATACCATCTGCAAAATAAATATAAACAGTGCTAAGGAACCCAAAAATCTAATATTTGCTGGGTGTATTAATCATTGTTTCACCTGGCTTGGTATGATCAATAGTCACTGACACAAACATAACTTTCTCAGCCTTACCTAGGGCCCTTCCACACAGCACTATCTCCCAGAATATCAAGGCAGAAAATCCCACAATATTTGCTTTGAACTGGTTTATCTGAGTCCATACTGCCATATATTCCAATTCAAAGTAAATAATGTGGGATTTTATTCAGCTGTGTGGAAGGGGCCTTTGATATCTCAAGGAATGCCATCTCAAATCTGCCTGGAAACTTCAGAGAATAAAAGGCATTCTGAACAAATCATGCCCAGTTATACTGAACCAGCATATTTCTTTTCATACATATTATATACACTTCTGTTTATTCACACCATTAAAGGAAAATTGGGTCATATTGTTGAATATTCTTGAAATATTTCCAACTTTTGTGCGTGTGATGCAAACCATTTCTCCTTCACAGTGCTAGATTTAATACAAGTGATCACCAAGTTGCCAACATAGTGGTTTCCATGCTACTTCTAATGATAACAAAACAAAACAAGAAACAAGAACAAAGTTGGGGAAAATAAAGCAGCACTTCAGTGATCCTCAGTATAAGATGTTGCCAGATAATTTAACATCCTTCTCAATAAACTTGACAAAATGTCCTTCACCATTTATTTGCCCACAAATAAATGGGGAATTCTTATAAAATGATTCAAGCATCCCTATCCTTAGATTTTTCTTTCTGTTGACTAGGGCCTATATCTTCATTAAGCTTTGTGTTGTTAACCCTAACTTCATCCTACTCACACTAGACAATGATTTAGAATAGGCATAGTGTCCTTTGATTTAGACAGGCATACAATATTAAAGCTTGATGAAATTAGCCATGGATCCACAGAACTCCAAATGACCTCTCCTAGTAGTTTAATATATATGTTAAATAGTTGGAGGAACAAGATGAAGTCTGGAGAGTCACCACAGGTCAATATCCAGAATAAAGCAAAAATCCTCCAGGACAGACCTCTGAAATTATTCTCTAATTTTTTATTATTAAACAGTGCCTTCCCAATGAGATTGAAGAATTGCCTGGCAGATGTCAGTAAAACCCACAGAGATTTTGAGCACAATCAATGGACACTCTGTTCCTGTCCAGTTTGTGATCAGGCAGTAAGGTGATGAAAGCAACATATGTCCCATAACGAGGTCTGAAACTAGTTTGAAATAGATCAAGATACTTTACTTTATGGAGAAACAATCTGAGCTGAGATGCCACATGTTTCAGTTCCTTGTTCTGCTTAGATTGTTTGTGTTTTTGTGATCAATGAGGCTGTCCTTTTCCACTGTTCATGTGTGTTTGCTTGTTTTGCTTCACAAGGAGAAAAAAGTCATTTCTGAACAGACGAGTTTGCATAAAACATAGCAGATAAAATTTCACTTGGCATCTCATTCTCAAACTGGAGTTGGGAGAAACCTTGACAGGTAGTCTGAGTGGGCTGAGATGGACAGTTTGGACAAAAGAAACATAGACACAGCAAGATTTGTCTACCTCCTTAATTGCTATATTTTTTAAAAAAAATCTTTCCTCACTTAGATAATCTCAAGGATGGACTATCCAAATGTTTGGAGAAGGAAATGTCTTGGATTTTGGATTTCCCCCCCTGAAATTTAGAATACTTGTATTTGCATATACATACGTCATGAAATATTTTTTAGATGAAACCCAAGTCTAAACATGAAATTCATTTATAGAATCATAAAATTAGAAGGGCACACAAGGTCATTCAGTCCAACCCCAATTTCTCTATGCAGGTGGCCATCCTGCTGCTGTTTAAAAACCTTCAAAGAAGGAAACTCTACCACACTCAAAGGCTGCATATTCCACTGTTGAACAGCTCTTATGGTCAGAAGGTTTTCCCTAGTGTTTAGGTGGACTTTTCCTGCAGTTTGAATTAATTGCTCTATCTCCTAGTCTCTGGAGCTGTAGGAAACAAGCCTGTTCCACCCTCAATATGACATTCTTGTCTATCATGTTCCCTCTTAATCTTCTTTTCACCAAGCTACACATCCCTAGTTTACTACACTATTCGTCACAGGGCTTGACCTCCAGACTTTTGAGCATTTTGGTCACTTTATCTGGACACATTCTAGATTGTCAATATCCTTCTTGAATCATGGTTCCCAAAACTAGACACACAATTTCAGGTGAGGTCTGACAGTATTCATAGAATATCCAGAAGGCAACTGTACAGACACTTCTTAATAATGTTATTAAGGGGAAAGATAAATATAAGGAGTTAAACAAGACTATCCTCATGATTGAACAATTGTAATAAGCATAGCAAAAGTAGTAAACTGTTCCTGGGTGGGGATGGGTGGTGGTGAGATTGGAGAAAACACTGGTATTTAGACTGCTATTTTAAAAGATTGTATGTTTCTATGTTTGATACAATAAAAAAGAAAAAAAGAAAACCCCAAGTCAAGAAAAGTATGACCTTGTTAGAAGTCAACCCTTAAAACAAGTGATATTCATAAAGTATTAATGTAGTACCACACAGGTAGCTCAGCTGTTAAACTGAAGAACCATGTCTTTAAACAGCCAAAGATAAAGACAGACGACTACAAAAATATACCAGGTTAGCAGAGGATGGTTGTTTCTTTGAAGTATAATTTGCAGTTGTAATTTGATGTTGCCCCAAAAGAATATACCCTCTCTTAAAAACTCTTAGTTAAAACATGCACTCAAGAGACAAAACAAAGTAGTCTTCTTTGAAAAATAACATATTTGGTTTACTAACAAACTTGTATATATTCACCATACGGGCACATAGTCTTTTAAATATATCTGTAGCCTACTTACTCAAGTCCATAGGTGCAAACATCTACCTCCAATGAAGTGGTAAGCAGACTTACAACATTTAAGTCCAAAAGCAAACATGGATCCATCTCTACAGAGGTTTAATGTAAACTGAACACAAAATGGCATCCTGAGTATGCACAAGCTCAGTATAATCACATCTATAACCCCTCCCACACCAAAGAGGCGAGCCAAACTTGCAAATCACCATACACATAGAATGCAGGTTAACAAATATATACATCTACAAACAGTCAGTGGAGTCTTGGAAGGTTGTTTTTTACAACAGAAATTACACACATCTAGATAATTTTGGATTTTAGAGCAGTCAACATTTCACAATTCCAGATAAGGGATATTCAATTCAATCTGTTCTAATAAAAATATTGTGTGATCGGGACTATGTGTAATATAATTTTTTAAAAAAATCTTTCCATACCATTTATGAGCTGTAATTATAAAGAAACTTGGCTACTGGACAATATCAGTTCTGATAGTTATCAGTGTTGTATAAGCGTCCCAAAAGTCTGGAAACAAGAGCTGCTCTTCCTGCTCAAATGTGACGACTCACTTGATCTTGGTTTGGGCTCATGACAATGAAATTGTTAACACTGTTTCAAAAACCACCCAACCGTTAAATAAAAAAACTACAAAATTCTAGCATCTCTCACTTTTTATTTAATTAAAAGTTCTGAGGAACATTGATTGAAAGGTCTTTTATCCTCTTATTGCTTTTTTTAATTCTTTACCTCGGTTCTTTTATACTCCTCCTTAATCATGAATGCAAATGACATTCAAACTGTAATCAGCAGCTGCCGGAGGAGGAGAGCCCTTAGCTGCGTTTCCATGGGAACACTCCAGTCAGCCCTTGACCAGAAAAAGGAATAAAATCTCTCTCCCCCATCCCTTTTATTCCCCCATCCATTTAAAAACCAATATTTATCCCCATGAGTGTGCATTAAGTAGTAGAAAATAATTCCCACGTATTTCATGCTGATGGAAGGTTTGTTTGTGTACAAACTGAGATTCTCGCAAACTGTGCAGGTGAGTTAATCTTCCCTCCATGATGAAAAAGAGTTTCATCTCCCAATTTTGATAGCATTTACACAGGTGCATGGTATGGACGGACAAAGCTTTTGGAATTGTACTGCACATTCTCTCTATCCAAATCAGTGTATTTCCATAGATACAATCAACTAGCAAACATTTTGAATTGTCTACCTTTATACAAATTCAGGGCATACTTTTTGTTCTCAGTTTCTTTTTTTTAAGGGTTTCATTAAGTCTGTGTTATTCGAGGTAAAGGAGCTCCCAGTGGCGCAGTGGGTTAAACCGCTGAACTGATGAACTTACTAACCAAAAGGTCACAGGTTCGAATGCGGGGACCAGCGTGCACTCCTGCTAATAGCCCCAGCTTCTGCCAACCTAGCAATTTGAAAGCATGCAAACGTGAGTAGATCAATAGGTACCGCTCTGGTGGGAAGCTAACAGCACTCCATGCAGTCATGCCAGCCACATGACCTTGGAGGTGTCTACGGACAATGCTGGCTCTTCGGCTTAGAAATGGAGATGAGCACCACTCCCCAGAGCAGATCTGGGCAATTGCCGGCTCTCCAGGTGTTTTGGACTTCAACTCCCAGAAATCCTAGCCAGTTTACCAGCTGTTAGGATTTCTGGGATTTGAAGTCCAAAACTCCTGGAGGGCCGGCAATTGCCGAGGTCTGCTCCAGAGTCATCCACGACTGGACTTAATGACAGGGGAAAACCTTTACCTTTAATTCCAGGGGAAAACAATCCTAGATGTAACATTGGTTCTTAAGTCTTTCTTCTCTCGTTTTTCTGACATTGAACTGAATTAGTGATTACATTCACAAAATGATTAATTAATCAAACTTCTACATAATGGGAATGAGAAATGAAATGGTAGGCTGTGATTTGGCACCAGACAGGAAATATATTGTGAAAATAAATGCAACTAATTGCTGTAATGTTGGGAAACATTCAAACACTGAAACATTCATTGATAAATATACAGAAAAAGATATTTAAATACTTCATTTGTATCATAATATAACACCTACACACCAGATTTCACACTTTCCTTAAATGTTGTGGTGCAGGATTTGACAATCTATCTCAATCAAAAGTCCCTTTTAAAGGGTTCTCCAAAAAAATACATTTGGAGAAAGAATGTCTTTTTAAAATACACATTTAAATACAAATTGATGGTAAAGTTGTTTAGAAAAATACTCATTCATGAAGATATGTGGAAGTGACAAGTACCAAAAGGAGCCAATAAGCTTTGAATAGATTCAATGTGAGCAAGATTGCCCTGGGGGGGCATTCCTGTTATTTTGACATATGACCTAATCAGACAGGCTATTTTGGCCTTCATACACCACTTGTTCTCCTCTTTCAGAATGGAGCCTATTACATGACACACGTGTATTTCTGGAGGGGCTCTATGCTAAAAGGGGAGAGCAAGCTGTGTACGACACCACCATGGCAACACTGAAGGCTTCCCGTGTTGCCTTCGGAACAATGGGGGAGGGGGGAATCCGGGTGGTGCCAGATGCTTCCCCCCATTAGATGAGGGTCTCAGGTAAGTTGGGTGATGTTGGACATAGAGTGATGGGGTGAATGGTGTATCCATTACGCCATGCGATAAGTTCTTGGGTCATCTGAATTCTTCCAAATTAGACCCCAGCACTTGAAGGAGCATCTCTCTCTCTCTCTCTCTCTCTCTCTCTCTCCACACACACACACGATTTGCTGGAAGAGCCCTCTTTTGAGTCCCATCAGTCAGAGCAATATACTATGGGATGAAGTATAGAAGAACTTTTTTTTACATAATGGGATCTAATTTATTTATACATTTACACATTTGTAACAGTACATAGTTTCAAATTTATTTAATATTTTAACTATCCAAAATTGATTATTTTCAAATTTAAAATCCCATTGGCTTTTTTAGCTACAGCATCACATGACCCAACAATGTGATGCTGCAGCTAAAAAAGCCAATGGGATTTTGGCCTGCATAAATAGGAGTATAGTGTCTAGATCAGTGTTTTTCAACCTTTTTTGAGCCGCGGCACATTTTTTACATTTCCAAAATCCTGGGGCACACCACCAACCAAAATGACACTCGAACACAGTAATACATATAGTTAATATGTTTTTAAATGTATTTATACACTCGGTGTGAAACCTGGGCCTGTTTTGATGAACACAACATAGATATCCTAGCAGGAATGGCAGAAAGACACACACGAAGGAAGGTCTTGCTCAACAGCTGGGAGTTATAGTTCACCCGCAATCAAAGAGCATTCTGACCTCCAACAATGATGGAATGGAATCAAATTTCCCACACAGAACTACCATAACCAAGAGAAAATACTATAAGAGTTTTGTAGGCATTGACCTTGAGTTTTGAAGTTGTAGTTCACCTATATCCAGAGAGCACTGTGGAGGGGAGGGAGGAAGATGTAAGGCGAGTCTGCGCAGCAGCACCCGCACAGGTCACGTTTTCCTCCCTCCCCCCTCCCGCAGAAGCAGCAGTGTGAGAAAAGCGAGGCAAAGCGAGCAGAGCGAGGCTGGGAAGAAGGGAGCCCAATTGGAGAAGAAAAGTGTTCGGCAGGAGGGGGAAGAAAAGGTATTGGACATTCTAATTTCCCACGACACACCTGATGATCGCTCATGGCACACTAGTGTGCCGCGGCACACTGGTTGAGAAAAAACTGGTCTAGATGCAGGGGAGTCATGCTATGCCTCTATTCTGCCCTGTTCAGACCACACTTGGAATACTGTGTCCAATTCTGGGCACCACAGTTGAAGCGAGATATTGACAAGCTGGAGTGTGTCCATAGGAGGGCAACTAAAATGATCAAAGGTCTGGAGAACAAGCCCTATGAGGAGTGGCTTAAACTTCTGGGCATGTTTAGCCTGCAGAAGAGAAGACTGAGAGGAGTCATGATAGCCATGTATAAGTGTGTGAGGGGAAGTCATAGGGAGGAGGGAGCAAGCTTGTTTTCTGCTGCCCTGGAGACTAGGATGCACAGCAATGGCTTCAAACTACAGTACAGGAGAGTCCACTTGAACATTAGGAAGAACTTTTTAACAGTGAGAGCTGTTCAGCAGTGGAACTCTCTACCTCAAAGTGTGGTGGAAGCTCCTTGTATGGAGGTTTTTAAACAGAGGCTGGATGGCCATCTGTTGGGGGTGATTTGAACGCAATTGTCCTGCTTCTTGGCAGAGGGTTGGACTGGATGGCCCACGAGGACCTTTCAACTCTATAATTCTATGTTATAGCTGCAAGGCCATTCAATGCTAATCAAGGTGGCCAATTGAAACATTCACTTTTGCCTCAAGCAGACAAGAGTTCTTTCTCCCACCCTGGACATTCCACATTCATTTGTCTAGATTCTAGCAGACCTCATGACCTCTGAGGATGCTTGCCATAAATGGGCAAAATGTCAGGACAAAATGCTTTTGGAACATGGCCATATAGCCCAGAAAACTCACAGCAACCCAATTGTGTTATTGCTATCATTATTTGAATATTAGATTAGTTTTTACTGTACAATGGCCTGAATTTTTTGATAGAGGAAATCTATTCCCTGGCAGTTTTACTTCTCTTTATCACAAAGATCTATGACATGATGGCAGTTGAAAATATCATTTTAACAACACATTGTCAAATTGGATATTGCAGGTTACTTAAGACCTGTAATATATCATGTCTATGTGTCTTTTATATTAATCTGGCATCTCAGTGGTTATTCTTGGTGACAATATGGAATTGGCCAGTGGTTTTGGGGTTAAGTGTAGTGGGATGCCTCCAAAGACTGGCCTTAACAAATAACCTTTTCTACTCATCTGTAGATCTATAACTGTCAAGGGGTGGGTTTTCTGAATAGGCTAATTGTGTTGTTGTTGTTTTTCATGATAGCTGGCAGACAGTGTGAGTGGGGAGTTAAATAAAAGCTTCACATAATAATGGCCAGAGGCCCTTTATAGCACTATGATTTCATTTCAACTGCCAAGGTTATATCCTGTAAAATCCTGGAGTTTGTATGCTGACTAGTAGAATCTGGGACTTTTCCAACCTCTGATGGAGAGCAGCAACTGAATAGCTTTCTCAAAATGGTGAGTCTCAGAGTTCCGTATAATGGGGAAATGGCAGTGGAACCAAAGAGTAATAATTGTAGTAGTGTATTGGAGTCTCCAGAGGCATGATCCATAAAAAAATTGTTTCTAAACTCGGGGGTTGCCGCTGTTTTTTCGAAATAGAGAGTGTTCCAAATTTTTTTAAAAAAATTTGAAATTGTAACATAATAAATAACAAAATTCATTATTATTTCATTATTGCTGCCATGCAACTTTGCTACCAGCGCGCTTTGGAAGCCAGGGGCCGAGAGTTCCTCCTGATCGCCAAGACTCTCCCTCCAAGCGGAGGGAGAGCCTTGGGGAACAGGAGGAGATCTCCTCCTAATCTCTGCATGCTTTGGAAGCAGCCAGGGGCCGAGATTTCCTCCTGTTCCCCAGGCTCTCCCTCCGCTTGGGAGGGAGAGCCTGGGGAACAGGAGGAAATCACAAGCGGAGGGAGAGCCTGGGGAACAGGAGGAAATATTGGCCCCTGGTTGCTTCCAAAGTGGATACTTGGAATTAGTTTTCAAAAAGTAGCTTCATCACACTGTTCTCCTAATAAATTCTAGTTCTCAATAAAGCTATGAGCTCTAGCATATATCCCATTGCTGGTCTGCTTCCAGCCCGCAATAAACCCATTTCAGTCTGTTGAATACTCAGGCCTCTTCCACACAGCTGTATAAAATCCACATTGAACTGGATTATATGATGGTGTGGACTCAGATACTCCAGTTAAAATAAGATATTGTGGATTATCTGCCTTGATATTCTGGGTAATATGGTTGTGTAGAAGGATCCTCACAGTTCATACCACATCCTCATCACCTGGGTGTGATGGGTCCATTCTGTTTCTCTGCTGGCAACAGAGCACAGGAGTCTCCTCTCCCACTACCTCACCATTACTTCTCATCACTATTACTAAGGGCCCTTCTTCACAGCCATATAACCCAGGGTCTTTCCACACAGCCCTATATCCCACATTATCTGTGTGGACTCACACAACCCAGTTCAAAGCAGATATTGTGGGATTCTCTGCTTTGATATTCTGAGATATAGGGCTGTGTGGAAGGGCCCCAAGAATATCAAGGTTGATAATCTGCAATATCTGCTTTGAACTGGAGTATCTGAGTTCACACTGTCATATAATCCAGTTCAATGTGGATTTTATACTGCTGTATGGGAGGGGCCTAAGTCAATCTTTGATTTTAAGTTTTTATTTATTTTTTAAAAATTAGATGAAATTGCAAAATTGCTTTTAAAAAACTTAATTGTTTAAATAGAGAGAGAAGCAATAGCAAATGTTCTCATCCCGGTATGTTGCCAATATTAGTGATTTTGTGACTGCCATAGAATAGTTGTTTCATATAATAAAATCCCAAATCTGATTCAATACCTTACATCACTGTTTCTCAAATGTGGTGTTTATGTCTGTCTCTGCAATGTAATATTGTTCGATTGTGTCCAAGATAAAGTCACCCAGATTTTATTTTTATTACAACTCTTACTAGACCATCACCATGATGAATGGTGAAAGCTAATGGAAGTTATAGTCCAAAAATTCTATATGATGCAAAATCGGGGCAATATGCTCTGTAATGCATATCTTTATTTGCATGTAAATCTTTGGCATAGGGATGATTAAAAACAAAGAGGTAGTATTTGCTGCAAAATGAGAAATGATCACATTCCCATTCTTTATTTGAAAATGATTGCCAACTAATTAGTTAATATATATTAGTAGATAAGATGAAAGGTATATTGATTGGCAGCTTCTGATAACAAAGTTTATTATATTGTAAATCTTAGACAATTTAATTCGAAAAGATTTTAAAAGGCGAAGTAGAATTATGCAAAACAGACAACTTTATTTATTTATCATCAATGAAATTAAAATCTAGAAAGTGTATTAGCTTTTGATAGGTTCACACAGTCTCAGATTACTATATTAAAACACTGCTCCATCATCCAATGTTACATGAAGTATCATTGAAGTAAGGATAATTGCAGCAATTGCTGAGCAAGACCTTTAGATAAATTGCTCTGTAGTATGTGCCATGAGCAACTTATTGAGGCACTTTCTTTGGATTGCAAGTTTAACTTCTTGGTGTTCTCACCTTCCATTGTACCTGTGAGCTCGGTTGGTTGGAATAAATAAAACTATAGTCTTGAAATGACCTATGAGTTATTTACCCCAAATCTCAGCTGGATTTCATTTCAGCATCAAACTACAATAATTGATGGGTTTATTGTTGGCTTGGGTTCCCAATGCAAGCCAGCTTTAATAGCAAGGGATGGCTTAATAGTGGGGAGAAGGCAGACCAGCAGTTGGATGCATAAGGCATCAAGTGATAGAATGCTACCTCACTGTGTCATTCTGAAGATCAAATGTAAGATTAGGGCTATAACACATCCTAGGGAAGATTTGGGTTTAAATGTAACTGGATATATCCACATTATGCCATTATAGGAGTGTGTATAAACAAGAACAACAAAACTTTTGAAGTTGATTACTTCCAGTTGCCCTATAGGCCCACACTTTGGTTGCTCAGCAATGGGTCCTGGTTCCTGTAGCCCATTTGTCAGTGGGTACCCAGGATGAACTCACTGCTGTCCTTATTTTCCTGGGTGATGACCAAGTCAGTATAGAACCTCTTTAGAGAGTGTTTCACCATATTTAAATGGGTTGGGTGCACTTAGTTCTGCTTCTCAGTTGAGATCACTCTGGCTTGGTTGAACCTACTGGTAGTTTGCAGTACCTCCACCACAGCTCTCAACATCATAAAAGCAGTTAAGCTCCCCCCCCCCCATCCCACGCCAACAGCAAGACAGCACCAGATGGGGAGTCATTATCATTATTATTCTACTACATTTATACCCCACCCTTCTAACCCCAAAGGGGGACTCAGGGCGGCTTACAGACCATGGCATACAATGCCACATTACACACATAATAATAAACATGACATATCTATTTAAACCATTAGCATATCAATTTAAACATACTTTAATAAACATGACATATCAATTGAACAATTCAAATATAAATACAATAAAAAAAGCTTAAAAATAAACATTCAATCCCAACCAAAGTGGGCAGCCAGAAGCAGCCGGAAACAGGTGAGGTGGGGGAATTCTGAAAATGAACACCCACACAGGTGTTCCAATTTCCGGATGATGGGTGGCATGGCCGTTACAGTAGCTGTGTGGCGAGCTCCCACCATAGGTGTTCTGGTGACCTGGCGGTGGGCAGCGTGGCCATTAAAGTGACTGTGCAGTGAGGCTGTGGGGGCCATGGAGGCACCCCAGCAGCCAGGCAATGGGTGGCACGGCCATTAAAGTGAATGTGCGGTGAGGCTGTGGGGTCCAAATTCTCTCCTTGGAGGCTATAATAGTCTATAATCCAGGACACATTTGTCTAGGAATCAGACTCACTGAACTCAATGAGACTTAAGTCTGAATATGCAGTCAAGCATATTACTGCTTCCAATGGCACTTATTTTGATTCATATTTTTAGGAAATTGCTGCAGCTGCTTCTAAAAGAAAGAAAACATCAAGAGGCAGCTTAAGGAGACTTTCTCCTTGCACTGTATTGAGGCAATTATCCTATTTCAAACTGCTTCAGATAGCAGATGTGAAATGCTTATTTTTAATGTTTTAATTTTTGTTCATATCTTTCACAACATAATAGCTATATTCAGTCTAAATTTCCGGGTTTCTGGGAAAATGGATAGTTTTAACAGATCCCAAATTTGAACACTTCAACTAATTACTGGTTTTATTAACAAGATTTTTGTTGACATCTGTGAGCCATTGATGAGAACTGAACTGGAGAATTCCCAGACATGACATTTCTCTTTGTTCTCTTGTTGCTGCTTATACTAGAAATGGAAGGAAATGCTGGTGTCTGAACTGGTGGCCTTAAATTATAATGAACTGCTTAGCTTTTGTGATAGCAATTAAGAGTCATATTTAAGTTACATCTTAATTTCACTACCCATATCTTGTAATACTATCAAAAAAGCTGTAGAGTAAACCAATGCTTTGTAACGGTTTGAGCACTGGACTACAAACCTGGGGAACAGAGTCCTATTCCTCATTTTGCAATTGAAACTCATTAGGTTGGCCTTGCACAAGACATGCACTCTCAAGAAAAACTCTCAATAGGTGGCTCACCTTAGAATCCCCATAAGTACTTGAAGGCACACAGTTATAACAAGCGTGAATTGCACATGCAAACATTTCTTTGTTAGACCACAAAGTTAGGCCCACTGGCAGAAATATAGTTTAGTGTACAGCCAATCAGTGACATGCTTAATGGTAAACACATACCAAGGCAAATTTTGTGCATTGGGTCAAGCTGAAATATAACAAAATTCAAAATCCACAAAATAGTGATTACTTTTTGGGCCAATTTAAAAAACACAAAGTACATATTCAAAGTACTCTTGCAATACAATACTTCTAATTTGACAACATCACTGAGCATCTGATTTTTTCTGGTATTTTTTCCCCAGTCAGATTGTTCTAAACCATCAAAGTAATTTGGAAGTGGTTTGAAAAATCCAGTGTTTTAGACTTTAGTTTCTCACCATTGTTTGTGCTAGCAGGGTTTGTAGGAGTTTGAAGGATAAAAAGCCAAAAACCCTTGCAATGTGATGTTATTTTCTCAGATCACTAGTCAGACAAGAAACATGCTTGTAGTTGTTGGCAAAGGCTTATGTCAATCTTTCTATCTTAAAGCAAATGTGTATATAATTTGTCATACCACAGAAATGTGCATCATGTTCAGAAGAAAATGGTCTGTTCTTTTCTGTCTCCTTCTGCTGTGCTGTCCAGGTGATCTGGAAATGTTTTCTCCATGTGATGGTTCACCAGCTTCTCTTTGCCATTCACTGATAGTCCCCAGAGAAAGCATGTAATTAAGCAGTAAGGGTATGGAATTTGTGTTCAGCTGGAGGATAATTACAACCACACTGTCATGATATATAGTAAAATCTCTAAATTCATTTTCTTTTTCTTTCTTTTGTATTTGCTTTCAGTTAAACACATGTATAACTTTGAAGCAGGTACAATGGGATGAGCAAAGATCTTAAATGCTCCTTTTTATTGTCCTGTTTTGGCTGGGTTCTGAGATCACAGAGCAAGAAGCTTCTAAGAATAGGAGTTCAAGGCAGCAAAAAGAAAAGTGAAACAAAATAATACTAGATAAAGTCTGGTCAAGGCTAGCATGAGAGAGATTTTAGTCCCAGATATGTTTGAAAACTGGAATCTAAATAAACCTAATAACAATGATGATGATGATGATGATGATGATGATGCTTGGGGAAAAGGATATAAATCCCAACTCAATATTAAAAAGTCTTCTCAGCATAAACTGCTTTAAGATTCCAGGTATTTTTTGTTAGAAATAATTTCCACATTTTCCTGAACTGCAAAATCTGCAGTACTAAAAGTTATATTGGTTATATGAACTAGTAAAAGAACTAATGCTTGCTCTGTATATGCATGTTTTGCTTTGATTGTGCTTTTGTTGCATAACAGAAGGGAGTTGAACTGGATGGCATTTGAGGTTTCTGCTATTGTTGTTGTTGTTGCTGCTGTTATTGCAAAGGCTGGGTGGCCATCTGTTGGGGGTGCTTTGATTGTGCTTTTCCTGCATGACAGAAAAGGGTTGGACTGGATAGCCCCTGCGGTCTTCCACTGACATACTATTACATTTATGTTGGTCACACACACACACACATTATGTATAATACAATATATAATATTGTACATAAATTGTTCTTGGGGCACCAAAAGAAACTTTTGCTTCAAAAAGGACTCTGCAGCTAAAAAAATGGAGAAACCCTGGTTTAGAAAATGCACAAAACTGCGACAATAGGGAATATGTACAATTTTCCCCACATTGTTTAAAAACATTTTTTTAAATCTTAACACTCCATTATTACACTCGAGATCTAATAGAGCCAAACTGCTTTTGGTATTTGTTGTAAAAGGAAGCTTTGAGTAAGAAAAAAAGTATTGAAGACAATTTTGTGCTAGAACATTCTTCTGTCCAGCTGGAAAGTTAGTTGGTCATTTTGAACATTCATATCAACTGCCAAGATAGTTTTTTATCCTTTAATATAAGACTTTTTAAACTCTCAAGTTCTTTCTATTAAAGTGATGATGACTTTTGCATATATTGGAAAGTTTTTTTATTATAAAAAACTATATAAAATCATTGTTTATTGCTACCATAAAGTAGACCAATGGTTCTCAACCTGTGGGTCCCCAGGTGTTTTGGCCTACAACTCTCAAAGATCCCAGGTAGTTTACTAACTGTTAGGATTTCTCGGAGTTAAAGACCAAAACATCTTGGGGCCCACAGGTTGAGAACCACTGATGTAGAGGCTGAGAGGGCAATAGCTTGCCATTGTCAACTAATGAATTCTGACTGAAGTGAAATGGGAACCAAGATTGTTGTGAACATACTATCTTAACACTATCTGCCCCAGTTTATAGTATTATTATGCTGATTTCCTTACTATAATTCTGTAATGACCTGTTAGCCTCACAGCAATTCTCCAAGGTAAATTAGTTGGGTGAAAAATGGTGACCTAAGGCTAGCTAGTAGATATCATAATGACATGGAAATTTCTAGTGGATTTTCTCCTTAACAACATAATAGCCATAAAAAAAAACATAGAATGTGGGCCTTCAATTCATTTATATAGCCTATATTACCCTTTCATTTCTTCTCACAGGAACAAAACCAATAGAGAGGATGGTTTGTGCCCATCTCTTCTTGTAACATTTTTTTCATCTCCCCACTGGTGCAGAAAGACTTAGAAATGACATATTTCATCAAGAATATAAGAACATAAGAAGAGCCATGCTGAATCGGACCTCAGCCCATCTAGTCCAGCATTCTGTATCACACAGTGGCCCACCAGTTGTACACGGGGATCTCGAGCAGAAGGGAGGGCAAAACCCTGACCTGCTCCCGACCCCCCACAACCAGTACCCAGGGAAATCCTGCCCACCTCAACCAACTCCAAGGTGGCACTTGAATGTCCTTTTCAGTAACAGTTAGTTTATTTCCTCAATCCCACAACATGTTGTTTTGACTATCTTTTGCTTCCATAGTATCATGTCATATGTCAATTGCAAACTTAAAAAAAGAACTGAAACCACTGTGTGGGAAGTGTCTATGTGCATGTGTGTGTGCATGCACTATACAAGAGGGCTATTTGGATATAAATGCAAAAAAGTATCCAGTATTTTGGGATTGCATTTATATTCACCACCAAGTGACATGAAAAGCTCTGAGTGGGAAAAAGAGAATAAAGAAGTAAGAAGAATAATGGTTTTTAGCTACCAGAAGTATTCTGCAGGGCTTTTATAATAAATCGAGATAACAATACTTTGTGGAAATTGAAAAATTCCAGTGCATGTGTTAGCACCTAAGATGTCTTAGCTGCTGTGTAATCTTATTAAAAACCTTGGTTCAACAACTGCAAATGTGGTTAGAATGAGAGTGTGACTGGTGTTAGCAATGATAATGAATATCTTCATCTTGAAGGCTCTCAAGCACTGTAAACAAAAGCTTTATCAGAGGACTAATTCAGAGTCACCACCAATATCAATAAAACACAACATACTTTAGCATATATTTGTTATACTAAATATCTGGAGAAATGCTTCCTGCAATTCACTCAGACTTGGAAGTTATGCAGGGGTGAATTACTATACCATTATTGTATAGCCTGTAGTTCCTTGAAATCATATAATAATAGGACAACAGAGTAGAAAGGGTCCCCAAGGGCCATCTAGTCCAATCCTTTGCACTGCAAGCATATATGCAAGAAAACTGAAGCAGTCCTGAAATATTATATTTACTCAAATCTAATGGTCATAATTTTTGGCTAAATTACATAGCCAAAAGTGAGGTTCACATTAGATTTGATAGCATGCTAGAATCACATGTGTAAACCTTCCTGCACCCCAGTCTCAGCCTGACAGGTGGCCATTGTCTTCAATTCAGGAGGTTTTCCCATCAATTTTGAAGGCTTCCTGAATGATGCCTTAGTTGGGAAGTCACCTCCCATCCATCACCCAAACTCACCAGCCTTGGTCTGATGAGAGGCATGGCTTCTCCTTGCCTGATGACTGGTCTGAGGAGGGCAGCAGAATTGCTGACAGGCAAAGGTAAGCTGTACATTACATTCAACAACCAATTTTCTTCCCCTATGCACACCTTCAAAATTGAGGTGCCCATTATACTCGGGTAAATATAGTATGGCCGTCCAGCCTCTGTTTAAAGATCTCAAATGAAGCAGAGTCGACCACTCTCCAAATCAATCTATTCCACTTTTGAACAGTTCTAGTTTATTTCTGTTTTTAGGTAGAATCTGTTTTCTTGTAATTTGAATCCACTGATTCATTTTCTGGTTTCTGGAGCAACAAAAAAACAAGTTTACTCCATGTTCTACATCCCTTCAGATATTTGAACAAGGCTATCATGTCACCTCTAAGTCCCTCCTTCTGCAAGTACTCAACTCCTTAAGTTGTTCCTTACAGGGCTTGGTTTTTAGACCTTTGATCATTTTGGTCACTTTTCTATGGAAATGTTTCATCTTGTTGACATCTGTGCACCTGACATTTGAATCCACTAGTTTGTGCCCTAGTCTCTTGGTTTGTGTGGTTGGTTGATTACATAGGTGTTCTGCATGATTGGATGGCTGATATCTTTATATTCTAGTATTGTTCCAACAGAAAACCACTTCCTGTACTGGCTTAGAGATTTTGGAATAATTTTCTTATTGGAGCCTATAAGAACTTGGTTCTCTTAATACCCCAAACTGTTCAAAGAAAGCAGAGGAAATAAAACCTCATTGAGAATAAAGAGAAAAACCTGTTTTAAAAAAATAAGAATTTCCCACCAATCCATTTTCCTGTCAATGATTTGAAAACCAAATCTAGGTTATATAAGATGTTCAAATAGTGAACAAGACCAGGAAACCGTTATTTTATTTCCCTGTGTATTATAAATTCCACTTGTTCAAGTCTCTTCTATTTTTTTCATAAATGAAAGCCAAACACAATACACCTCTGTGAGATACTCCAGATATACACCTGGTACAGGCTGATTCAAGAGAGAAGACAATTAGTCATCATTAATTAACTATGATTAATTTGCATCCAAAATCAGTCTTTGCATGCAAGAAAAAAGTTTGCAAAATGCTACTTCTTCCTTGTCTCTGATCATATTCTCTCTGTGCCATTAAAAATAATGAGCTCAGAAGAAAAGTTGTTTATTTTAACTCTTTGCTTCAGATGCCAAAAGGCTAAATTTGATATAACTTGTGCACTTTGTTTCTCACCAACACTGGTTGTTGTGTTTCATATTCTATTTTTTATTGAAAGCAATGCTTTTATGTTTTGTTAGGCCACCTGACATAAACTTCACAGAACTTGTGCAGTCATTCAAGGAGAAAATGTACCTTATCCTAAGTTAGAAATGACATTATCACTAATTGTTTTGAGAAATACCTATGTTAAAATTGTTTTTGAAACTTAGCAAGGAATTCCGCCATTCATTTTGTATAAGCTTTTTATAGAGCTGTGAGAATGCTCTTGGTAAACTGTGGAAGAGGAACATCACATTGTTCTAATGATGGCTTATGGTGTGCTTTGTGGTCTTATCTTCTTCATTATAGATTCTGAGGTGATAAAAATATGGAGAGAAAACAGAGGACATCATCACATGAGGCTTGCAGACCTAAATTGCTGCAGGATTGCCTCAATTGATGCTGATTGCTATGGTAGATGTTGTGTACATTCTACTGCCAATTGCTTTTCCTCCATACAGATTGAGTGGAATTGTTTTAATGGCGATGTGGTTTTATGTTGAGTTTTTATGTATTTTAATATGTTGTTATAGTTGTTTTTAAATTTATAGCATTGAATTTTTGCTGTTATGCTGGTCTGAGTCCCTCGATAGAGGTGAGAAGGTCGGGGTACAAAAGTTTTAAATAAATCAATAAATCAATAATAGCGTTCCTTTTTATTGATAAGAAAAATTGATCAATGCTTCCTGATGGTGTGGTCTTCCCATTACTTACCTTAGCCTGATAGATGTAGTATACTTCTGTGCCAATTTGCTAGCTTTGACAACGTGTGAATGCAGAGATACCAGGAGGCATTGACTAGTTTTTCCCATATTATTGTAACAGTGAAATTGCAGTACAAATTGAAAATTAAATTAAAGATTTCCAAAGCGTGCAAGGGAAGGCATGGTTATGAGAGAGAGGGGGGGGGACAAATTGTAACTATGGAGAGAAGAATGTACCTATCCCAAGATATGTCCATTCCCCTAACTAACACATCTGCTGTTAGACAGCAGGCTGGCATGACAAAATCCTTAGTCTGTGAGTCCTGTAAAATAGGGCAGTAGCTTGTAGCTACTTTATAAAAAGTAACTATTCCAGTTAGGTTTGCAAAATGAGAAATGAAAGGATTACTTCTTTTTTAAAACTGTAACCATGACAACAAATACTCAAGGGTCCTTCAGACAACAGTGACAACAATTAGATTTTAAAATAACATTCCAAAGATTTTACAAAAAAAGCAATTCTGATTCATAGCCTGCACATGTACTGATGTTAACATTCCATCCTATATGCTTCCTTCTGAAAAGCACTTTCAAAGAGCAAAACACGCAGATAGGATCTATCATGTGTCCTTTTATGAAGCAAGATTACTAAGGACTAACAGCTTATTGTTAAAAATATGTTGACATACCCGCAAAGTGGTAATTCAATGTTCTTTATATTTTAAGTTGTCCAAAATTTTCTCAACTAAACATACTTATATTTCATCTTGACATAGAGTTTTCATGTTCTCCACCAGCACACCTTTTCTGTATTACATTTACTCTTCTTCCAATCTGTGCTTGTTATTTGACTCTGTAGAAGTGATCATCTTTTCATGCAGTCTAAGACAGTGTGCTTCATTCTCCATTATTACTTATTTCTCACCTCTTAAATAAATATCTAATCTATCTGATATCTCATGTTTTGCCCCTGTCTTTACTTTTAAAAGTTTCAATGAATAACATTTGCACACTCTGGCATATCCCAGTTGACATCTCTTCTTTTCCGTATACATATTTATTCTACATTAGTGTTTCTTCTTATTCTTAGATTGTAAGCCTGGAGATGAATTCTATGCTCTTCCTTTTCTTGTTGTTGTTGTTATAGTGGCTTGAAATAGAAAGTACTTCATAATAATAACAATAAAAAAATCTCTAGCACTTCCTGTTGCTGAAGAATGACATATGGCTTTGAGCTGGGTTGGCTAGCTCCCCTGCGGGACAAAACTACATGGCTTAAAGGCATACTAAATAAAGAGGTTGCACAAATAATGACCAAACATCTGTCCTCTAATTTCATGAGTATGTATCTTCCTCTGTGAAGGAAAGAGGACCCATTTTTCTGCCTCGGATATTCTCACTTTGCTTTAAAACTTTTTTGTGTGTTTTCATAGTGTACTGTTAATGTCATATAGTTGCAAATCAGTCGAGGGAGCTTTTTCCTTTCTAGCTTCCATTATTGTTATTATTATAATTATAATTATATTTATTCAAAGTATTTCTGTATTGCTCCCAGCCCCCAAGAATAGCTGTGAGAACTAACAAAAAAAACCCAGTTAAAACAATGCGAAGACAAAGCACATGAAATACTCTTAAAATTCCATGCACAGTATTGAGCACAGAAGCAGCGATTTCAAGATTGTTGTTATATAGACTGGCTGTTGCATTTTGCATTATCTGCAGTTTCCAAATACTGTCAAGGGCAGTGTCACATAGAAAACATTATAGCAATCTAATCCAGAAGTAACTAATGAATGGACCACCTGCCTTCCCCAAGAAAGCATGCAAATGGTACATAAGCCAAAGCTGGCTAAGGTGTTCTTGGCCAACTTAGCTATCTGGCTTTCCAGGAGCACCTCAAAGAACAAGCCTAATCTTTCAGTCATAAAACAATCCCATCAAGAATAGGCTGAGATCCCAATTCTTGATAGATTTTCCTACTGACCAGAAGTACTTTCATCTTATTTGGGTTATGCCTCAGTCTATTCACCCACATCCATCCTTTAGTGTATCCAGAAAAGGATTCAGTAATACTACAGACAGACCGATAAGACCCAACCCTAAGTTCTTGATTACCTTTCTTTTAGGCTTCATGTAGATCTTGAAAACCATAGAGGACAGTATAGACCACTGTGGAACCTCACAAAGAAAAAGTAAAAAAGGCTGAACAACAGTCTCCCCAGCACTACTCTCTGGAATTCTCATCCAAGAAATATCATAACCATTGTAAAGCAGTTCTCCCAAGTCCCATATTAACCAAATGATCCAGAAGAATATGATGATTGATGGTATCAAACACACTGAAAGATCCGAGGACACACTCTTATGTCTAAACCACAGTATACACCATCCATCAAACTGAGTAAACCTGTTTATTTCCCTGAATCCAGATTGGAATGGGTCCAGGTAATCTATTCCACTCAAGACTATCTCCAGAAGTTCAGTCAGGAAGACAGTGGGCAAAAAGATGGACAGTATACCAACAGAATTCCCATTCTTTATCACTGCCCTATTGCCAGTGTACACACAAACATTGGAGATGATTGGAAATGGTAGCTCAATAAAGGGCTAGAGTCATGGTAGATCACTGAATTTCATCCTCCCTGCCCATCACATCCTATCTGCTCCTGCACCCAGAAATCTTATAGCATAATTGAGTCACATTGACATCCTATTCACTTGACCAGGTTACAGTTGTATGTGTGAGATCAGTTTGCTTGCATAGGATTATGTCCTGGATCATAAGGCTCATCCCAATAATTAACATGACATTAAGCAGCTACACATTGTGATCTGATGGGGTTCTACTAGAGTAACCCAGAATATGTTGTTTGGATAGTGAGCCAGAAGGAGGAACAATCATAAGATTTTGTTTCTTGCATCTCCTCAATTGGCAGGTTCAACCTCCAACAGTGCATCTCCCCCTTTGTATTGTAAACAGATATTTGGCTGACAAGAAATATAGAGTAAACTATTATAAATAAAAAAGCATTCAGTTTAGCCTGAAACACTCTCAATACTTAGCCAAAGTTGGCCTCATGGGATTCTGTTCAATGGGTGTTTTATTTACTTATTTAGAGAGTAAGTATGCTGTTCTAGCAAAAGCTAATATATAGTAGATTTTCTAGCTCCACTATCTATTCTGTCTAGATTCAGTAGTCTCCATTGCACAGCAGGCTGAAGGCCTCAGAACAAAAACTATTGTGCTCTTTGGCTCATGCCTTAGGCAAGATGCCTGTCCTCACAATATCCACAGGAGAAAGGAGCCAAACCCAGGCTCAGGAATTTGAGTGTCTCCACTTTTGGATCTTTCCATATCAACCAAATATCCTTCATCACACTGGCATGGTGCCTGATTAGATAATACATGCAGGAGAAAGAACAAAAATTCATCACATTATCTTTCTGGAAATCTATCATGCAGGGATGTACCTATGGGGAGAGAAGAGGATATGGTAATTGTACCCCTAAATAATAATCCTTCCTCTCGATGACATTTCCCTTCACTTCCCAAAATTGTGGCATTATGTGAACTTAAAATGCTAATTGAATATTTAGAAATGGAAATGCAGTTTAAGAAAGAAACAGACAAAGTTACCAGTACTTAAAGTTCTAGGTTTCGGTGATTTTTAGCATTTCACTTTCTGCAATGCTACAAATTTGGAAACTGAAGAGATTGGGGGGGGGGGATAAAGAATACTTATTGAGGGACAGTGTCCACATTTTGCTATCACAAACTTGAAAACGTTCTGTGAGAGGAGTTTCTTCGAAATGTCTTCATCTGTCATTTAGTTGAAGAATAGAGAGCTAGGACCATTGGAGATATAATTATAAAAGACAAAAAATGTATATGATCTGAAGAGAAATCATAACATTAAATGGTTGAAAGATGCAAAAGAAAGAAGCATTGCTTTGGTGTGTGAAATCAATTTTATTGTTATTAGTTGGATGACAGTGGTTGAAAAGAAGAAGAAGCCTTGTGATGGTGTATTGTCCTCCTCTTTGGGATGTGCTGAGTGATGTCAATATGATGTAGTCTCACTCTGACAACACTGTGAGATTTTAAAAGCAGTTGCAAAAATGGATAGTTTCTGAAAATATCATTATTTTTTTTTTAAAAAGGGATAGCATCAGGTATATTGTTTCTGACTTGGAATCCTGCCCTCAGTTCTGTGAGAAGAATTTTTTTCAAATGCTTTTTTCCTGTTGTTAGGAAACTGAAACCTCACAAGCATGCTAACAGATTCTTTATTTTAAAAATATTTAGTACAGATAGTCCAAAATGTCATTAAGTGAGTTCATTACCTTGGTGAATTTCTGAATATTTACTATGAGTAAGTGTTTAGTATTACCCATGTTACTTGCTTTGACCATTTTATGTTGCATAGGTAGGCAGTCTCATGACATTTTGGAAAAGTCAAAAGAGAAGAAATATCTGCAATGACTGTATTTTCCTGACCCAGCCTGCTCCTGTTAAAACATAAAGTAATCTCATTAAAAGTTTCCTATTGGCAGCAAAGCAGCTCTGCACCATTTTTCATAGAAAAAAATGCAACACAGTTCTGTAAGATATTCAAAGCAATCACTGCCTACCCTTTATGCTGCTTGTTTAGTCCCACACCATTGTTGTTTTTCATCTTGGTATGTTTTCGTGGAAAGAAAATTGTTTCCCAAAAGATGTAGGGATTTTTTCATGCAAAAAATGCAAACAACCAAAAAAATCTCTAAAATTGTGTCTTACACAATCTTTTTTTCATGCAAAATACATTTTGCATGGGGAAAAAGCATTCGTGTTTGATACCAAATGCAGTGTTGGTTCTTTGGTTGTTGTATGTTCTTTGCAAAGTCAAAGAAAATGAATGAAAGTGCTGATTTTTTTCTATGTTGCCAAAGGACAACAATGTTACTACGTAGCACTAGGGTCAACCTAAGAATAGAGATTGTAGATTGTTATAAGACCATTAATGTACTAATCACATTAAATGACGTCAATTGCTGCGCCAGCTCCACTGGCTGCCAATTAGCTTCCGAGCACAATTCAAAGTGCTGGTTTTAACCTACAAAACCCTATATGGTTCTGGCCCAGTTTACCTGTCCGAACGGATTCTCCTCTATGAACCATCAAGAACGTTAAGAACACTCTTGTACCATCAATTGTTAACCGTACGCTCGTTGCCTCAGATTGGGAAGTCTGATCTGGCTATGGTGGTCCATGCTCTGGTCACATCCCGAATAGATTACTGCAACGCACTCTACGTGGGGCTGCCTTTGAAAACGGTTTGGAAACTCCAACTAGTCCAAAGGGCAGCAGCCAGGTTATTAACCGGAGCTACATACAGGGAGCATACCACCCCCCTGTTGTAGCAGCTCTACTGGCTGCCTGTCCAATTCTGAGCCCAATTCAAAGTGCTGGTTTTGACCTTTAAAGCTCTATACGGTTCTGGCCCAGCTTACCTGTCCGAACGCATCGGCCGCTACGTCCCACCTCGTAACCTAAGGTCATCCGTGGAGGCCCTGCTCTCGCTCCCGCCTAATTCCCAGATGCGGTTGGTGGGGACGAGGGATAGGGCCTTCTCGGCAGTGCCCCCCCGCCTGTGGAATGCGCTCCCTATCGATGTACGATCCACCGCATCCCTCCTGGCATTCAGGAAAAAAGTAAAATCCTGGCTGTGGGACCAGGCGTTTGCTCACCAGCACTAGACAGCATTTTAGGACTGGATTTCAAATAGAAAGTAGATGAAGAGGACCAATGCTTTTATGGACTGAACATGGTTTTAATCTGGAATAAATGTGTATGATGCTAAGGCAACTGTTTTAATGTATTTTAATGTATCTTAACTGTTGAAGGGGGTTTTTGGGGTTTTATATTGTTATTATGTAGGCATCGAATTGTGCCGTACTGTAAGCCGCACTGAGTCCCCCCTCAAGGGTTGAGAAGAGCGGGGTAAACTCCTGAAATAATAATAATAATAAATAAATAATAATAATAACCATACGCTCGTTGCCTCGTTAGTAGTAATCCATTAAGCTCTGTGCCCCATTTGTTTGTAAAAGTTAATAAATTCTTTCTATTTAACTTTTTTTTTTAAAAAAAGATCCTCCGGAGAGGCCCTGCTCTTGGTCCCGCTGGCTTCGCAAGCGCGGCTGGTGGTAACAAGAGACAGGGCCTTCTCTGTGGTCGCCCCTCGGCTGTGGAACTCTCTCCCAAGTGATGCTAGATCTGCCCTCTCTCTGTTGTCATTTAGGAGGCTAGTGAAGACCTGGATGTGCAACCAAGCCTTCCCAGAATAGGCTGAGATTGGCTATTATCTGAATGTTTGACCACGTTTACAGATTAAGTGGAATTGTTTTAATGGCAGTGTGGTTTTATGCTGGGTTTTTATGTATTTTAATATGTTGTTATAGTTGTTTTTAAATTGTATAGCATTGAATCTTTGCTGTTATGCCAGTCTGAGTCCCTCGATAGAGGTGAGAAGGTCGGGGTACAAAAGTTTTAAATAATATATAATAATAACAAAGTGATACCATGGTAGGGACAGAAAAGTGGCTGAACTAAGTCCTGCCAGACAAGGGATAAAGAAAAGTATATCTCTTTCCCCCCTTTCAGACTTATTAATCATTTTAATCATTTTCATTCCATTAGAATCAAAGGAGATAAATTATATGCACCAGTATTTTGTTGAAGGCTTTCATGGCCGGAATCACTGGGTTCTTGTAGGTTTTGCGAGCTATATGGCCATGTTTGGGCTATATGGCCATGCTTCTGGAACATGGCCATATAGTCTGAAAAATCTACAACAACCCTATATGCACCAGCCTCAACATTTCTATACATTTCATCTTGTGGTGAGGCAAGACTTAGGTTGGAAGGGCTCAGAAGATGTGATCTAAAGTGGTTTTTAAAATATGGTATGTCTTTTGATCTGCTCCCATCTTATTATATATGGAAAGTTAGGACTTTATTGCATGAATCTGCTATTCCATTACAATTGTGCAAGCACCAATAGCAGCTATATGCCAGCACGAGCACCCTTATTATTACACCTCTCTCCATTTGTACAATTACACTGATTTGCTGATTTGTGGCTGTGCTCTTATACTTCCACCTTCTCCCATAACCTGCCTTCCTGCACTTCCACGGCTCTCTTATTTCTTACTTTAAAAAAGTAATGTTATACTTCCCATAATGATTAATTTTAAAAGGCAAATATTACTGTAACTTTTTAAAAGTTCATGGATAGTAAAGGAATAAATTGGGGAGTGGGAAAGATGGAGAATCATGCCCCCTAATGTTACTTCACTGATAGCATTCTGACATAGAAGTAAAACATTTTGTGATGGGAACATTGTAGGATTGGCAGCTATTAACCTATTCTATCTGTCATGGTTGGGGATAGGTTGGTTGTGGTGTTGTGTGATAGGGGCCATCACATTTGTGCACAGTGCCATGTGATTGAGACCATCATTTTCAGTGCTGGTTTGCCTCCCTTGTGTGTTAAAGTGCTAAATTTGGGTGGGGAGGGGGGACTACAAGCTGAAACAATCTGTTTTGATCCCATTCACTGTAGTTTTCAGTCTTTTAGTTCTCTTTGAGCAAGCAGTGCTATTGAGAAATGCACATCTAAAGGGACAAGGTAGGGAAGGTCATCCCTGCCTTTTCCATGTTAGAAGACCAAAAAAGAAGAGAATGAACAATAAAGCATCACTAGCCTGTCTTTAAGCTAAAGTAAATGGTCAGTGGCAGACACTGCACATGAAAGAGTTGTGCATAGAGATAAAAAGACGGCAGGAGAAAAGCACATTAACTGCAGAGGATAAAAGGGTGTGAAAAAATCCTGTAATTCAGCAGGAGTTCAAGAATGTAAGATCCATTAAGAGCTCAGCTCCTTGAAGAAACTCCAGAGGAGCCAAATAGCTGTCGCTATTAATTATTTGCTAAGCGCAGATGTTGCAGTTCCTGCTGGCGAGACATGTAGCCATTTTCTGTCCTTAGTTACCCTGAATAACTTTTGCACACTAAGCAAATCAAGAGGAAAGATTGGATCTGGGGTCTTTTCCATGCATACTGGAATTGCAAGCCTACAGTCAATCTGTCTCCTGTCATTCTAATTTGGAGGACAGGCCACACATGCTGTTTAAGTTCAGATGAAAGTGGTGACTGGTGTGTAGACTGCTGATGTCACAATGGTACTATTTTCTCTTCTCAAAAGGAATGAGATTTATTAGCATTCTCTTGCATTCTTTTTTAATAATAACATATTTTATTATGCTATAAATGCAAATCAACAAGTCATATTCCAAGTATTACAAGCATTAATCCTGAGTAGTTCAGCAAATATTAATATTAATGGCACTATGCTAATTTACACTGGTGTAAATTATATTTTCCCTCCCCCCCTCCCCAACCACAGTATATATCTACTAATCTTGCAGATCCAGCCACTGGTAAAGTCTTTGTATTTTTTCTTTGATGTGATTGTTGGTTCCTCCATTTTTCATCTAGTTGAAGTAGACCTTCCATCTATTTGTAATGATGTTTTGTTTGTCCGTTCTTGTTGCTTGCTGAGTCATAATTCCCGTAATGTCTAACAGCACTTTATCATACATATATTATCATTGTAATTGCTTAATGTCCATTTCTATTTATCTTTCCATCCTCTAGCGATCACCGCTTGTACTGCTCTTATTGGTTTAATGGTTTAAATAATTCCTGGCAATTGATTTTTATACTCTGATGTTCCAGCACAACCCATAGTAGCAAATCATTATTAATTTGAATTTTATCTGGAATATCTCCTGAATTTTTCCTTGTATCATTTGCCAGAATTTGTTTCATTTCAGAACACTCCCAACACATATGCAAATAAGTACCTTTTTCTTTATTACTGTTGGAGTTCAGCCTGTGATTGTGCTTCAGGATCAGGGTGCTTTGGATGTAGGAATGATGTTAATGAGGTTCAAGATGAGTTTCAAGATGGCAATGGTTTGGTCAATGATATTGATGCAGAGAATGACCTGGAGACCTCTGTTCAAAGTGTAGTTTCCCATTATAATGTCCCTAAAGGGTATAGGGATGATGGTGTACTCCCTGAATCACTACCAAAGAGTTCCCAGGATTTGGAGCTTGAAAACAACTTGGCACCTGCAGAAATTAATGAGAAAATAGATAGATGGGAGGAGATTTGTCAAAACAGACAGGCCGAGCAATGCCTTCAGCGTTCTGCCAGGCTACGACAAAAAAAGATAAGGGGATACCAAGTAAAGTGAAACCAGTTCCTGAGTGCTTGGAATAGCTAACAAGGGGGTAAACGTTCCAAGCATGGGAAATGTAGCCAGATGAAGCTTGTCCTTGTTTCATGGGAGCCTTGTTTAGAAGATCCATGTTTAAGTATTTCTTGTTTCTTGATTTTGCTTTTTATATCTTATGATTACATACTCGTGCCTTGGATTAATGTTTCCTGGTTCTCTGGATTTTATTAGAGAAGTGTGGACTTTGTCAAAGGCTTTCATGGCCGGAATCACTGCATTGTTGTAGGTTTTTTGCCATGTTCTAGAGGCATTCTCTCCTGACGTTTTGCCTGCATCTATGGCAAGCATCATTAGAGGTTGTGAGGTCTGTTGGAACTAGGAAAATTGGGTTTATATATCCGCGGAATGTCCAGGGTGGGACAAAGAACTCTTGTCTGTTGGAGGTAGGTGTGAATGTTTGGACTTTGTTTTCATGGACTTTGCTGAACTCTACCATGGACTAATTTGTTCCTGCTTATCTTCTTACCTAATTGGATTTACCTATTCCTTTAAAGTGCTTTTTTTACTTTGCTGCTTTTTAATTATCTTCAATAAAAGGATTGTTTTCCTATTAAACGTGTGGCATTTAAAGTCAGGGGGCTTTACCTGTCCTGGAGTGCAACAATTACAGTGCCAACACTTTGAATTCTTTCCTTTTACCATAAAAGCCAGTTGTTCAGAAACTGTATACCATCTTAGTGTCATCTTTTTTCTAATTCATTATATTTTTCTGTTTTTATTTTATTCATATTTGTAATTATTTCCTTTATTTCTTGTGTTCTTAATGATTTAACCCCATTCCATTTGTTATGTATTGCTCTAACCATAAACTCTTATAATTATCTTGCATTCTTAAGAAACAATGGGTGTATGTCCACTGCACATTTGTATAACACTGATACCATTTTAACTGACATGGCTCTAGAATCCTGGGGTTCATAGTTTCATGAAGTACTTGGAATTCTCTAATCAACTTCCTTTAACTGCAGGATTAGTTCTTCCTAGAAGAGTATATTAAGTACTTTAGAGAACTAGACACTCTAGATTTTCATAGAATGGTATAGTATTCTATTTAGTAGCAACATGCTATAACTGTGTAGTGCGGGTACATCCAAAAGGTAGAAAAGGTGTATTTTAGGCAGTTCTATGCATAGTAGTACTCACTTGTACGTGGCACTGCTACTATCTGTTTTTACGAAAGCAATTACAATGGTAGAGTTAGGTGGAAGGAAACAGAAGAATTCTCTGAATTTTAGAATGTTCTTGTACGATTTTTCTTCTTTCTCTATAGAAAGAATAGCTTTTTGAATGCTGCTTAAATGTAATGAAACTGCTTCCCTGTTGAGAATTCTGCCACCACTAACTCAATGCACATGCACACTTGCCAGTATGTGTGTATAACTTGGTAAAAGAAAAATTAACAAGAAAAATGTAAAGTAACTGGAAAAGACTTGTATTTAAATGTTTAAATAATGTAAATGTAATTATTTCCACCTTGTTCTTGTTCCTTTCCTTTCGTTTTTTGGTTCATTATGAATGAAATTGGCTTAGGGAAATTCGAGGCAACTTCCTTTTGAAACTATTTTTACAATGCAAAGCCTAATACAAAGTAAATTATTTCTTCTAGTTGCATCCAGATTTCCAAGTGTGAGGCTCATGTTTAAGCTGTTTTGCATTATTTTTTATGGAAATTAGGCATGGATCGTACAATAACCTTACCTGCTAGAGTGAAGAGAGAAGCCCCCATACAGAGCCATTCTAAGCATGTGCCATGAAGATTCAATTCCCCCTCACAGCATGATAAGTGGACTAAGTTTGAATTATGATCACCTCTATATTTTCAATAAGAACCTTTGTTAAACTTGCTGTGGCGGATGTAAGCTTAAAGCTCTTCCTGCCAGATATTAAACCTTTAGAAAGCATTTAAATCCTTTGTGATGGTGTGATGAGGGAGAGAATACACATAACTAAGTTAGTAACTCAGGATAAGACAACTTTGGGAAAGAATATTAAAAATACTTTCAGTATAAGAAAAAAAGTTAATATTCTGTACCAAGTCTTAACATTTTGATAACCACTAGACTCTCCATGATCCAGTTCTTCCAGCAAAATATGTATAACTTTTCTTTCCTGTGATGTATGTATCTCTTTCTCATATAATTATTAGGCTTGTGTCTAATTTCAGCTCAAAATCAGAAGTCATATCAAATTTATTAAATTTGTGCATATACAATAATTTTCGAGACCTGCAGGAAAGATGTGTGTGTGGGGGGGTTAGAAATTGAAACACCATTTTTTCATAAATGTTCTGTAATGTTTGGATGTCTCTCAAGTTTAATTTTCACTATAACCATTAAGCAACTTTATAAAGTTAAGAGAATATAAGTTTCTTTTAAAATCATTACTTTGGCTCTATCTTTGCCAGCGCACCATAAGAAAGATGCTGTGGGCATGAGTAATCACAGCCATCTTAACTGTAGTTTGGGAAGGCCAGGCCCCCAATGGTAGAGATTACAAAAGTCCCTGCCATAAACTACATTTCCCAGAATGTAATGCTGCTCAGGACCCAAATGAGGCTGAAATACCCAAGTGAGAACTGGCCTCAGCAGTCACCATTTATATTTAATCGAAATAAATATAAATGAAATTATAGAATCTGCAAAGAGGACTGAAGTAAGCAAGCATTAAACAACTTTTGCAAAGCCAAGAGAACATATAGTGGTTTCAAAAAACAAATCCTTTTACTTTGGCCCAATTGCCATAAGGAAGGCACTGTGGGGGACAACCAGCCAGCCATTTAGTCAATAAGGATAATAAATAAAATGATTGAATCTGAAAAGAGAACTAAAGTAAGTTAGTAATAGTATAAATCTGTGCTAAGTTGAAGTTATGTAAATATGTGCCATAAAAATAGACATTCAAGGGGATTGATATTTTTGGAGGATTAATTGATTTGCTCTAAACTACCGTATTTTTCGCACCATAAGACGCAGTTTTTTTCCTCCCAAAGTAGGAAGAAAAATCAGCCGCGTCTTATGGAGCAAAGATGCAGGCAGGGAGGGGGGGAGGCGCTGGAGCAGGGGGGGGGCGGCGATATACCGGTACTCACCAAAAGACAGCAGGAACTTTACTTCCCCCGCCCCCGGCGGCGCGGAGGAACGGGGGCGGAAGAGGGGACTCACGGGGCTCGCCGCTCACGGACCCGAGGAGGAGCAGGAGGCGGGGGAGGCCTCGCCAGAGGGAGGAGCCCTGCGGGGCGCTGCGGCCTCTTCCTCCTTCCCTCTCTCCCTCCGGCCTCTCTTCTGTGGTGTCCTTACAGCTACTGTATGGGACACCACGGAGACGCAGCAGCAGCGCCCCCGGAAGGGCCCGAAGACAGAAACACTGTCCGTGGTGTCCTTACAGTAGCTGTAAGGACACCACGGAAGAGAGGCCGGAGGGAGGGAGGGAAGGAGGAAGAGGCCGCAGCGCCTCCGCAGGGCTCCCTCCCTCCGGCGAGGCCTTCCTCCCCTTCCTCCTCGGCAGAGGCGCGACGTCACGAAGTGACGTCACGAAGCTGCGCCTCTGTCTTCGGGCCCTTCCGGGGGCGCTGCTGCTGCGTCTCCGTGGTGTCCCATACAGTAGCTGTAAGGACACCACGGAAGAGAGGCCGGAGGGAGAGAGGGAAGGAGGAAGAGGCCGCATTTTTTCCCCCAATTTTCCTCCTCTAAAATCTAGGTGCGTCTTATCAGCAGGTGCGCCTTATGGTGTGAAAAATACGGTAATCTCTGTGCTGGGCTGTAATAAAAAGTAATGGCCTATATGGATGTGTCTTGAGCATCTTGTCCAACTCAATAGTGGAAGCATATCGATATCAAGAGTGTTTGGATGTTGCCTTTCTACCCAGAAGAAGGGGGTCAGTCTAGATGTCCCTTGATGGTGTCTGCACTATGATTTCTGTTCCTGGGTTACAAATGGCAGTTCCTAATTGGTTCTGTCATTAAAAACATGGCAAAAGTTTATAACAATGCAAAAAGTTTGTCTTTGCACAAGGGACATCACCTATAGCATGTTTTGTTTTGTTGAGTCTCCACCAATTTAACAAAGTTACTGCCACTAAATGTTTTTGAATATAACAACAACTTTCAAAGGACAGACCACACAGTGAAATAGTAAAGAACACTTTCAAATCAGGAACAGATTTTCTTATTAAAATGTTTTTTAATAAAATCTTTGAAAATTCACCAAAAACCTGTGGATACGTCAAATGTTTGGAAATTTGGTGAGATAACAGTGGTAAATGTGTTCTACCATGGTACCAAATTTCATCAGGATATCTCAAAACATGAGGGAGATAGAAGCCCCTGAAATTTTCCAATTTAATGTGCATGCACAATCGCCATTAACAAAACAGTTATGAAATTTAGTAAGTTACATTAGAATTCTGAAATTTTCACCACCAAAACTTTAGAAATATTTTAGAAATGAAGCACCCTCTTGAAGCATTTTGTTTATAGATCGCACATGCCGTGTGTGTGTGTGTGTGTGTGTGTGTGTTTGTGTGTGTACTTATTTATTTATTGGATTCAGATCCCACATTTCTTCAGGAAGGATTTTTATTGTGCAACATTCTATATTGTTTTGGTTTGCATAATGAATGAACTAATGATAGATGACATTTCCTAGAGGGACTGTAAAGGAAAATAGCAGAGAACTGGTATGGGAAGGTGTTGCATTTATCAGGTCTGCTCCATGGAAAAATAATCGTCTATATGGATATGTGAATATTGCGAAAGAAATACCTTGACATTTACTTGTAGATTTGCTACTGCAATGTGTGGTGTTTGCATTATATTTAGGTGTCTTGAAACAGCATCATGATTGGATGCCGTTCTAAGAACACAATGGAGATTTGTATTTCTTGCAGAGCAGAAGGAGTGTACAGATGTTTTCTGAATGTAAGCAACATATCTCTGTATGAGAGACATTCATGTTATGGGACAAGGAACTTGGCTTAAGAGCACTTGTAGATGCATACAGCAAGTGAATACTACTTACATAGAGAAGCAGTCATGGCATTTAGCTAGGAAATGCTGATGTGGAGGAACATTTACAAGGAAATATAGAACACTGAACTGCTGTTTGATACAAGAAGTGTGGAGCAAATCTGTCAACTTTGGTTTTGCTCATTTTGTGAGATTTACAGCTAAATTTGTTTTATTCAGTTTTCACATCAATTCACAAATTACTTGTTGAAATGGTTTGGAAAACCCATACTGCACATATTTTTGTGTGCATTCCTTCAAAGACATGCATTTTAGTATGCAGTTTCTCTAATGTGTATAGTTTTATGAGTAATTTAAATGTAAGTATTCCATGTTTTTTATAATGTACTCTATCACTTGTCTGGGTATCAACAATTACATACTGGTTCTTATTTTAATCCAAAGAGTGAAAATTAGTCCACCTGAACAAGTTCATATATAAACTAGATTATCTTCCAACTTCTTGAACAACATCAACCCCATTGTATGCCAAACTATGATAATACTAAGAACCTCTTCACACTGGCTTTTTGTGCCCCTTTCCCCTTCTTTTAGATAGGGCCTGTCAAGCATCATAAGGTGATGCTGGCTTGGCTGTTAATGTAAAGTAATATGCAATCCTCTATTCATGGAAATCTTATAGATATATAACATTCAAAATATAGATAGACTATAAAGCTGGCTCAAATCAATTCTCCACACAGCTTTCTTGGTATTTTTTATGTATTCTTTTCTTCCTCTCTGTTTCATATCATAAACTCATATTAATTTGTTATCAAAACAGATTCTACAATGATTAATGTCATTGCATGTACAAACAAATCATATAAAGCAATTCATGCACTTAAGTCTTCTGATTTTGAGACAAGTTATATAGTAATTATAGGCATTTCATATACAAATAAATCATTTAAATCATTTCATATATTTTAGTCTTCAATGACACTATAGACACCCCACAGTACAAATCATAACATGATATTTTGACCATCATTAGGCTGAGAAATCATAGTCTGTAATATTCCTGTGATGTTTCCCTTTCTAAGGAGACATAATATAATATTGATATTGTTGAATTAACCACTGGGTCTGTTGATTTAGCAGTAAAGTAGAAGCTTCAGACCTAGGTTCAGTTAGTATAATAAAATAGTAGCATTCTAATCTTATTGTGTTGATTAATATTAGATTCAGAGTGGCTTGGTTCCTTGCTATGTTGCTCTCTGAGTCCTTTTAAGCGGGGGACTGCTGTGTCTCATGCAGCAGCAATGCGGGCGCTTGTTGCTCCTCTCGCTATAAGCGGGAGCTCTGCCCAAAGTTCGGGTGGATTCCCATACTTCGGCGTCCGCGGGTATAATGCCAGTCCACCTAACTAGAATGCTTCCTGGACTGTCGCTTCAAGAAATGTTCGTTTGCGCCCGCTAAAGGGGCGTTCGGCGTTCAAATCTCCCGTTCCGGGTACATTACCGACTGCGGAGAAGAAGGGTCTCTGGTTACGGTCTGTGCTGGGGTGTGTCCGTGGCGGGCCTGGATTCTTCTCCTCCCCGTCCTTCGGCGTCGTCAACCAAGCTGCGTTGGGGCGAAGGTAAAGTGCTGTCTTAAGGGCGTATGCCTCAGTTATAGTCTGCGGATGCAGCAAGCGGCTTTTTTCCTGTTCGGGATCGCGTCTCGCTTATTACTGGGCAATGCGTGATTCCCTCCTGATGAGGGGATCCATGCCTACGGCAGGGCTTCAATGGGCACCCGTTAGGGGCCGTTTCGTGTCGTCTTTGGCGTCGCTTCTTCAGGGCAATTGTTGTTGGGCCACAGACCTTTGCAGCAGTGAGTTCCAACTATTCCTCCTTATTTTGGCTCTAGATGGAATGCATAAAAAACTGTAAGGGCAAGTCCCATGGCATGGATGGTGATAGATTCTCCCCAAGTCTGTAGGTACATACCTTTCCTGGTTCAGTGTATGTCTCCACTGTAGTGAGTTCCCAGGGGCTGGAATCAGCAATGAGTTAGCACTCTGGCTTCCTTTAAATAGGGTGTAGCCCATGTGTCCTGATTAGGTTAAGAGGTTTTGTGGACTTAACCTTCGTCCGGCTGAGTAGGTACAATTGTAACTATTCAGTTTTGAAATTGCAATAACTTTTTTTTGAAAAGTCGTAGAGGGCTGAAATTTCGTGACATCTCTGCAGTTTTGGTCCGGAATATATTGGCCAAATTTCAATAACATATCTCCACCCCCTTCCGAGATAAGGGGTCGAGATATTTTTGCATCCATAACAAGCTGCATAGGTACAAATGTACCCTCATATATTTTGAATGAAGATAATGCAAGGAAAAAAGAATTATATATTTTTTAAAGATAATGCTATTTTATTATTAGAAACAAGTAACAAAACTGTTCATTTACATTGTAAAAGAAAATGTAAGAAACTTATTTTATTGATTTTCTTCGCAAGTAATGCATGTTGTCTTTGCTACCGAGTGTTCATCGCAAATGGGTTTCACACAAACCACACAAGACTTTCTAGTCTTACGTTGTTTTGCCTCAGGTCTCGGCAGACATAGCAACTACCAACAACAGGGAGGGTCCACGACTACCATCAGGTATTTGAGGGCCAGCTGCTGCTTGCGATGCTACCAGAATGCATCGCCCAAGCACCAATTCTCCGGCACCTCCAAGAAAATGGTTTCTCATGATTCGGTTTGTACTACGATCTTCAATTGCAGGCATACACAGCTGATTTGCGAGATCTTTCAGGAACTTTCTTCGTCGATCCTTTGTCCTGAAGCTTGGATTGTGTTCTCTGTAAATGATGTAGGATGCTAACCCAGTGACGTCAATCATATTGTAGAAAAATGCCAGAGGCCAACGTAATGTTTGTCGTTTCACAGTGTACTCTCCCAACATTTTATCCATAACATCAACTCCGCCTTTTGTTTTGTTGTAGTATTTTATTATCTCTGGCTTGGCAGATAGTGTCTCTTCAATTTCTCCCGTCATGTGCATAGATGATAGAAGCACGACTGATTTGTTCTTCTTCGGTACATATGAACAGACTGTTGCATCATGATTGAAGGCAAAATTTGTCGAGTTTACAGGCCTTTCTTTGGCAGGCTGCATGTTGCTAGGTAGGAACCTTTTGTTTTTTCTCACTGTACCAACTAGTGTCATGTTCCAGGAGTTCAATACCTTAGCTAGTTCCATGGTTGTAAAGAAGTTATCGGTGGTGACATTTCTTCCAGAGCCTTTATACGAGCTCACTAGGTCCAATACTGTTCGCTCACCAATGTTTACTTGTCGAGGACCATCAGTTGGTTTCCCAGTGTAGAGCTGACCTTGTAATGGGTAGGCGTTTGATGAGTCACAAGCCCAGAAAATCTTTATGCCATATTTAGCTGGTTTTGAAGGTATATACTGGGTAAATTTAGTATGGCCTCTAAATGGAAATAATTGCTCGTCGACGGTGATACAATTATATGGCTTGTAGGCTCTCTCCAGATTTCTGTTCAGCATTGTCCAGATGTCCCGTATTGGTGCAGCTTTATCTATTTGCACACGTTCTGCACGTGTATTTTCGTTGTCAAATCTGATAAATCTGAGTATCTTCTTGAAGCGGTCACGAGACATGACTGCACGTATAAGAGGCAGAGCAGCAACATTCCACATTTCCTCCAGATTTTCTTTGTTGGCTCTGTGCACACCAGCAGCAATCAGTATGCCCAAAAATGCATGGAGTTCAGTTTCAGTAAATTGCTTGAATGTTTTTTGTGGTGGCCGTTCAGAAGAATCAGGAAAACGTTGTACCAGTTCGTTGTTGTAAGCATCACTAACTCTCTTGGCCTTTTGATTCGTTTCTCGTAATATGATGTCACACATCTCGGGAGTCATTATTGACTTGAATATCTCTTTTGCTGTATGCAGGTTGCTGATTGCTGCAGGGCCACCTCTTTGTCGTAGGACATTATGAGATTTTGTTTGTGCATTTGGCAGTGGATCATTACACCATTGAGTTTTATCCTTAGCAGTCCAAATGTCGCCTGCACTTTGAGGAACAGACTCATCCTCAACACTTTCGTCTGAGTCGTATTCTTTTTCCTGCTCTATGACCATTTCTTGTTCAATGTCTGAATCTTCTTCAGTAACATCCACTTGTGGTACATAGTTTGCATCATCAGATGCAACATATGGTTCTTCCTCATGCTCAGAATCAGATTCTTCTAGCATTCACATTATTTCGTCAGTCGTAAAACTGTAAATATGAAAAATGAAAAATAAATAATTTTCCGAAATACTACACAATACTACATTATTGGCTTTTCACAAAATGATACTAACCTGCAAACACGTTTTCTTGGATTATGCCGGAAACTAGATCCAGCATCACTATCACTCATGATGACTTGGTAGATGAATTTTGGCTTCGCAGTTTAGTTCAGTAACACGTGGCAAGTAGAATGAAACTCGATTCTGAAGTGCAGATAAAAAAGTAAATTATTTCTAGTGATAATTATTTATAAATGTCATTTATATATTATGTAAACCGTATACGGTTTCAGAATTTTCATTCCATCTTCGACTGTTTTTTCGACCAATAGGAAAATTGTAACAGAGCCACCATCTTTATTTTGTGCTAAATATAAGTAAAACATCGTAAAACAATATGTAGATACTAATTATTATCCATTTTTTGTATAAAAATCATACCTATAGTGATGAGTTTCATACAAAATATATGTAAGCCAAGTCCAGGCTCAAAGACAATTTCTGACTGTTCTGTCCCCACATAAGGCTAATGAAGGTATAACTGGCTGTTAGATGCTGTGAGACTTTCCTACCATCGTATCCAAGAAATTGAAGACTTCACAAGCCTTGAAATGTGTGTGCTCACAGCAAAATGGCTACTGAGAGGAGGGAGGCAGGAAGAGAAGTAGAAGCCACTCCCAGTTTGAATCAACTTAATTGACAGCAACATAAGTGAGCAGTAACAACACTGGCCAATAGATATCAGCATAACATTTGTAGCTGAATGAACTTTAGTTTCTGAAACCAAGTAAAGGAGAAAGTCTTCCCACAGTGGAGATATATATGAAGGTACAATTGTACCTCTGCAGCCTGTTAACGTTGTAAAAATATGCAGCCTGACGAAGGTTAAAGGGTCGTTTAACCCTGTAGGGTCCTCTGAGGAATGGAGTAGGACCCATTTGCATTCAGCTTTAAGTAATGCTGTCCTGATGTCTGCATTGTGTTCAACCTGTATTTTTTCAAGGCCATAAACGGTGAAACTGTCCGGGGGATGATTGGCTGTCAAGAAATGTTTATAGAGTATTGAGTCCTGGGATTTACAATTAATTCGTGATCGATGTTCCATAGCCCTCGTCCTCAATTCTCTTTGGGTCTGCCCCAAAGAGAATCAATCACAACTCTGATAAACGACAAATTTTGAATAATTTGAGTGACAATCCGGACATCATTTTTAAAGCAGCCGACAAAGGCGGAGCTATCGTTTGCATGAACACGCTGGACTACAGAACAGAGGCTCACTCCCAGTTGAACAATACAAGATTTTACAGACCAATTGATCATGACCCAACGTGGGAATATGCACGGACCATCCATAACATCATTTATCATGCTGAAACTATGGGCTACATTAATTCATCACTAGCGAAATATCTGTATAACCCAAACCCAAGAACACCATTGTTCTATCATCTCCCGAAAATTCACAAATCCAGGAGACCCCCGCCCGGGAGACCAATAATATCAGTAAACAACAGTCTACTTGAACCACTATCGAAATATTTGGACTCGACACTACATCCGTATGTAGAAGAAGCCAACTCCTACATAAAAGACACAATGGATTTCATAAACCGCATAGAAAACTACAAAATCCAAGAAGGAGACATCATAACAACTGCGGATGTAGAGGCATTGTACACACACATGTACAACAAAGGAAACTCGACACATTATTAGCAATTTACTCGATAGTAGACCCACGCCAAGAATACCACCCACATCATTTCTCGTAGAACTCTACGATTGTGTTACTGACTATAATTTTTTCAGCTTTGAAAATAACTATTATTTGCAATGTGGAGGAGTCTCAATGGGGGCGGCCATTACCCCAACAATAGTCAATCTGTTCATGAGAGAATTAGAAGAGAGATGTCTGAAACCTGACGCCGACAATACCATGCCAAAGTACGTAAAAGGATACTGGTGATATATCGATGACATCTTCTTACTGTTACGTAACGACACAGACACGTCTAGTCTCAAGGCGTGGATGAATAGATGGCATCAAAACATTAAACTCACCTTCACGTTCAGCAGCACTGCAGTAAACTTCTTAGACCTAACGGTGTTTGTGCACGAAAATACATTGAAAGTAAAAAACTATCATAAACCAATGGATAGAAATACATTATTACACTTCAATAGCTTTCATTCATTTGCCTTGAAAAGGAGTCTCCCATACAGTCAATACATTAGACTAAAAAGGAACTCTTCCTTTAATGAAGACTTCAGAGAGGACGCCAATGATTTATCAACTAAATTGAGACACAGAGGATATCCCAGCAAGATAATAGAAGAAGCCAAAACAAAAGCTCAGCGAATAGACAGACAAACTCTTCTACAACCGACTGAAAGAACCCAGAAGAAAAGAATTGTGTGGCTTTTAACTTTGACCAAACATTCAAGACACATAGAAAAAATTGTAAAAAAATTCTGGCCCATGATCAAAGAGATACCAGGGCTAGACTGTCCACCCATGATAGCACACAAAAGGACGAAGAACCTCAAAGAAATATTAATTCATACTAATCATGTAAGAAGACCAAAACAGCAAGTGGCCAATCCGGGTACCAAAAAATGTGGACATTGTTCCATCTGCACACAAATTAATACCAGCAAGGAAATCCAGAATAAAACGACGTGCAGGATTTTAAGGCTACGCCAAGAAATTACATGTGGCTCCTCGGGAGTAATATATTGTTTCCAGTGCATCTGTGGGTACCAATATGTGGGGCAGACCCAAAGAGAATTGAGGACGAGGGCTATGGAACATCGATCACGAATTAATTGTAAATCCCAGGACTCAATACTCTATAAACATTTCTTGACAGCCAATCATCCCCCGGACAGTTTCACTGTTTATGGCCTTGAAAAAATACAGGTTGAACACAATGCAGACATCAGGACACCATTACTTAAAGCTGAATGCAAATGGGTCCTACTACTTTCATCAGAGGACCCAACAGGGTTAAACGACCCTTTAAGTCCACAAAATCTCTTAACCTAATCAGGAGACATGGGCTGCACCCTATTTAAAGGAAGCCAGAGTGCTAACTCATTGCTGATTCCAGCCCCTGGGAACTCACTACAGTGGAGACATACACTGAACCAGGAAAGGTATGTACCTACAGATTTGCGGAGAATCTATCACCATCCATGCCATGGGACTTGCCCTTACAGTTTTTTATGCATTCCATCTAGAGCCAAAATAAGGAGGAATAGTTGGAACTCACTGCTGCAAAGGTCTGTGGCCCAACAACAATTGCCCTGAAGAAGCGACGCCAAAGAGGACGCGAAACGGCCCCTAACGGGTGCCCATTGAAGCCCTGCCGTAGGCATGGATCCCCTCATCAGGAGGGAATCACGCATTGCCCAGTAATAAGCGAGACGCGATCCCGAACAGGAAAAAAGCCGCTTGCTGCATCCGCAGACTATAACTGAGGCATACGCCCTTAAGACAGCACTTTACCTTCGCCCCAACGCAGCTTGGTTGACGACGCCAAAGGACGGGGAGGAGAAGAATCCAGGCCCGCCACGGACACACCCCAGCACAGATCGTAACCGGAGACCCTTCTTCTCCGCAGTCGGTAATGTACCCGGAACGGGAGATTTGAACGCCGAACGCCCCTTTAGCGGGCGCAAACAAACGTTTCTTGAAGCAACAGTCCAGGAAGCATTCTAGTTAGGTGGACTGGCATTATACCCGCGGACGCCGAAGTACGGGAATCCACCCGAACTTTGGGCAGAGCTCCCACTTATAGTGAGAGGAGCAACAAGCGCCCGCATTGCTGCTGCATGAGACACAGCAGCCCCCCGCTTAAAAGGACTCAGAGAGCAACATAGCAAGGAACCAAGCCACTCTGAATCTAATATTAATCAACACAATAAGATTAGAATGCTACTATTTTATTATACTAACTGAACCTAGGTCTGAAGCTTCTACTTTACTGCTAAATCAACAGACCCAGTGGTTAATTCAACAATATCAATATTATATTATGTCTCCTTAGAAAGGGAAACATCACAGGAATATTACAGACTATGATTTCTCAGCCTAATGATGGTCAAAATATCATGTTATGATTTGTACTGTGGGGTGTCTATAGTGACATTGAAGACTAAAATATATGAAATGATTTAAATGATTTATTTGTATATGAAATGCCTATAATTACTATATAACTTGTCTCAAAATCAGAAGACTTAAGTGCATGAATTGCTTTATATGATTTGTTTGTACATGCAATGGCATTAATCATTGTAGAATCTGTTTTGATAACAAATTAATATGAGTTTATGATATGAAACAGAGAGGAAGAAAAGAATACATAAAAAATACCAAGAAAGCTGTGTGGAGAATTGATTTGAGCCAGCTTTATAGTCTATCTATATTTTGAATGTTATATATCTATAAGATTTCCATGAATAGAGGATTGCATATTACTTTACATTAACAGGTTTGCACTGTAAGCTACCTTTTGATTGTTGATGCTGGCTTGGCCCCACCCACATTCCTCTCGAAGTGGAGGGAAAGCATCACAAGACGCTTCCTCCTTCATGATGGAGAGGAAAGTATTTTTGGGGGGTTTGGTGTCAGAAGCTGCCTCGTGCATCTTCCCTTTCACCAGCAATTGCCTCAGGGGCTGTGTCAAGAGGTGGTAAGTCTAATAGTGAATAAGACAGGGTGTTTAACTGTTTATTGCAGGAGAACATTCCCTGTAGACAGATGTTAAGCTAGACATTTAAAAATGGAATACCCACATCCATCCATACATATATTACAAGCACACAAGTGCTTTCAAGTCTCAGTTTTAGACAGTGGAATTTTATATGGAGACAGATATGCTTTTAAAGCACAAAACTAAATATGTTGCTTCCCTCTTGCATTTTGCAGCAGGAGGTGATTAAAGACCATCATTAATGTGACCTGATATGCCAAAGTATTTAGCATACATGTCTTCTTGCTCAGTGGTTGTTCAAAGCAATGAGCAATCTGTTTATGATGGGCATAAATTATCTTCTCTGTAAAGAAAAAAATAGAAGTAGAAGAAACACACCTGAGACCATAATGTGTTTCCCAGCGTGCTTTCCTTCTGTTTCAGAACAGATCAACAGAAAGATGAAACACTAAATGCATGCAAAACATTCATTGTTGGCTTGTGTTGTCAGTGTTGGATATCAAGGATTTGTTTATGTGTGATTATTTTCAAAGGTTTAGTGATTAATGATGGTTTGTATTAAGGGTTGAACTAATTGAGATTTCATAGAGCTTGTCACTAAAAAGGCCAGTAGCAGCCTATGAGACAAGGTAAGAGATTTTCACCTCTAATATGCAACTGTGGCACCTTCTACACTGCTATATAATCCAAAGAAGATAATCCAGATTATCTACTTTGAACTAGATTATACGAAACTACACTGCCATACAATCCACTTCAAAGCAGATAATCTGGATTTTATTTGGCAGGGTAAAATGAATCTGTGTGTCTTATTGGATCCACCACTGTGTTCTGTGGTTCATGCCAAGCAACTGAGATGGAGGATTGGATTAAGCAATGCTAAACCAGTGACCAAAGGGTACACAGTTTGTTTTCTTGAAGTTTCTTCACTATGTAGATATTTCTTGGCAGAAAAGTTGATGGGGAAAGTTTGAACATAGCTGTGCTCCTGTACAGAAGTCATCAGAAAGGCCCCATAGGATCAGACTATTTCAACATTATTTCTGGAAGAATGCTAAAAAAAAATCAGTGAGTCATTGAGAATAAGTAGAACCACAAATATATTGATTTAAAATTGTAGAAAGAAATGGTGTCAGGGCCGTAGCCAGGATTTTGGTTTGGGGGGCTGAGTTTGGTTCGGGCTGAGACTGGGTGGAAGAGGATCTACCCTAGCAAACCTTTTGTATTGTTATCCCAATAACCCCATGAAGGTGGGATATAATGAGCATGGTGATCAGATCATGATATGAATAAACATAACAGTTTAAATAATGTACCAGTAAGGCCTTCTCGCGGACCATCCTGAGAATTTCGGGGGGGGGGGCTGAAGCCCCCTTAGCCCCCCCCCTGGCTATATGCCTGAATGGTGTGAAGACTTTTCTCAATTTAATAGTGCTAACATTAAGCTAGTGTACAGTTCAGAAATTGTTCTTCATACAGAATGACATTCAGTGTTGGGGAATGATTTTCTGTGACCCAGTCCTTTCAACAATTTTAACAGAATGAAACACATAGCTGATAGTCCATGAAGCCATCCTGGAAATTTCAGCTGTCTGTTCTCTAAGCAAACTGGCATTAATCACAAATATATCTCTGAAAGTACACTCGCACAAAAACACCAAATGCAGTGTGGGGATGATGAAATAGTTTTTACTTGCATATACACTAGGATGTATTGAACCTTTTGCGGACAGCCAACGAGTTGTTTCAAAAAGTTTAGAGACAGACCATTAATTTTTCTTGAGGTTGTTGTTTAGTAATTGTCCTAATATTCAGTTGTCATGTTGAGTCCAGGATTCTTGGAGTTGTAATTCAAAGACATAGCTTTAACATATTCTATGGAATTAAAATTCCTCTATGACCTTAATTTGTGCCAGCTGGTTGGTTTCATGAATCAGGGGTGGTCAAAGGAGGGATACACACTATGTGTGTGTATCCCTCCTTTGACCACGTCATTTTGCAACCACCCCGTTTTTTCTTTGCAATGGTTTCATGAATTAGACATGCACTATATGAAGAAGCATGTTCTTTTTGTCCAATCTATTTAGTTCATGAGATGACTCCCTCTCCTCCTATTGCTTCCTGAGAGACATACAATTGGGTCTCCACACCCAAAATACAATTTGAAAATATCTATGTATTTCCACCTCCTATGCTTAGCTGCCATTGGTCTGAACCAGAGTTGGAAATGTAGCCCTTCAGATATATGTGATCTACAACCTTCTGCATTCCTTACCATTAACTTTAATGGCCAGAGCTGGTAAAGATTGCAAATCAACATCAAAAAGGTTACAGACACTATTTACTTGAATCTAATGCTCACTTTTTTTTGGCTAAATTACCACACCAAATTTAGGGTGCACATTAGATTTGCATAATCTTAGTGCTGAGCCAAAAGAAAAGACAAAGCTGCTTCAGGAGCACCTGAAGTTCCTATTTGAGAGACCTCATTTCTAATTTAATTGTCATGACTCAATGCCATGCATACCTGGGGTTTGTAGTTGGTGAGGCATCTGCCTTCTTTGGCAGAGAAAGCTCAAGACTTTATAAAACAATGATTCCATAACATTGAACCAAGGCAATTAAAGATTCATGCTAAAGCAGAGATTGTTCCCAAGATTTTCTTTTCCATTGCTGGATGCTTTGATGTTCTAACACTTTTGTTTTTAAAGAAGAAATTCTAAGTGGGCAGCAACAATAGCACATATCTTTTTTGCCCAAATTACAAAAAGCACACTTTTTGGCAACTGAGCATTACTTTCAGCAGCAAACACTTTTCTTGGTTTTGGGATTTTGAAAATTGAGGTATGCATTACATCCAATGGCATATTTGATTCTAGTAAATACTGGTAATTTTTACACCTCTTCTAGACTAAAAAAAACCCTCAACCGTCCAAGCTTTCCTTGTATGGAAGGTCCTCTGGCCCCAGATTATTTTAGCCATCTGAAATGCCACATGTCACTTCCAATAACTTGTACAGCAGGTTATTATAACTGCATGGCATCCAAAACTAGGATATGCTGTTCTTCTGATTATGACTACTTTCATTCTCAACAGGCAAGGAATTGTTTTTCAATATGCAATGCTTCACACAAAACTGCATATAATACTTTTTCAAAATGAAGTATTACATTTTGCTGATGGCAAGCGAGCTTAGATTGATCATATTGGCAAAACACTCAATATAGACTTTGATATGCACCCTTTAAAAGAGTGGATGTAAATTTAGTTGCAAAGGATAAAAGTGACTTCTGAGATCCTTTCATTTCTCTCTCTCTCTTATGGATAGCAATTCATAGTGGAAGAAAATAATTGTTAGTTATTAATGAAAATATTAAAAACTCAGAACTGGAATATACTTGTCATGACGTGTGTTCTGATGAAATTTATGAACCTCGAATTTATTGTGTACCTGGAAGCTCAACAGTACTATCATTGTACCTCATTTCATAGTGGGATGTGGAAACTTTGGCATATTTTTGCATGCATTTTTTCATTTTTGTGCATTTATATTAATGTATGCATCAAAATGCATTTTTCAAATAACTACATTGGGTTTGTACATAAAAATATAAATTTTGTGCCTTTTTATCAGATGCATTTTTTAAACTAAAAGAGCTTTGATTTGTACACATTTTTCAAACATTTGCATCCTACATTTTTCTTCAATGAATCACACTGCAAGATTTGAAATGTAGATATCTGAAGCAAGATGTCCCTTTGGGAGGTGAAAAATATATGTTTTAATAAGAAAAGGGAAATCTAACAAGTATCTTGCACACCTTGGTAAAGATTTTCTATTTCTGACTCATTCATATCTGATCCTGTTCAAAATAAGAGAACTACATTAGTTCTGTTCCTTGATGTGGGGGAATGGGTTTAAAAAGAGGTCTGATCTACATGAATGTTGTTTGATATACTAAAATATTAGAACTCTTCCATTTGTTGAAGGAAGAGTCTTAAAGTTATTATGCATGCTTGTCTACATGCACACCATAATTCAAGGCTAGCACAGAGCAGACATGCTCTCGACAGGCTCCAGATTTTACGGAGCCATTCAGGTGTACTGCCCTCAAACCACTCAATTGGGCTAAATACTTCTTAGACATGTAACTGCCAGGAGCTGTCTGGAGCTCTGTGGCCAGCTACTGCAATATAAGGAGGACATGGTTCCAATATGTCCCAGATGATGGTGGCACTGGGCCCATCATCTGGACTGGTTCAAATCAGAATCAACTCTGCTGTTTGCACTAATCTTGGAGATCACTGAAACTCCAAAGCATTTCTAAACTTCTCTTAGCACCTCACCACATTGAGGTCCAAATTCATGGAGCAGAGGTGAGATTCACTATGTAGCATGGTGCATCCATGGCATAGTGAGGGGGAACTGTTGCCTTGTGCTCTGCATTACCCACTGCACCCCTTACTTCATCCCATGGGGGAAGTGTTGCTTTCTTCCCTATGAAACACGGGAAGCCTTCTGTGTTTCCTGGGAAGTGTCCTAGCAAGCTGCCAGGACACTTCTTCTAGGGAACCCTGCTAAAAGTTGCCTTACACCTGATGGTGTCCAGCAGGCTCCATGGAGGAAGCATCCTGCAAGCATGCTAGGATGCTCCCAGGACTCCATGTGATGAGGTGGTAACTGCAGGGTAAAACCAAGTTAACTGATTTTACCCTGCATTAAGGACTGGAAATCCATGTATTTCATCTCAACATCCAAGAGTAACTTCTTATCTATGTCAGGCTATAGGGCCAGTATAGACAAACTCCAAGTTTTCAATTGCATATGAAATTATTTCTGCATAAACCCCTTTTAGGTCTATATACTGAAAAAATGCAAGGAACTCTGGGATATCAAATATCTCTCTTTATTTATAATATGTATTGATTATCAATTTGTATAAATGCAACAATAAACATCTTTCTTTTCACATTTAGTCTTCTACTATTATTATCATACTTTAAAATGGATGTTCTCAAATGAAGGGTCAACCTCAAAATGATAGTTTTCTGTGAATCATAATGATATAGGGAAAATGAATATAAAGAGACTAAAATATTTTTTCCTCTGAAGTGCTGAAAAAGTGTGGCTGGGATACTGAATAATTAAACAGAATAAGTTAGTATTAATGATGAATTGGTATAATAAAAATGCAAAATATGACATGTTAGAAAATGTTTAATGCAGTAATATATCCCAGTAGTGCCCATTTCTGGGTGCTTCTTTGAAGTTTACAGTTTAGAGTTCAGAACACCATGTGTGAATGTGTTTGCACACATTTGTGCATACATTAATGTGTATGTAATTTGCAGTGTGGAATACATGACCTTCTAAATGTTATTGCTATTCCCATGAGCTCTAGATAACAAAGTGAGAAATTATGTAAAATAAATTTTTGTTGCAATGATATTCCTGGCTGTGATGGCTAGGATTGATGAAAGCTTCTCTCACACATCTGGATCATGGACATTTTTCTAACAATATCTGCAAGTTTTTGATTTCTGACATAAAGTAATTATCGAAAGTTCATATCCAAAGAAGTCATTGTCATGCAAAATGTTCAAAACAATACAGTTGTGGAATGTCTATATGGTGGAGACTGCTTCTCTGGAGGGTTTTAAACAGAGACTAGATGTTTATCTCTCAGGAGTGCTTGGATTATCTTTTCCTGTAAGGCAGGGGTTTGGCTTGAATGGTCCCTGTGTCACTTGCAACTCTATGATTCTATGATTCAACATTTAAGGAAATTAGAGTGTGCTTTGTTTCAATGCAATGCTGTGTGTTTGACTTTGGCATTCCAGCACTGATTGGGCATTAGTAATTCATAATTAATAGGTTCTACAGCTGCAGAAAGAGGTCTTTAATAACTGGTTTCCAATCACAGCTATGATAGTGATGATGGAAGTGAGTGAAAGCTTAGGCATGTGTGATCAATGAAAAAACTTTCAAAAAGTCATTACAAAACTGGGGGCCTGGAATTTTGTTTCTAAAGTCTTTCTAAAGTATCATTAGTTTTTTAAGAAATCAATACTATAATGAGAATAATGAAATTTCATTACTTGTTTCGTTAATTGAACAAGTGGGCTCATTTCTCCCTTATTTTTAGAGCTATCATGATCAAACTTGCTATAGTTGTAACCACACATTTTCCACTGTTAGCCCACCAAATGTTACACTTATCAAATAATTTAGGGGGATTTTTTAATATTTTACAAACAATATTGTTTAAAACAAAACTACAAGAGTTATCTAACTTGAATTGTACATACAATGCACAAAATAATCATGACATCAATCCTTGGAAGTGTCAGAAAGATTCACACACAGATTTTGGGATTTTTATAAAAAATAATTGGACAAAAACATTCACCCCCCCCCCCCCCCAAAAGACAGAACAACAATTCCCTTGAATGTGTGTTTATCTATATGACATACAATTAACCACATAACTTCAAGTTAGCACAGATTTATACTATTACTTACTTTAGTCCTCTTTGCAGATTCAATATTTTATTTATTACTAGCCGTCCCCTACCACACATTGCCACTCACTTTCCCAAACTACATTTCCCAGAATGCTGTGTTCTCAGACTTCCACCCAACATTGCTGTGGCCCAGTTTGTGTATGTGTGTGTGTGTGTGTATTTGTGTATATGTGTATATATGTGTGTTTGTGTATATATGTGTTTTTGTGCATGCATTGTAATGGTTTTTTTGTTTTTTCCTTTTTAAATTCTCTTCTGCTGTGTTTTTCAGTGTTTTTATGAGTGATGGTGTCAATTGGTCCAAGGGTGTTTGAGTTATGTTAATCCCACAAACGAACATTACATTTTTATTTATATAGATTACTAGCTGTCCCCTGCCACGCATTGCTGTGACCCAGGGTGGTGATTTGAAAAATAAAGCAATGCGAAAGTGTAATGTCTTGAAGTTTGTGGGTAAAACAGTATTTCTTGTTTTTTCTTTATCATTGTTTATGTAGCGATTGTCTGGTTTGCCTACTCTGGAACTTGCAACATATAATTGTCCTTCTTTAGAGGTCCCTTTCAAATCTATGATACTATATCTGTCATATACATGTGTGTGTTTGTGAATCATCTATCTATATCTATGGCTGGCTGGGTCTTTGTTAGGAGGGCTTTCATCATGTTTTCTTGTCCTAGTGAAGAGTATTGGACCTTAAGGCAGCATTTCTCAACCCGGAGGTTGGGACCCCTGAGGACGGAGGTTGTGAAGGTGTTAGAGGGGTCGCCAAAGACCTTCAGAAAACACAGTATTTTCTGTTGGTCATGGGGGTTCTGTGTGGGAAGTTTGGCCCAATTTTGTCATTGGTGGGATCCAGAATGCTCTTTGATTGTAGGTAAACTATAAATCCCAGTAGCTACAACTCCCAAATGTCAAGGTCTATTTCCCCCAAACTCCATCTGTGTTCATATTTGGGCATATGGAGTATTTGTGCCAAGTTTGGTCTAGATCCATCACTATTTGAGTCCACAGTACTCCCTGGATGTAGATGAACTACAACTCCAACACTCAAGGCTAATGCCCACCAAACCCTTCCAGTATTTTCTGTTGGTCATGGCAGTTTTGTTTGCTAAATTTGGATCAATCCCACCATTGGTGGCATTCAGAATGCTCTTTGATTGTAGGTGAACTATTAATCCCAGCAACTACAGCTCCCAAATGACAAAATCATTTTTTTAGTGATGTTCACTCGTTGGCCTGATAGGCGCCTTGTGTCCAAATTTGGTGTCAATTTGTCCAGTGGTTTTTGAGTTATGTTAATCCCACAAACGAATATTACATTTTTATTTATATAGATTAGACTGACTCTAAACAGCTGGCATCATTGGGGCTTTCTGATGCTGAGCACTACATTTTGGGAAAATAGACCTTGGAGAAGTTTGCATTGTGATTTTGGGAAATGTAGTTTAAGGCATGGCCTGTTGCATTCTCTACCACAGCGGGCCTCATCTTCCCAATCTACATTTCCCAGAATGCTGTGTTCTCAGACTTCCACCCAACTCTGCTAGTCCAACCCCAGCTGCCTTTCCTTATGGCAATCGGGCCAAGAAAAAACAGCCTTGGTTTTAAAAACACTTTATGTTCTCTTAGCTTTATCAAAGTTGCTTAATGCTTATATTGAAAATTAAACTGACCTTGGGAGGCATCCGAATGTTACAGTATCCTAACTAAAATGATTGGTGAGTGTTTGGATTCTTAAATCCCTCTTTTCCTTCATTTTTCTAATACCGATTCATATGCATGAATTTAAAGTATATGATGTGACTTATGAGGAGTAATGATAATTTTGCACACACTTAGAGAACAATATAGCTTAGCTTAATGTAAAACAGTGGCTTTATACAGCAGAAACAATACGCATACATATTGTACTTTTGTGTTACATATAGAGAGAATGTATTCAGTTCTGAGATTTTTCTTGGAGCTGTCTGGCATCTGTGCCTTCTTAAATAAGAGCTTTTGTGGTGCAAATTCTTCTAGTAGTAACATATTTTTCTATAAGGCATATTTATGCATTGTTCTTGGAAGTCAAAGCCTATATTTCAATTGTATCAAAGCAAATATAAAAAAGGATAAGGAGAGGTTTGCATGAGAAAAATGAAACGGAAATTAAAAGGATTCGTAAGAGATTCGTATGTAATGGGACTTTTGAGGTTTTACGTATCGCTGCCGCGATCCCGGAAGTAGACTTCCTTTAACGGTCCTTGAGGCCAACAATTTGCGTTAGGATCGTAAGAAATTCTTAAGTATTAATTAATTAATTATTGTACTACTCACTTCTCCCTGTCTCCCCCGCATTCCCTTCCTGCCTTAATTCAGCTTCTTCTTTTTCCCGCATTTCTATGAGGAACTGGAAGTGACGCTGCTGCTAGGTAGGCTAGGCAATGCATTCAGGAAAGTGTAGTCCTCCAGTCTTCCCCCCCTCCTTCTCTTCCCCAGTGCTCTGCTGCCATGCCCCATCGCAGGGGCCTGCTTCACACACACACACACACACACGTGCGCGCGCTTCTCCTCCTCTCTCTCCAGGCTTCCCCCCTCCTTCTCTTCCCCGTTGCTCTGCTGCCATGCCCCATCGCAGGGGCCTGCTTCACACACACACGCGTGCGCGCTTCTCCTCCTCTCTCTCCCTGCGCTCTCTCAGATGCTTCTCTTCCCCGTTGCTCTGTCATGCCCCATTGCGGGGGCCAGCTTCAGCCCTCCAGGTACGTGTTTTGGACTTCAACTCCCACCATTCCTCACAGCCTCAGGCCTCTTCCTTTTCCTCTCAGCCTGGGCAAACTTGGGCCTCGCTCCCTCAGGATCGGGGTGAGAGGCAGCGAGGGGGGCTCCTCCTCCTTTTCTTTTGCTGCTTCCAAGAATAGAAAACCCCCTCCCTCCTCCCTTCCTCCTTCCCTCCCTCCTTCCTATTTGGAGAGTCCCATCTAGAATTCAGTGTGGTTTATTCAAGTTTTGGCCTACAACTCCCAGAAATCCCAGCCAATTTACCAGCTGTTAGGATTTCTGGGAGTTGTAGGCCAAAACCATCTGGAATGCGCATGCTCTGGCATACGAATTACTAACGAATTTCGTTAGTACTTAAGTTACATTTCCGAAATTTTGGGGAATTTTTTTGTAAGTCTTTGATATACTAATGCAAAAAAATCCCCCCCCCCATTTGATATAAGAATCGCCATTTTAGGATTCTAAAACATGCCTAATAAGTACATGGTTATGTTATGTTTGGAACTTTCTCTATGAGACTTGTATCAGTTCATCTGCTCATACTTTAATTTCTTCTAATTTCCTTGGTTATGGAATTATTCTATGTATAGTATTTAAACATATAGGTGCCAAAGAAGCAGGAATAAAACTTACCATTTAAGCATGTATCTATTATCTATTACCATTTAAACACGATCTGGCCATGGTAGTCCACGCTCTGGTTACATCCCGAATAGATTACTGCAATGCACTCTATGTGGGGTTGCCTTTGAAGACTGTTTGGAAACTTCAACTAGTCCAATGGGCGATAGCTGGATTATTGACTGGAGAAACATACAAGGAGGATACCACTGGCTGCTGGTCCATTTCTGAGCCCAATTCAAAGTGCTGGCCCTGGAATATAAAGTCCTATACAGTTCTGTCTGAGCTTACTTGTCCAAACACATCTCCCTCTAGTTTAAGACTGTCCGTGGAGGCCCTGCCCTCGGTCCCACCAGCTTCGCAAATGCCTCGCCTGTGGAACTCGCTCCCCAGTGAGATTAGGTTGGTTTCATTCCTCCTTTCTTTTAGGAAGAAACTGAAATCATGGTTTTGGGACCAGGCTTTTGGACAGAAGGCATAACAGCACTTTGGATGTTGAACTGGACTGGAAGTGGCTATTTGGTTTGATAATAATGTTTTAAATGGTTTTTGACTTACTGTTTTTATTGTTTAAATTGATGTTATATTTGTTATATCTATTTGTACATTGCAGCATCGAATTGTTGCCAATGTAAGCCACTATGAGGTCCATCCGTCCCCCGTCCCCCCCCGGGTCTGAGAAGTGCGAGTAGAAATGTTGGAAATAAATAATAAATAATAAATTAAAGTGGAATCAATGCAGTTGGGTATGGAATGTGTCCTGTATATGCTCCAGTATCTTCAGCATCTGTGGATCTGACCTGCAAATCTGTCCCTTAGAACATGTTCAGACTGCATCCCATTGCCAATATGTTTACCATTGCAGTGATTAAATTATTTGGTGGAATTCGGGGTGAAAACAGCATATGCTGAACTTGCACATCTTGTTTACAATTAAGATAGTATGTCCATGAGTGTTGTTTTCATATAAAACAAAGCACAGGGGGTACATAACTGTTTTCAATGACTCCCAATGCAATTAGCCTTCGTCAATGCATTCTACGTGTGATTTTCTCATATACAAGTTCTTTAGGTTTTGCTGTTTCCATAGTAAATTCCAGAGCACACATGGATGACATCATAGGTTTGGGAGAGAAGTGGAGAAATGTGCAACCCATGGCCCATGGGTTACCCAGTTCAGCATTACAGCATTATCAACAGAGCTTGTAAATATCAGGACCTGATCCCTTGATATTCACAGTATTGATTTGACTCAGAATAATACCACTTCTTATTTTTATGTGGTTTCCCATGGTTGGTGAGTAGATTATATCAGTAGTGTCATTCAATTGGTTTACATTGGTTCACCCAAAACAACTGTTAAAATATGAAGACGAGGGAGGTTATAGAAATAGTGAAAAGTAGTAGAGAAAAGAGATTCAAGTAGGTGCGAAAGACCTAGGGCCCTTCCACACAGCAATATTGTTAGGATGTCTGTACCAGTTTAGAATGAGCTGCTCCATTCACCATGTGACATGGATGTTAAGAGGGAGAAGCTGGAAGGAGGGTGGGAGCACATATGAGATAAAGGGCATCTGGACTAGGGAGAAATGAAACTGTAGGATAGCCATGGTGGAAATTGAATGTAGCCAGTAGAGGCGGATGGGACAGTAAAATGATATAGACAGGGGTTTGGTGAGAAACACCTCTAGTACTGTCTTTCTATTGCATGTGATAAGACACAAATAAAGCTGTACCAAGGATTTGCCTTTGTGAGCAGGCTTTTATTCCAAGAGCTTCCCAGTTCTGACAAATATAACCCATAATATCAAGGCAGATAATCCACAATATCTGAACTGGGTTATCAAAGTCCACACTGCCATATAATCCAGTTCAATATGGATTTTATACAGTTGTGTGGAAGGGGCCAGGGAGGCAAGAGGGCCAGAGGAGAGGGAAGAACTGCATCTTTTGAAGCCACAGGGGAGATTTGGAGATCCAGATGTGCTGAGTGCCCAATTGTTTGTTGCAGCTGCTGCCAAGTGAATGCAAGGAACACAAGTTAGATGCAGAGCTGAAACAGTTCTCAGACTCCCAGTGGAGATGCAGCAAATGTCCCAAGGTAAAAGATGACTGGCAGGTCACATTAACAGATGTGGGCAAGAGGCATACACAAATAAACAAAACAAGATGTTACTTATTCAGATAATCGTTTTTTAAAATTGAGATATCCCCTTGAAAACAACTTGCAGGCCTTACTCTTATCTCTAGATTAAGCTCTTGAAGCTTATTTACATACCTGCAATAAAATATACAATTTACTGGAAGCAAGTAACAGCACACAAGTATATGTCTGTACATACTTTACAGCATATGCACATACAAATAGAGGTAGCAGTTCATTAGATCTGCAGTTGCCTGCACTGAATCTTGAAGAAAAGGTCAGCTACCCATGTTGACGGTCAAGCATAAATTGGGCATAGAAAACTTCAGGGGCCATGCAATTACTCCAGAAAAGTTATACTGCCTTTTCATACTGCCTTCCAACTCCACTAGAAAGCCAAGATAAACACTTCACCTTCTGCTTACTTTTCACAGGGGTAATGTGTCAACATTATGGCCTTAATCATTATTAATTCCTTTGATATTTATCAATTGCACTAAAATTAATCATGATAAATACCTCTGGAATTAATGTTGGTGTCATTAGTATGGCATTTTAAGATTTTCTACTGCTGCTCAGCCTTCATTAACTGGGCCATTAGTTACAAGGTGTTAATTTTTGCATAAATAACTCCATGTTTCCCATATTGGTGGTTTCAAGGGGTGTGCGTGTATAGATAGAGATAGAGAGAGAGAGAGGTCTTGCATATTTTATATTACTTCTATTTACAGTGGGTTGATTACAATCTGTTACACAGATGCTGTGAATCCATATTAGATCTATCTGGATGGTAGTGATGAGTGTGGGGTAAATCGAAAGCAGTCTCTCACATTGATCTGTCACTTATCTGCCACATTAATGCATGTGGCATGTGTATAGGGAAATATAGCACTCATCCAACCACAGAATAGACTCCAGGATAGTCAAATGACAAAGGAAAAACCATTCCAGTAAGATGATAATGATCTTGATAGTGTATTTAAAGAGTCTATGAGTGCTGAAGTTGATTTATGTTGTGGCATAATTGATATGAAGATAAGTTACACTGAATCAAAATATTTTTACTTCTCTCTCTCTCTCTCTTTCTCTCTCTCTCTCTGGCATTACTTTGTGAATTAAGATTCTTAGGAAGGACTCGTCCCACACTTTTTACAAGTGTGTTGATGACTAAAAAGGCCAATCCGAGATAGGCAAGTCCGGTTGCAGAAAGCACAGCAGAAAGTCTCCTTGGGTGATGTTGTTTCCAAGTTGCTGTGTTTTCAATAGCATGGCCTCAATGCTGATGATCCCTGCTTGCTCAAGGACAACAACATTCACCACATAGTTGGTCCAGTGTACATTTAGTGTTGAGTGAAGACAGCACTGATGAAAGCGTTCGAGGAGTCTTAGGTGTTGGCGACCCATGTTTCAGACCCATAAAGGAGAATAGACAGTACGATAGCTCTGTACACACTTATTTTGGTGCTTTGCCTCAGGTGTTTGTTACTCCAGACTCTTTTGTGAAGCCTTCCGAATGCACTATATGCCTTTGCTAATCTGTGATCTATCTCTTTCTCAATCTTGGCATCTGAAGAGATGATGCTTCTCAGGTAGGTGAACTGCTGAATGGACTTAAGCACAGATTTGCCTATGCTGACATGGGAATGATGGTGTTCTTCCTGTGGTGCGGGCTGGTAGAGAACTTCCGTTTTCTTCAGGCTGACTTTTCTTCAGGATTTTTACTTGTAGACTAATGCTATTTATTTGCCCATTCTGTTAATGGTTCTGGGTAGGGGTATGCGAGATGACAAAAAAGTGTCATTTTCACACTCACACACTCAAAAAACCTGTTTACTGGTAAATTTCTGAAATTGAGAGGGGGGAATACCATTCCTTGATCTGGCAGCCAGAAGGTTCATTTACATTCCAGGAAGATCCAGCCGATTGGCAACAATAGAGGAATTTGTGGGGCTTCTCTTTCCATCATTTTTATGTATATTGGGACAAAAATGGTGACACTTGGAGGGCAATGTCTTGTTGAAGGCTTTCATGGCAGGAATCACTGGGTTGCTGCAAGTTTTTTAGCCTGTAAGGCCATGTTTCAGAAGCATTCTCTCTTGACGTTTTGCCTGCATTTTGTCAGGCAACCTATGAGTATGCCTGCCATAGGTGCAGGTGAACCATCAGGAGAAAATGCTTCTGGAACATGGCCATGCAGCCAAAAAACTTACAGCAACCCAACTTGGAGGACACCTTTACAAGTGCAAGCTCTTCAAGTTTCAGAATGTTTGGATCATCCTCTTATTTTTAGGATTTTAAAAAACCTAAAATGTTTGTGTTTTTTTTTTAAAAAAAAACAAACAAAACCCCAAAGGAGATATCCCCTGGAATTTCTCCACAGTAACAGAACAAGGCTTAAAGCAACAAAGATAAAAAAGCATTTAAGCTAGGGCTGGGTAGGGATTAAAATAATATTCTCTCAGGGACTCAAATGCCCTCTTTTTAAACAAGTTCAAAGATAAAAAAATATTTAAACACACAAATGCCCTTTTTAAACTCACTCCTCCCAAACACATGCCCATCCACCCACACCTTCCTAGCAAAATTAGTAAAATAAAAGGACTATAAGGAAGATATTAACTAAGAAAATGTAATGATATAATGAAGAAGAAAAAGATTGGAATTCTCAAAAAGTGATCCTAAGCAGCAATAGCATTGAGATAAAACACGGAGCTTGCTAACACATGATCTCTTTCTCTCAAATGCCAGGATGCCACGGAAAAATGGAGGAGCTCACCTTGGTATATATAGACCAGCTTTGCAAAAAGACATGTGACTCGCTTTCTTCTACAGATTGACTCTGACAAGGCAAACGGGGGGGGCATATGTAGATGTTCTTGTCAATCATGGAGGATCGAAATCTCCTGAATGTAGCTGAAAGATTGGCCACCATGTGGTCAGTTCTGGCTGAGTCTTCGGCTGCCACTCGCCAGGTACATTTTTGGCGGTCTGGCTGCCGGATCACAGATTTTCCCCAAATCCCAAATTGTTGGTGTCATTTTTAACTGCAGTACACTACTTCTGTTCAATCAGAGATGTTTTTCCTGCTGTATCTGGGTGTCAAGTCCCATCTAGGAACTGAGCCTATCTGTGATCCATGCAACACATAGTTTTCTTCACGTTCATGTACATATTCATTTATAGCATATTAGAAAAAAATATTGTGGTACTTCAGATCAAGAAATATTTTGTGCTATGTTTACTTTCTGATTGGAAATGTCATTTTCCCCTAAATTTCTATTTATCAAGTAATTTAAGCATTTTCCGCTGAAATAGTTTTCAAATACCATTCTATGCTATAGGAATTTTCTACACAAAAATTGCACATAACTTTTTGTGCAATATTATTCTGTTAAAAAAACCCACCATATGTGAATTTTGAGTGAAATAAGTCCAAAACTGCAAAGGTTTTCTTCATTCCAAGATTCTTCTCGTCAGGGTTTATCAACACACAAAAACATTTTCAACCATTTCTGAATAGCTGAAAAGGTTATTTCCATCTCTAATTCAGATTCGTGAACTTGTATACATATTGATGCATACAGACATGCACATAAACAGGGGAAATGAAAAATAAATGTGGGCATATGTGCATGAAATTCAGGAAGTGCAATTTGTAATACTTCTATATGAAGCTCACACCATTTGTAACACCAGAAGTGAGAGAAATAACCTAAATAAATAGAATCCATTGTACTAGTAAATTCTAGTTAAGCAGTGTTGTGTTGCAGTGCGAGAACAGTAGCTTTTAGGTCAGTACTTCGTAGCAAGAATCAAGACCCAAAACATTATATCACAATAAATCTGTTAGACTTTAATCTGTCACAATACTTTGGTTATCTGTTCATTGGGGACTTTTGATATATACAGTAGAGCTACTTAACACTGTTGCACCTCTAGAAAAGCTCAGGATGTCCAAATAATATCCTGTGGACTAATTACTCATTTCTCTTATCTGTCTCTCCTTAAATGGGATTATGCTGATAAGAGAATTGTCACTGAGAATCAAGATCGAGATCAATTAAGCTATCTTTTATTTTCACCAGAACACTTCATTTTTTTTTACTCTTTTGGGGACAGATTTGCTTACAGATGTGTGTATAATCATTTCTCTTTGAAATATAACAGCTACTCTAAAGCATTATTTCTTCAAATGTGATGATACAATGCCCATATCCTCTTTTTTTTGGAGCTTGGGTGCTGGACTTAGAGAACTATTTATCTATCTAGGAGCTCCATTTAATTTAATTTAATATTGGATTTGGTAAGTAATCTCCATAGAAATCCTCAAAGCGGCGCTGCGTCAGAGTGACGCGTCGCCGCTTTGCCACGCTCTGGGTCTCTTCCCCCTCCCTTCCTTTGTCCAAGGAAGGGAGGAGGAAGAGACCCAGAGGCGTGGCAAAGCGGCGCTGCGTCAGAGTGACGCGTCGCCGCTTTGCCACGCCCCTGGCTCTCTTCCCCCTCCCTTCCTTTGTCCAGGGAGGCCTGGCAGAAAGCGTGCGCCCAGCGAAGCATCACCGCTTTGCCACGCCTCTGGGTCTCTTCCCCTCCCTTCCTTGGAGGCCTGGCAGAAAGGTGCGCAGCGGTGTGCCACGGCCGATGGGCAACGAGGCGGCAACGAGGTATGGCTTACATTCGGGGTACGGCTTATGTTAGCCGACCCCTGACACCCCCGATACGTCTTACAATCGGGGGTGTCATACTTTCGGGGAAACATTTATAGTTGTGACTCCTTTGCTGGCTGTGTCCTGCTTCCAGACTATGAGGGGATGGGCACTCATATAGTTCTCAATAGCGGCAATATGTTTGGCAATTTTGAGTGAATGGACAAGTCTCACAGCATTTATGGCACCATACAGACTTGTAGAATTGGTTGTGTGGGGTTTGTTTTTTTAAAAAAAATAAATACAGGATTACTAGGGAATACAGGAAACTAGGGAAGAGTTATAAAAACATGAACATCAATTGCTGGAAATGTGGGAGAATGGAAGGGACTTATTACCACCTATGGTGGACATGTGATAAAGCCAAAATTTACTGGAAGAAGATCCAAGATATCTTACAAAAAATCCTAAAGATCGATATTCCCCTAAAACCAGAGACATTTCTGTTAGGTATGACGGAAAAGAAGCTGGAGGGAAACACGGATAAATTGCTCTTCCTCTTATGCACGGGGGCAAGAATCTGCTATGCAAAAAAGTGGAAGGACAAGGAGATCCCAGAAGAAGAGAAATGGTTAGAAAAAATCCTAGAGATCAGAAACATGGACAGATTAACCTTTCTGATATCAAGAAATAAGGGAACGCCAATAAAGGAAACAGACTGGACATTGGTGATGGACTATTCAATAAAGATTTCAATAATCTTTCAATAAAGATTTTTTTAAAAAAAAGAAAAAAGAAATCCTCCGATGGCTATATTTATAGTTGTGACTCCTTTGATGGCTGTGTCCTGCTTCCAGACTATGAGGGGATGGGCACTCATATAGTTCTCAATAACGGTAATATGTTTGGCAATTTTGAGTGAATGGACAAGTCTCGCAGCATTTATGGCACCATACAGACTTGTAGAATTGGTTGTGTGGGGTTTGTTTTTTTTAAAAAAAAATAAAAAATACAGGATTACTGAATTTCTGGAAAAAAAATCCTTGCCTCTTCATACTTGACTGAAGCTGCTAGATGTCAGGCTTCACTATTTTTTTAACTTGAAGATTGGCATAGAGTAAGGAAAGAGTTTGCTCTCTGTGAGTGGACTGAGCTGTCTTTGTCATCTTGAATATCATTGTGCTTTCTTGCAGCTTGTGACCTTATGAACCATGGCATCCTTGCTCTTGTCAGTTCCATTGGCTGTACGTCAGCAGGATCCCTTCAGTCCTTGGCAGATGCTATGCATATTCCTCACCTCTTCATCCAGCGGTCAACAGCTGGGACTCCTAGGAGTGGCTGTGGGACTACCAGGAGCAACAGAAATGATGACTACACGCTCTTTGTCCGCCCGCCTGTCTACATCAATGATGTCATCTTGAGAGTGGTCACAGAATATGCCTGGCAGAAATTCATCATTTTCTACGACAGCGAGTATGGTAAGTAGCATTCAGTATAGCAGTGTATATAAGGGGGTACAGAAAATAATAAAACATGATAATATTATTAAGCACAATTGCATTAGGAACTTTAAAAATTGTCATGAGATTGCATTGCTCTCAAAGCATTTTATGACAACATTAGCATTTCACAGTTCTGTGTGTGCTTTTTTTTTAACACCACTCTCTATTCCTGAAAGCCATCAACTTTTATGAGTTGTCTTGATAATTCCTCTGATAAGTGTTAAATTGAATTGCTAAGGGTATTTTTCCCCCATGTGGCATGAAGCAGAGCACTGGAGCCCCTCATGCATTTGATGTTTCACATCACATATGGATGTTTGAAAGAGTTTGAAAGAAACAATTGAATAGACTTGCCAGCCAATTTACATATGTTATGTTCATTTTAAGAGCCAATTTAAAGAAAAGGTGATAGCAAGAAATGCCAAGCAACCAAACTTTTGCTTACCTTCTGTCATGACAATATTAATGAAATATCATTATACAATTTTGAGAAAATGAATGACAACAATTTTGGAGGCATGATTGATTTTTTTTTAAAAAGTGGTGGAATAGAAGGTCTAGGGAGCCATGTGATGCAGTAGTTCAACTGTTGGTCTAGGAAACCTATTTGGGAAACCTATTTTTCTCAGACTCAGGGGAAGGCAAGGGCAAACCATCTCTGAACAAATTCAGCCAAAATTCTGTCATAGGTTCTCTTTGGGGTTAGTATATCCATCAGAAAAGAATGGAAGGCACAGATGAACAGAAACAACAAGTTAAGGAAGACAAACTTTGGTCTTCTGTAATTGAGTAAACCAGAATTTAAAATTATAACAGAAGAAAAGACTAGTCAGACTCCTTGGTTATGTTTTGGGGGTGGAAATCACTAATTTTGTAAGTTTGATATTTAAATGAGTAGTTCCATTTCTAGAGTTTTTCCCCAGATAAATTATTGCATATCATGGTTTATATCCTGCCCACATTTTTCTTTGATAGCTAAGTGCCTAGTATTCGATTGCCATATCTGAGAATGAGTTATAATCCAACATGTAAAGCTATAAGGTTGGGTAAGCCTGAGCCATACCATATAACAAAAAGTAAAACCTCTTCTGAATCTGTTTGTCTGCAATCTTGCAGAGTTAATCTTAAAAGACGCTCCCATGTCTTCAAGTTGCCTGAACATGCAAAATAAAACAAAAATTGCATATCTATTGGCAGCATGAAAATTCAGATTTGGAGCCATGTAGGGTCAAAATGTGTCTGAAACAATCAAGACTGAATTGGAACTAAATCCAGATTGCCAAATTGGATTCCCAAATTGAATTATGGAAAACTAGATACTCTTAAAATTTATGGCACAAGTTTTATCTATCTACATTAATTGAAATACTGCAGACTCAATTAATTTTTACCAATCCTTTGAAAATCCTATGTGATAGCTATGCTTTAATTTTCACAAGTGTTAAGGAGTACACCTTTTTGAAATATATATGTATGTGAGGGGAAATAGATGTTATTGGCAACTTCTAACTCAAGAGGATATAGTCACATGAAGCCCCTATGTCAGCCTATACAACTCAGCAATGTCATTCTAGACAAGGATGACTGGTTATTGGTCCCCTAGAGCCTGTCAATGCTGGCTGAGTCTTCTCAGCTCAGTCTGAGAGGAAAGGCATCACAGTGAAAATCTTTTGCAATGCTTCCCTTCTGAAGCCTACAATTTGGAATATTGAACCACATGCAAATAAAAAAAGGTTGTTGTTATGTAAATAATGAGTGTTACTGAGTAGAGCACAAAAGCTAAACCAAAGCCTAAAATATCAACATATCTACCTGGAGTAATCTTTACTCAGTTAGACTTGCTACGCAGGTCCTTTGTATAGGTGTGTGTGATTTTGTGTGTGTGTGTATCTGTAGGTTGCCTTTTATTTTTATGTATTTATTATTTTTATTTATAGCCTACTTTCTTCCATCTCATGATACTCAGGGCAGCTTACAAAAATAAAGCAAAATGAAATAAACACGAATCTATAGAAGACAAATCTGTGATGGGTCTTCTGGATTCTGCAGCTCAGTAAGGAGATGTATTGCTGGTTCTAGGTTGGGATGATTTTGTGCCCCATCTTCCAATGCATTCTTTATTTGAAGTATCCTTTTAATCGAGGGGATAAATGATCAAAGATTACTAAATTAGGCATTGTTTCAGCTTTTGTTGTAGTTAAGAATATATTCGTGGAATTTTTTCAGTGCAAAATTCACAGTATCTTCAGCATTTTTTAAAAGACAGAGTAACCAAGTCTCTAAATATGCCATCTCACTGCCATATATGGAGATGTGTTAGGCATTGTAACAACTTGGCAGTATCATTTGACTATAATACTATAGTCCTATGGAGATCTGCTCACGCATATATATGATTGAGGTCAGTAGAGCTTACCACCAGGTCCAGAATGTTGGCTTTGTCTACAAAGAGCTTCTTGATTCAGCACATTTAGTCTTCTATATGTTCCTGATAGATTGCACTTTTTTCCAGTGCTTTCATTTACTCTCTTATTTTTCAGTTTGCTTTCAGAGAAGAAAATGTGGCTTTAACAAAGCATAGCATAGGTAGACACCTATACTGGCAAGCAAACTGTGTGTGTATTTACTTTATTAGAAATTATGAACTTTCTTTGTGTGAATTGTTTAATTTCTCAGTTTGAAATACCAATTGGCATTGGTGAAATTATGCCTACAAATATCCTGGTTTGATGATGAAAAAAAAATAAAGCTTTGGATGTTTGCAATAAATTTCACTATAACAAAGTAGGCTGGAATCCAGAATAGATATCATGTTAATCCAAATACCTCACATAGTACAAAGGGACAACATTCATTTACATATCCATTTATCAATGTCATAGGTTTTAAGTTCAACACACTGGAATTGCATTTGACTTTTATCTTGCTTATCAGTAATTGCCTTTCATTAGAGGAGTGATAGTGCATAATTTATATTTGGAATTATGCATTTCTATAGGGCACAATATTATTTTCTTTTTGTTCTGCTTTGTAGACATAGTCCAAATTCTTTTTGAATGCAAGTGGACCTATTGATTTGATTTATTATGGAGGCAGAGAAGAGCCATGCCTATTATTTCTGGATGATAGAAGACGCCCGTCTACTTAAAATTCTCGTGCCAACAAAGAAAATAGAAGCCTTTGAAAGAAGTTATTTTTGTCATATAAGTCCTAATTAGCTGGTTGAGAGGAAAATGACTTTGAGAGCTCACTCCAGTTCTATGGGAAAGCAATGCCATCAACTGCATTTCAGATGAAACTTTACTATATGATGAGAATAAGAACAAATAAGCAAAAAGGCCAATAACCATTGGAGCATCCATTTTAAATCAGGGTCAAAATAAATCTGATACTTGGGGATTTGCCCCATAATAAAAGGCTAGCACAGAGAAGGAGTGGGCACCAGATGGAAAACATGGCATGGGGAGAAGGGAGCTTTAACTCTTTGGCCCTGTCAACTGTCTTTGTTGGAAATGCTTATTTTCTAGGAGAAGGGCATTTGTTTGTGTTATTGGTGATTTCAGCTGGGATGGATGGATGGGTTGTCAGGTTTTCAACATAAGAATATGGGATAGGTCTCCATATTCTCAAACCAGCAAAAGCATGGTTGAGTATATATGTGACAAGCCTCCACAAGTCTATTGCGACCCTGGAGAAGGATAGGTGTGGTAGTCTCCTTGACAGACCCTCTGGACTTATGATCCTGCTTCTAAATGCCAGATCCATCAATGGTAAAACATCAGTCATCCAGGACTTGATTCTGGATGAGGAGGCGGATCTGGCATGCATCACTGAGACATGGTTGGATGAGGTGTGTGTGTGTGTGGGGGGGGGTAAATCTCACCCAGCTTTGTCCACTGGGATTCGGGGTGCACCAGCAGGCTAGGTCTGGGGGGTGGGGAGGAGGGGTCACGGTTAACTTTTGACAGTCCATTGCCTTGATCAGATGCACTGTTCTGCAATCCTCAAGGTTTGAGTGTGTCTACTTGAAGGTGGGAGTCCGAGACAGCCTGGGGATCCTGCTGGTGTACTGTCCACCCTGCTTCCCTGTGTCTGAGCTAGGAGAGGTGGTCTCAAATTCAGCATTAGCCTCCAAAACTTTTGGTTTTGGGAGACTTTAACATCGAGTTGAATTGGTTTTAAATGGCTATGTGATTTGTATGTATGTATTTTGGTGTTTTGTGTCTGTATATTGTTGTAACAGGTTTGTATAGCATTGAATTTTGCTGTAAGCCGGTCTGAGTCCCTCTATAGAGGTGAGAAGGTCGGGGTACAAAATTTTTAAATAAATAAATAAATATGAGATTTAATCTTATTCTGCCAATGCTAATGAGGACACCAGGAAAGCATTTTGTTCCTTTCAAGAGAAGCCAGTAGGAGGCATGGAGATTTAGATCAAGTTAAATGGGCCTCCTTAAACTTTTGGTATACTAAGCATCCCCTCTGTTCATTACACTGAACATCCAGAGGTTGGAAACAGATATTATTGACCTATTTAATTGTTAATTTGTTGTTATAGGATTATTTTTTTGGTTTGTTTGCTTGGGTTGTATTGAGGGCAGAGACTGCCTTGTGTAAACCGTCCCGAGTTGCCTTCGGGCTGAGAGGGGCGGTATAGAAACGTGACAAATAAATAAATAAATAAATTTGTCCCCTGTCTCCGCTGATCTTTAATCTGGTACTAGAAGTATTATTAAAAGATATAATACAAGATAAAGAACTAAGGGGACTAACAGTAAAGAAACAAAGTTATAAAATATATGCCTTTGCTGATGATTTGGTATGTTTAGTCGACAATCCTATAGAAAACATGGAAAAATGGATGAGGAAAATTGAGCTATTTGGAAAAGCAGCTGGATTCAAATTAAATAAAAGTAAATCACAAATTTTAGTTAAAAATATAAACAAAAAAGAAGCCCAGGAGATAGAAAGAAAATTTGAAATCCCCATAGTAAAAAGTGTAAAGTATCTAGGTATAATATTAACCCCTAAAAACTGCCAACTCATCAAAAACAATTATGAAAGAACTTGGAAACAAGTCAATGAGAACCTAAAAATCTGGAAGAGCCTTAATCTGTCCCTGTTGGGGAGAATATCTTTAGTTAAAATGAAAATCTTCCCAAAGTTAAATTTTATGTTTCAGACACTACCTATATTAAAGAATTACACAATACTGAAAAGATGGCAAGCGGAGCTAACAAAGTTTATTTAGGGAGGGAGGAGAGCCAGAATCAAACAGAAATACCTACAAGAAGCCCCAGAGAAAGGTGGATTTGGTATGCCTGATCTAATTTCATATTATGACGCCAATTGTCTGGATAACATAAGGGACTGGATAGATCTACGGGATAGGAAACTATTGAATTTAGAAGGGTGGGAAAACAGATTCGGGTGGCATGGCTACCTACTATATAATAAAGCAAAGGAAGATAAAAATGTTAATAATCATATAATAAAAGCACCACTATTAAAAATATGGAACAAACATAAGGACATCATTTTTAGGAAATGCCCTCTATGGGCATCTCCTCTAGAGGCTCTACAGGTAATAAAGGTCGGGAGAGAAAGATGGCCCTTATATAGTGACATCCTAAAAAAATAAAATAAATAAATTCAGCTTGAAACCCATGGAGGAACTGAGGGACTTTAAAATAAATTGGCTCCAGTACTCCCAATTAAAGATGAGATTTAAAGTAGATAGCCAAACTGGGTGGGAAGTAACACCGACGATAGGAGCGAAGGCACTAACCCAGCAAGGTAAGAAAAGTGTAAGTAAATTGTATAAATTCCTACTATTAAAAAGTCACGAAAAAACACCAATAAAAGAGTATATGAGAAAGTGGGAAGACAATCTAGGCTACCATATCAAAATGGAAGATTGGGAAAAGAGTTGGCGCCAAAGGCAAAGCTATACATGCGCACAGACATTGAAGGAAAACCAGTTAAAGGTCCTTTATAGATGGTACACAACCCCTGTGCAATTAGCCAAAATGTATAAAAATGGCAACGATTGGTGCTGGAAGTACCAAAAAGAAAGGGGTACTTATTTCCACCAGTGGTGGTCATGCGGAGTTACCAAGAAATTTTGGGTAATGGTGCAGAAGCTGGTGGAGGGTATTTTACAAGATAAGATGGATTTAAAACCAGAAATTTTCCTTTTAAATATTGTAGAATCCGGGATGGGGAGAGAAAAGGAAAGGCTATTGTGGCATATTACGACCGCCGCCAGAATAGTGCTGGCTAGAAAATGGAAAAAAGCGGAAATACCAGATGAGGAAGAATTAATGCAAAAGCTATTAGAACTAGCTGAAATGGATAAGCTGACTTGTCTTTTAAGATCGGGAACAACTAATCATTTTATGGACACCTGGAAACCGTTTATGACATATGTCAAAGAAAAGAAAAGGATTGATCTGAAAGGCTTTTGGATTTAGGACATAAGACTAGAATGTTTTCTGTATAAAACTGGGCTCTATTTGCAACTAGGAAAAAAAAAGCGATGCCACCCGGTGAAGTCAACTGTTTGTTTTTAATTTGTCTGTTTTTGTTTCTTCCCCTTGATGTAACCCCACCCCAACCCTTCCCATCCCTCCCCTTACTCCTTACCCCGACTTCCCCCTCCCCATTTCCGATGTGTACTTGTTTTAACCAATAAAAAATCTTTAATAAAAATAAATAAATAAATAAATATAAAATTTGTGAACATGTTTGTGAACGTCTCATAAATTTGAATGCATATATCTCCACACAAAGATATGAATAAAAAGCTTCAATGCATTGGGCATGGAAAGAAGAGCATCTCTTATGAATGGGAAGAAAATGGATTAAATTATCTTAATTAATGTAGTTTTCCACATCACTGAAACTTTTGATTAAAAAATCAAACATATACACATTTGTGATATTTACAGGAAGTTTTATGAAATAATGTATTAATAAAGACATTTCTATATGCATTTTATAATGTGATCAATGAAAGTGCACATAATTGGAAAAGAATTTCCAGAAATACACTTCAGATAATGCAAAATGTTGGTTAAATCGGTAATTATGAATGTGCAAATTGGGAAGTGTTCAAAATATTTATGAAAACCACAAAGTCCTATGACCCAAAATGAAATATAGACAGAAAGGAACTACAGGCGAGACTTGAAAGTGAATGGATTCAAGACTGATACATTTTTATATTTTTTAATTTCTAAAATGCTGTGCTCTAAATGATTTTGAACACATCTTAAGGGGAGAAAAATGACTTTTTTCAGTTAGGTCTTTGTCTTCTGATACTGCTTGGCATGTATATATTTGGAATAATACAATTTATCATAGTTGCAAATTGTTCATGAAGAAACCTTAATTATGAGTTTTGTACCATTTTACTCTAATGGCATTTTATAGATCAATATAAAGATACAATTATTTTCAGTGTTTAAAATAGTTACATTAAAAGTTATATTGATGCTCAAACTGACATAAATGTTCAGTGCATTGGTTGAAAGGTGAAAAGAGTGGGATCTTTTCTTGAGCAATACATTTCGTTTCATTTCTCATTCTGTTTTAAGTTGACTATATATTATTTTAAGTTCTCCTGGCATTTTGTGCACAAACAAAAAGGGCAAAAATCTGTTTTTGTCTGCAATTTCTCTTCCTCTCCTGCTTGCCTTGGAGACAAGAAATTGTTGTTGAAACTCCTTGTTTTAGAGGTTAACGTGTAGGGTAAAGGTTCAGGAGTGAAAGAAATGTTATTAAGATTGTTATTTAGAAAAATGAAAGTTAAAAGCAAAAGGCTTATAATGAAAGGGTATGAATACTAAATCTTTTATTTAGGGTAAGAGAGCAATCTTTCCTGATCTTGTCAAGGCAGTATTGAAACTGACCATCGTCCTGATATTTGTTTTAAACAAAGGTTGTATCTTAGAAGATAGAGAAATGCCTTGAAGTTTTTATATCTGAAAAACAGAAACTACAGTGGAGATCTTCAGAAGTTGGCATTCTGCTGGTGAGCTTGCTCACTCTCATATAAATGTATAGGTCATGTGCATTCCAAACAAACACACTGAAATGGAATTGCTTATCCTTATTTTACTAGCTTAGATGCACCAGTAAAGATTAACAGGTAATGATGGTGCATCAAGGATCCAACTTTAATTTTAAAAAGAAATGCATTTTTGTCCATCTAACCTGCCAGATGTATTCAAAGACTGGATCCCTTGAATCCTTACATACTAATTAAGAACTTTATTGCAGAAGGCAGGAAAATTGGCATTGGAGATGGTGGTGGTTCCTATCAACCCTTGTCATACACATCCCACTGCCAGTCTGCCTGCTCCTTATAATTATTCCAGCTCTTCCTACTGATAAAATCCATCAAGAGCCCCAATCCCAGAATGTTCCTATCACGTACCTTGGTAGGATGGCTTCCTTTTGCTTCTGTGCTGACATGGGGGTAGTAAAGTGACAACAGTGTGGGATTCTCCTCTCCAATCACCTCAACACATTTTGATACTTGGTTTTTTTTAATATTCAAAAGTAGGTTGAGTGAAGCTTTGAGTTATATGACACCACTTTAAAAACACTTATTTCCACGGATATAAAATTGCCCTGACCGAAGCCCCTTGCATTAAAGGAGACAGGGCACAGTTGGGAAAACTTTTATTTCAATGGGATTCCTTGCCCTCCCAAAAGCCCCACACACCAGAGGCAGCAATGTCTCCTCCCAATTTTAAAACCTTATTTTCAATGGGATCTTTCACTCTTCTGTTCAAATTCTTCGTCTTAATTAAACCAGCAGAATTTAAATTCTGCTTTTAAAACTTTTTTCAGTGGAATCTTCTCTTCATTTTTAACACTCCTTTCAATTTGGTGGCCTCTCTCTATAGGAGATCAGCACATTTTTAAAAGTCTTCTTTCAGTAGGACCAACACTTTCTTTAAACCACTTTAAACAGCAGAGGGATCATGGAGGGCACTTCACAAAATGGAGTGTAATTGAGAAATCCACTACTTCCTATGGGATCTAGATTACTATTAAGGAGAAAATGCAGTGACAGAAAGTGGTGAGGAATGTCCATTTGTCCATGTCACTGAAATTATTCAGCATGGTAAATCTGTCAGATCCCTTCACATATGGTTTTTTTTGTGGCATTAATGATGGTTCTGGTATGCATCAGGGGCTTGGAACATTATTCCTCCTTTCAGCACACTTCATCTCCATTTCAAGGATGAAGAACAATTGATGATAGCCGGAAGTGTGATGGACTCCATGCTTCTTTTTCTTGAAATGAAAATGAACTGTTTTATGATAGGGTAAATGTTCCATGTGATGAGGTCATGAGCCTCCTACATATAGTTGTGAGCCTGTTCTTTCAATATTTGCATGTAATAGAGACCTAACAAAGATAAAGGGGTAAAATGACAATTTGCCCCCTTCTACACTTTAGAACGTATTTTCAGAGACTGTAAGCACAACAGAAAATAGAAAGAAAGAAAAAACACCCCCAGTGGCAAAAGTTATTCTATCCAGTATTTTTAATGGTTGACTGGTTAGAATGTAGTTGATTTTCTTCTATTTTTCACCTTGCCCTCTTATATTCCGTATATTCAGAACCTTGGTAGATCTATCTGGCTTTGGTGCTTATCAGTTGTCAGCCAGAGCAATGCTATGTATTATTTGTTGTATTTGTGTGTTGAAAACTCAGTTTGAAACCCCAAATAAATAATGAAGTGCCTGGATTTTTAAAGGTAGATTGTCATTTATAATATTCAAGAGTTTCTTTGTTTGCTTAGTCTGTAAAATATATTGTAACTAATAGCTAGAATCAAGGCTCACATTGATTTAAGCCAGGTGATGAATGTCATACAAAGCGATTATATAGCCTGCCTTAACAATGGAATAGTCAAATGAGCATACCTGAAAATTGCTCTAGCTGAATGAATCCATCAGTGTTCCCTACTTGCTCACCTGCTAATAATGCACCATCTTGAGTAGTCAGGTGTGAGAAATTAATAAGGCACCCTGCAGCAAATGCTGGTCCAGCGGGACATCGTGTTGCTTGCATTCTAGGCACTTACATCATTTTTAATTCGTTTTTTAATTTCTCCATCTTTTGATAAAAAAGAGAGCTCTAAGAAGAAGTCGGGAAGGTCAAAACTATAGGGGTCAAATATTGGATATTTCTGTCATGAACAGGATAATGCTCTCTTTTTTATATTGGATCTTCCACCAGTCTTAAGTAAAAATGTAACTGTATACCAAAGAAGAAATCATTTCTCAAAACTCTTAGTAAGGTATAGGCTATAATTACAGGAATGCATCCAGCCAAGCTTTGGGCTCACTTACCAAGACCTTCACTGCTTCATCCCTAATGTGCCATGAAAAGTTCAAAAATGTTGGCTTATAGCCATAGTTTAGTATTACATACATACATACAAACAAATTATATTGTTGAAAGCAAATTATAGTTAGTCTCACAAGGAATAAAGAATTCTGACTTGATTTCATCCTCATTTTCCCCTCCTTGTTAGGAGAGTTTGGTCTTATACAATGTCATGGATACATCTGTGTAAAAAGAAAACTGTTGCAAAATGCAGTAATTGCAGCCTTGTCATTTGGGGTGAATTGTTTGTGTCTTGGAGTTTGATCTTCCTGTACTGTTGTGCTTGCTGTGTGTGCATGCTTCATTTAGGAAATGCATTGTCATGTGCAATGTAATGTTTACTCAAAATATACAGACTGATTTGAAAATGTTGTCTCTATTTTGGTATCACTTGAGGGGCTCAGAGGGTCCTCAAAATGATGTTTTACCATTTTGTAAGGTTAATCTCAAGTGAAATTTAAACAATGGCCACATTTTTTTCATAGCCCTATTTTAGTTATGGTTTATTGAAACCAACCATGACTCATGACTTTGGGCTGTTTCAATAAACCATATACAATGTTACCCACAATGTAAGGTTCCGAAATGGGGCAAAACTCTAGTTAGCCTAAAGCAGAAGCAATAGTTTCTAGCAGGCAGCAGATTATATCATCATGAAACTCATCTATGTTGGTTTCTAGAATGACAGAGCATACATTTGCTGTTACATCTAAATGAAGGGATTTATTACAGCTCTCCACACTGTGTACTCCAATTCCAAAACAATGGCTAGAAACCCATTCATTAGATTTTAAGATATGATCTGGTTTTACTTTGATAAAACTGCTGAGAAGTCATATTTACAACTATGAACAATTAAACACGGTAACCCCCAAAACTACCTTTCTCTTTTTACTGCACTGGGAAATGATGTGTGCAGAACTCTGCCAGGCACAGCTGTCTGTTCTTGATTTGTCCCATGTTGCAGACATCACTTCTCAGCTCCTTGGAAAGTCTTTGGATGGGGTACTGCCAAAAAGAAAAGGGAGGTTTATAGGGAATGTCATTATCAGATGTAGCGCCAATAATCAAACTATGTCACTGTGGTTGCATTTGATGATGCAGCTCTTGTTGTATAGTGTTGCCAAGTTAGAGTCACAGAATAAGACATGTTCTCCTAGATAAGACAAAATTGTTATTAAATTGACTCCACTGTTAAGTGGCATACCAACAACCTGTATTCCATAGTAGTTATCCACATAGTCCATAAGCAAAAGCAACACATAATGGAAATGATTCTTCTTGATTCTTATTCCTAAAATATGGTATTAAATGATATGAAATAATTATGCAAAGAACATTCACAGATTTTTCAATTTTTGATAGAAAAGGATGTCTTCATAATTGGGGGGCACTTCTGAGAGAGTGGTGAAATCAGCTAAATGTTTTATATGTCAAAATGTTTTTCTGAAAAATTGATTTGCACAAGCTATTGCATAAATAAGAAAGAAGAAGAATCATTGCCATTATTCCTCACATCAAGTTTTAGTTGGAATATGTGGAAATTACAACTGTATATAGGAACTGTGCTGTGAGTTCTGGTTTCCTCACCACTATCCATGCCACAGATCCCATTATTTCATTTCATGACGTTAATTCATAAAATAGAAAAGCTTTTATGGGTATTTTGTTGTATATTATTATTATTGTCCTGTGCTCCTATGGTCTATGTGACAAGGTCAGGGACTGGGATAAAGTGGACAGGGCCCTGATGACAACAATTGTAGCTTTCACAATCAGGTAAATGTTTCCATAATAATCTGGAGAGACAGAGTTTTTCTAAAAAATCTCTGCATTTTAAACACCATTTAATAATCATATAAATGTGTTGGAATGGATGACAGATATTTTCTCTCACAAACTCCCTTTTATTGACCAGGTAATTTATAGGAGAAGCTGCAGATAGGTGGATATTTCTGTCCCCAACTGGGGGAAAATGCAAAGAAGAACTAAAATATGTGAGCATATTTATGCACACAGACATTAAAAAACAGATTGAGTTTGAATTTCAGTGCTTGAATCCTCCCAGTATCTTATATATGCAATTTAAATGAAATGGTTTTACAATTATTGGTAAGGCCATTCAAAGAGTGGAAAAGAAAACCGAGCATTGAAATTGAGAGAAGCACATTCACCCCACCATAAAGCAATGTAGGTGGGGTGAGTCAATTTGCTGACATCCAACGGAGGCAAAAAACAAACAAACCATGGCTCTGTATCGATGGGGTGAGGGGGTGTGGTCTTTATAAGTGATTTCAGCCACTCATGCTCCCATTCAAACAGTGAAAAAGAAAACCAAGCAGTAAAACTGAAAGAATGGCTTTTGCTTTAAAAAGTAAAATGCAGTTTTAATAAAAGCCCGTAAAGATATCCCATGGACCTTAATTGTTTGCAAATACTCATAATTATCTAGGGGGTGTTTGCAACAGCTTGATGACTATAATATTCTCTGAGTTGTCTCTAGTTTATCTTAAAACTGTTTATTATTCCTTTGGCTACATGCCAAATTCCCACAGATTCACTTACTTCACTCTGCCTTTGTAAACATATAATTAATTAAAGTTTATAATTGTATGATTTTCTTTGCATTAGTTCATAATATTTCATTCTTTTAAAAAACATGGTAAGAACCATTCATATGCCAGAGATTGCCACTGCTCTATGTCACTGTATGGCATTTTTTTTCACATTTTTTATAATATTGCATATTAAAAATGCTAAACCATGACAATGAATGTGTCATTAGAATTAATTGTTTCATGTTTGAGTAGTTCCTTGATGGAATGTGGGAATATTACTTCCTTTGAACAACTCCAAGAATCTCCCAGCCAGCACAAACAATGTTGATTGTGAGATTCTGGGAGTTGTCAGAGGGATACACACACACACTTTGGATGGTTAACACCTCTGTCCTGTTTGTTTTCCACTCTGCACCCCTATTCAGAAGACTTCACCTCACTTTCTGTCTCTGTGGTAACTGGATTTTGCAAAATGTGGCTTGTTGTGGAAAGCTTCAGTTGAGACCCTTTCCCCATAACTCTTTGAGGAGTAGATTTTCCTTCCTAGGGATAGATTTCTCTCACTTGCTATTGTCTCCCCCTGTTTGTAATTATGAGTCATTTGTAAGTTGGATGTTTGTAACTCGGGGACTGCCTGTACTAGAGTGGCTTGGAATGCTGCAGGTCAGTGCTAAACCATTGGACACATAAAAAATCATTATCATCATCATCGTCATCATCACTATTTCCATTTATATTCCACCTATCTTCCAATAGTGGTGCTTCAGGTAGCTAACATATACAAGCTACAAAAACACAAACCAAAAATATGACCAATGGTTTGAAAGTCATTGCAAGGTCCACTGGAACCAACATACACACTCTCTGTCCAATTCCTGTATACGTCACTGTAAAACTGTCCATAAACCCAACCCTATAAAATTGTTCATAAAACTTTCTTTCACTTCTGAATTAGAAAAACAAGAACGGGGAAGTGCAAAATGTTGGGGGGTTTTACCTTTTAGATTGATTATCAAAGACAGCTGTTAGAACAGTGCTATTAAAATAAATGTAGACAAGTTTAGAGGGGGGCTGTAGTGGAGTTAAAGCCTTGAGCAGTAGTAAGTTTTATGGGGGTAATTAAAGCTCTATCAATAAAAGTTTCACAGATAAACTAACTATACCGTTAAACACTATAGCAAATGAACTCAATATAACCAGGTTGATATGGCATAAAGCCCAAAAGATGCTTGCTTCATTTCAAAGGAGATCAGAAACATCTTCTACAGATGTTGCCTGTGTATATGAGTACATCCAAGAGAAATAGGAATGCATGAGGTATTCATATGTGTGTTTGAAAGGCATTTAGATATGTCTATATTTCCTGACCCAATGTAGTGCCTAGTAGCCTTGCATTTGTCTAACCATCTCACAGAAATGAAAATAAACACCCAGCTGTCTCCTAGATCTACAAAACTCTTTTAATGAAATTAAGGAAGCTGTTAGCATTAGGTAGTAAGTATCCATAGCAGAAAAAAGGGAATAATTCAAAGAAAATTGTTTCAATTAATTTAGTTTCTTGAAGCAAAAGACTAAAAACAATGTTATTCCTCTTTTTCGGTCAAAAGCCTCCATAAATATTTGCTGTCTGCACATAAGTAACTGGTTGTGAATCAAGCTGAGAGTTAGTTTGCTTGGACAAATGTTTATCTACCATTTCCTAACATCATGGAGCAATGTTCTGAAGGCATCCATAGGCTATTGCTTTCACATTGCAATTCAAGACAACACAGTGATAATTTGCTTTTGCCACCATGCAAATTAAAACTGAACAACAAGAGCTGTATTTCAGTGCATTATTTCTTCTGTGTAGCTGTGTCCCAAAGTGCAAACAGACTGCTTTGTATAGAAATATCTGCAAATACTCCAATTGGCTGTAATGCTGTCTTATTTACTTGGAGATTAGTCCCATTTACCTCAAGAGTTGGAAACATATGGAGTTTGTGATCCATGAATTTCCCTATAAGCTTTCTAAGTTCCCTCTCTTATCATACAGCCCACACTGGGGAGCAAACTATGTTACCAAGTTTTAGTGGCACACCACAATGGAGTGTTTAAAAGAAGCAAATCTATCTTATCTTAAATTGCAATTTGCTGTTGGGATTGGGCAACAAACTGACAAAATCACTTTTAAGCTGCCAGTGAGAATTCAAAGTCTTCTAGCATTTCCATTGTTGTGTGGGGTTTTTTTGGTTTTTTAATAAAAAAATTCAATCATTTATTTTTGCCATTGTGATTGTACCCTGGTGATGCTTGGCCATATATAACAGTTTTCATCTTTGAAATTTTGGAAGATATAGAATGAGTCCTTGTTGTATGCAGCTTGGGAAGAAAACATTATACTGAATGTTTGTAAAAGGAACAATTCAGAGGACCACGTTAGTGAAGAGTTTGTTGATGGTGTGTGAGCAATATCTACAAACACATGCACACACTCATATTAACACTTTCCTGCCACTGTGGGGCACACAATTTTGTCCAGGGAACTGAAATTTCTCCCACACCATTTGAACTATGCCTCTGCACTGCGGTGTTCATTTATATAATGTAGGACCTTTGCCACTGCAGCTATTTCTTGTAAAGAAGGATGACTGCAGTAGGTTCACAAAGTACTGCTGATAAGAATTTGGACAGCTTCATCTGTTAATACAACAGCTATTTTCATCTGCAATGGAAGCAAAGCAGACTTTTGCACACATCACCATGTGAATATCTCCAGGTGAATTTCTTTTTTAACTGATTAATTTGATATTATCTGGACAGATATAATGAAAGGAAAATGTTTTGTGGCATATATCCATATTTATTATGTGTAGTTTAATGTTACAATTGCCATGGCCTCAATGGGTCATACATTTTTGTTACCTACAGGTGATTTATTTTCTAGTTTTCCATTACATCTAGCAACACACACACACAGGAAATTGTGGCTTTGTTTCTTTTCCCTATCAGCGAGCATCATCTCCCCAGCCTATCTTCGAGAGCAGGCCAGATTATTCATGGTCAGTGCTGACATATCCATTTGGAAAGTGTGTACTCATTTTTCACAAGTTTAGATGAAGACATTTTAGCCTCATGGCTTCTCATGTGCTGTCACAGTTGAGTCATTTTTCATGACTGGTGATAGATTGGCTGAAACCCTTCTTTCCACTTCAGTTGTTTTAAACTGAAAAACAACCACTGAAGAAGAGCAAGTGATTCTACCCAGGCAGTGGAAATCCTTTTTGTGGCCCAAATAGTGAAGACCACACTCCACTGTGGAATTCAACAACAAAAAAACATTATTACTGTCACTGACCAGCACAAAGCGGGCACAAGCATTCTGGGAGTGGAAGGACAACTCCCCAGTAAAGCAGTTATTTAAAAGTAATTTAGAAAACAGTTTAAAATATATTTTAAAACACATGCTATTGTAACAGGTATGGAACCAAAGGTGGGAGATTGATGGTAGAGGTCAAAAACACTAGGGGGGCACTAAAGGGGAAGGGAGGGGCACATTCTGCGGAAGGAAAACTTCGCGGCAACCGGCAGAAAGGGAGAGGAGTGCACCTCCGGAGGGAGCCCCCCAGCCCACACCCCGGGCCCCGCCAGCAAAGAGACTCTGATGGATCGCATTCAGGCCAGGCAGCAGACAAATCCTTGGGTGCAGGGACAGAGGGTGAAGGTGGTGCATTTTCCCCTACATGGGAAAGATGACCTCTTGTGCAGACGCAACCAAGTCTATGTCTCTCCGGGGATCGAAAGGGAGGACATTCTAAAGTTATGCCATGACAGCAGGGCAGCGGGACACTTTGGGCTGTTCAAGACTATTCAGTTGGTTCTGCACGATTTCTGGTGGCCCCAGGTGCGGCGGGGATGTGGAGAACTATGTGAGGACTTGCCCGGTATGCCAGAGGGCGAAACAGCAAGTGGGCAAGCCAGCGGGACTTTTACAGCCTTTGTCAACCCCCAGAAATCCCGGAAAGATGATTTCAGCTGATTTCATCACCGACCTCCCAGCGTCCAAAGGGTACACTTCCATCCTGGTAATTGTGGATTTGTTTACCAAGATGAGTCATTTTGTCCCTTGCGTCGGAGTGCCCACTGCCAAAGAGACTGCGGATTTGTTTGTACAACATGTTTTCTGTCTACACGGGTTGCCTCAGAGTTTGGTCACAGATCGGGGCAGCCAATTCACTTCATCATTTTGGAACGCTGTGCAGCGCCTCTTGGGAATCGAGGCTCGAATGTCTTCGGCACACCACCCCCAGACTGACGGGCAGACCGAAAGGACAAATGCAACTTTAGAGCAATGTCTACATTGCTACGTGAATTACCAGCAGAACAATTGGGCCTCGTTGTTGCCTCTGGCAGATTTGCCTACAAAAACGCCACCCAAGAATCGATCAAGGAAACACCCTTTTTTGCAAACTATGGCTATCATCCACGTTTCTACCCCCCCCCCCCGGTGGTGAAGTCTGGAGAGGTTCCTGCAACGGAGGACTGGCTGCAGGAGCTGGCGGCTGTCCAAGAGATGCTTCGGATTCAGTTAGAACAGGCAAAAGTGGATTACAAACGGATGGCTGACCAGCATCACCAAGAGGACCTGGACATTAAGGTGGGAGATCGAGTGTGGCTCTCCACCAAGTATTTGCCTACACAGAGGCCTTGCCGCAAACTGGACGCTCGGTTTGTGGGCCCTTACAAGGTGTTGGCACAAGTGGGTCCGGTTGCTTTTAAACTACAATTGCCTCCAGCCATGCGGATTCATCCGGTGTTCCACCGTTCTCTCTTACGTTCGGCTCAAGGGGTTCGACTGGATGTGACCTGACCGCCGCCGCCGCCAGTGATGCGTGACAGAGAGGAGGAATTTGAGGTACAGGACATTTTGGATGCTCGCATCCGGCGTCGTAAGTTGGAGTACCTTATTGACTGGAAGGGGTACAGGCCGGAAGAGCGTTCATGGACTCCCACTAAAGATGTTCATGCACCGGACATTGTTGCTCGCTTTCATCGGACTCATCGGGAGAAACCCTGTCCTCGCGGGCGGCCTTGGACGGGCCCTGGGGAGGGGGATAGTGTGGCACCCCAGCCTCCAATCCAGCCTGGGGGGCGGGGCCAGGCCCCGGGGGTGCCAATTGCCCTGGATCAAGATGGAAACAGTGAGGAGCATGATGGGTCTGAATCAGTGGAGGACAGTTTGCAATGGGATGATTCTTGGCCTCCTGCTTACTCAGAAGATGAGGGACAGACAGATTCCAGTTCAGATGATGGATATGAGAGACCGGGAGGTTTTGGTTCTCTGGAACAAGTGTTTACACCACCTGTGGATGAAGCTATGGGAGATGGGGAGCTGTATGACTCTCAAGCTGATAATGGGCCAGATGGTGTGGAGATGGAGAGTTCCTTCGACCGAAGGAGTGATATTATGTCTTCGCGCCGAGGTTGGAGGCACGGAACTGAGAAGTGCTGGACCCACAAGGGTGGAACTTAAGTATACAATCTGTGGGAAAGCTCCCCAGACTGGAGGCCACGTCGTAGCTGGACGGACATCTCGGCGGTCTCTCCAAGTTCCTGGGAGCTGCAGTCGTCAGCTAGCCTTGCCCAAGCCCCTGCCAAGTACTCTGGATTACTTCCATGAGCTTTGCATCGCTTTGTTTCTGGATTGGATTCGCATTGCTTTGACCCTTGGACCTTGCTACAGTTTCACGCCATCGTTGTGGATTTACTTTGATGAACATTGATTGTTTGCTATTTGGCTTTTGCCCTAAACTTCATTGAACTTTATTACCCTCACCTGCTTGCTTCTGGTACTTTAATAAATAGTTAATTGACAGTTGTCTGTGTGTGTGATTAAGGGGAGCGGCCAGGCCCGCGTTGTGACAGCAGCACAGAACTTAGCAACACTGTGAGATTCTACTGAATGTTCTTTGTTCTTGCATAACCTCAATTCTTTTCAATACGACTTACAAAAGAGGAAGCTGCAGTATATTTTTCTGAAGATCAATAATTGTTTTAAGAATGCAGGCAGTACCTGAGTTTAAAAAAATCTGACTTACATAGTTAAGAATGGAGGTGAAACAACATAAATCTACCCCTTGGAAGGGAAATTCACTCTTAGCATGGGGAAAAGATGTTTCCACTGAAACTTTCTAATCAATCCTTGTTTGCACAACAAGCCACTTTTTTCAAAATCAGTTACCAGAGGGACAGAAAGTGAGGTGAAATCTTCAGAAGAGGGGCACAGACAGCAAAACAAACACTTCAGTGGTAATACTATTTAATCTTCCATATGCTATCCAAAGCTAATACATATGTATATATTTGGCTGGAGTTATACTTAAAGATATACTTGCTCTAACTTACATACAAATTTAACTTAAGAACAAGCCTACAGAGCCTATCTTGTTCATAATTTGGGGACTGCCTGTAGTGATGAGTAACTTTCCTTCCCAAAAACTCAAGATTGTCTCTGATATAAGCGAAGTTATTTCTCAAAACACTGGAAATGGGTCATTTTATGTAAGTCAATTTGACTTTGGAAGTCAGTTTGTAAGGAAGACAGAGAGTCTTGGAAAAAGTTATGATTCCTAAACATGACATGAATCCCCCCTTTTTAATGTATTTTCATTACATAAGAGAGAAAAGAAAATCACACCATATTTATTTTTCAGTATAACACTAAACTCATGCAGCTGTAGTTTGTTAAAGGATCCGTAATAAATTAGTTGTTAACACACAATATGGCTCTATTGGTTTACATTTCCTAAAAACCAGATTTGGGTAATTATTTGAGTGTTGTACTAGGGTTCTGGGAGATCAAGATTTGAATCCCCACTCAGTCACGGAAACTCATTGGTTAACCTTGGGTAAGTCAAGAGGTAAAGCACACCAATAGCAGAAAAACCCAAAACAATATATACATATATCAAAAGGACAAATGCCCAAACCATGTGGAAGTGGTATAGTGATATATATACCAAAATAGTCCAAACTAAATACTGCTGGTTCCCCACGCTGTTGGATATGGCCCAAGTCAGTGCAGATGGCACCAAAGACTGCCCTAAGGGACGATGCCCCCGTGGTGCAGGAACCAGAATTAATGCCCACAATAAGATCCAATCCTATAGAGCATGTTTCCAAAATGAGCACTATACATATACATTATGTCCCGAACACGAGCCTAGACCCCCAGCGGAAAAAAGGATTGTCAATCAAACAGCATTCAAAGCTATACCTTAGAATATAGTGGGGCAGAACTGAGGGAGAAGTCAATAACAAGTCATAGCGTCATAAAAAGTCACTTTTAGTGTAATAATAGCATATGTGCTCAATGGCTTAACAATATCACAAATGGTGCAATGTCATGCAATTCACACAAAGTACAGCGAATACATATCGCAATAATAAAAAAGACGCAAAAAGCCCTTACAATCTAACAGGCAAAAGCGACGCTCACACTCAGTCTGTGTAATAGGCATGAGAAAAAAGTTATGAAAACTAAAAGAAATCGTAAGTGATTCGTATGTAATGGGACTTTCAAGTTTTTACGGATCGCAAGGCCAATCCCGGAAGTGGACTTTCTTTTTCGCACCCCCTGGGCCCAAAATTTCGTTAGAATTCTAAATATTTCGAAAGGCTCCCTATTATCCCTTCCAAAATCCAAAATCCAAAATCCCAGACATTACTCACAGTCAGATGGGGCCTTTCCATGCTCGAGGCCTACTTTAACTGAAAGGCCTTCCTCCAGGAAGAGAAAAACCAGCCGGAACCATAGAGAGATCCAGACCGGAAGTCCTAGAGCGGCTGGAGGACTCATCAAAAAAGCGCTTTAAACTGCAGGGAAAGGAGCCTAGATAGGAGGGCAGGCGAGAAGGACATGAGGAAGGCTGAAAAAATGGCAGAAGGGGTTGAAAACAGCCCGGAGAGGAGCAGGAAAAGTGCAGATTCAAGGAAAAGCCATAGAGTTCAAACCTCCTAGAGAGCTATGGGAAAATGAATGGGGAGAAAGCTGCAGTGAAAAGAGCTCTGGAGAAGGTAGGCAACTATTTTATAATTAATAATAATAAATATAATAATAATATTTACCCCTTCTAATTTCCTGGAAGAAGGGCCCTGGGCATTATTTAATTCTAATAATAATAATAAATATATTAATAATATTTACCCCTTCTAATTTCCTGGAAGAAGGGCCCTGGGCATTATTTAATTCTAATAATAATAATAATAAATATATTAATAATATTTTCCCCTTCTAATTTCCTGGAAGAAGGGCCCTACTTGTTATTGATGGCACTGGGATCAATGTAAATGTGAGTAGATCAATAGGTACTGCTCTGGTGGGAAATAACAGCAATCCATGCAGTCACGCCAAGCCATATGACTTTAAGGTGTCTAAGAGCAACAACAGCTCCCAAAATCAATGGGAGACCACAGCGAAGTAATAATAATACTAAAATAATTATAGAAACAACTTGGGCCTGACATAATTGTAATAATATGTTTGCTTGTTCTTGAGGGCACTAGAGTGCTTGTGGCCTTACATAATTGATAACAGACATGGATTGAAATACTGTAAAATTGACAGGGTTCTAACTACAAACCTAAGAGCATGTTCTAGTTTACCAAGAGCACGTTCCTCATACCCTCCAGGTCACTATCACCCTTACTACATTCTTACTATTAGAATTTATTATTTAATTCTAATAAATGCTCTGGAGAAGCAAGCCTTGACTATTTTATTTAATAATAATAATATATTAACGCATTATATCTCCTGCAAGGAAACCAAGGGAAATGTTGCCCTTGATTTGCCTGTGCTTAAAACAGTGTCAGTCCTGTTTCCTGCTTTTCAGACTTTAGAACCAAATTAGAATTTACTTACTAATTACGTTACATTTTAGAACTCTTTGGAATTTTTTTGGTAAGTCTTTCTATTACTAATCAAAAAAACCCCATTTGATTTTAGAATCGCGATTTTTGGGTTCTAGTCCATGCCTATTGTGTAACCCTGCAAATAGTCGGAGTCTAATAACTCACGAACTGTGGTCTGAGTTAACGGGGGAGCCTTGAAGCATGGAAGAGCTGGCAAACTGCCGAGTGAAATTACATGAATATCAATGATGTGGATGGATTCCACCAGGTCAGCAATGATATTCATGTAATTTCTTGATCTGGTCATTATTATCATTACTGCATCACAAATACTATGGTTGTATTCATTATGTAAATGCCCTGAAGCTGTTGATACTTACGTAGGGTCATTGGATCTTACGAGGTACAGGCCTAGCTCTTGATGAGTACATCTGCAGCACTTTCCACCAGCCTGGATCTCCATTGCGGCGTTTGTTTTGGGGCTACTGGGTGCATGTGCATTTGCGCATTTAGCACTTAGGGGCATTGCCCCCCCCCCCTTCTCCGGCTTCGCTCCGATCCCGCCTGCCCGTCAGCCCCAGGGAACCTCCCGCCGCCACTTTCGACTGGTGCGGCATCATCTGTGTACGTCATTTGGCTCCTCCCAGGGATTCCCTGACGCCTTTCCTGCATACTACAATCCACTTCCGCATTGCCTGATCGCGTCATCTGCCAGGGACGCGCCAGTCATCTCACGTCATCATTATTGGACCTTCTACGCAGCGGGAGTCTCCACGTCGCTAGAGGGCATCCTGCGTTGCCCAGCAACAGCGGGGGAGGCCGTGGCAACGGCGGAGCTTCGCCCCAGCCGCACCGCGCCGCCGTCCCACTTCCTCCCTGCTGGATGGACTCCCTGACGAAGGATATTTTCGCATAGACGCTGGAGGTTCATTGGGGGTTTATATGGCAATGCTGTTTGATTGACAATCCTTTTTTCCGCTGGGGGTCTAGGCTCGTGTTTGGGACATAATGTATATGTATAGTGCTCATTTTGGAAACATGCTCTATAGGATTGGATCTTATTGTGGCCATTAATTCTGGTTCCTGCACCACGGGGGCATCATCCCTTAGGGCAGTCTTTGGTGCCATCTGCACTGACTTGGGCCATATCCAACAGCATGGGGAACCAGCAGTATTCAGCAGGCATTTTTACAAAAAAAATTCCAAAAAGTTCTAAAATGTAACGTAATTAGTAACGAAATTCTTAATTAGTTCTAAAGTAGGCAAAGCAGGAAACAGGACTAACACTGTTTTAAGCACAGGCAAATCAAGGGGCAACATTTCCCTTGGTTTCCTTGCAGGGAGATATAATGCATTAATATATTATTATTATTATTATTTTAAAAAGCCAGGGTTTCTTTGCAGGGACATATCATGCACTAATATATTATTATTATTATTAAATAAAATAGTTGCCCACCTCTGGTCAAGGCTTGCTTCTCCAGAGCATTTATTAGAATTAAATGCCCAGGGCCCTCATTCCAGGAAATTAGAAGGAGTAAATATTATTAATATATTTTTATTTTTATTAGAATTAAATGCCCAGGGCCCTTCTTCCAGGAAATTAGAAGGAGTAAATATTATTAATATATTTATTATTTTTATTAGAATTAAATGCCCAGGGCCCTCATTCCAGGAAATTAGAAGGAGTAAATATTATTAATATATTTATTATTTTTATTAGAATTAAATGCCCAGGGCCCTTCTTCCAGGAAATTAGAAGGAGTAAATATTATTAATATATTATTATTTTTATTAGAATTAAATGCCCAGGGCCCTTCTTCCAGGAAATTAGAAGGAGTAAATATTATTAAAATATTTATTATTTTTATTAGAATTAAATGCCCAGGGCCCTCATTCCAGGAAATTAGAAGGAGTAAATATTATTAATATATTATTATTTTTATTAGAATTAAATGCCCAGGGCCGTTCTTCCAGGAAATTAGAAGGAGTAAGTATTATTAAAATATTTATTATTAATTATAAAATAGTTGCCTACCTTCTCCTGGGCTCTTCTGACTGCAGCTTTCCCCCCATTCAGTTTCCCATAGCTCTCTAGGAGGTTTGAACTCTATGGCTTTTCCTTGATTCTGCACTTTTCCTGCTCCTCTCCGGGCTGTTTTCACCCCCTTCTGCCATTGTTTCAGCCTTCCTCATGTCCTTCTCGCCTGCCCTCCTATCTAGGCTCCTTTCCCTGCAGTTTAAACCGCTTTTTTGATGAGTCCTCCAGCTGCTCTAGGACTGCTGCTCTGGATCTCTCTATGGTCCGGCTCCTTTTCCACTTCCTGGAGGAAAGGCCTTTCAGTTAAAGTAGGCCTCGAGCATGGAAAGGCTCCATCTGACTGTGAGTAATGTCTGGGAAGCTATTTTGGAGGGGATAATAGGGAGCCTTCCGAAATATTTACAAATCTAACGAAAATTTGGGCCCAGGGAGTGCGAAAAAGAAAGTCCACTTCTGGGATTGGCCCTGCGATGCGTATAAACTTGAAAGTCCCATACATACGAATCCCTTCCGATTTCTTTCAATTTTCATAACTTTTTTCTCATGCCTAGTATTTAGTTTGGACTATTTTGGTATATATATCACTATACCACTTCCACATGGTTTGGGCATTTGTCCTTTTGATATATGTATATATTGTTTTGGGTTTTTCTGCTATTTGTGTGCTTTAGTATCATTGGCAAGAGCCCCTTTTGTGTTTAGTGTGTAAGTCAAGAGGTAATCAGTGTCAAAATTTCTCTGACTAAATCTTGCCAAGAAAAACCAACAACATTGTTACTTTAAGTCGATGCTGATTTAAGGGCAGATAATAACAAAAAACCATTCCTTAAATATAGTTTTCAAGACTAGATTCCTTGACAAATCACATTTCTTGACAAAAGGAAGCAAGCAATCTGGTATTTCAGTCAAGGTGCAAACAGCACCTGAACATATAAGCTCATACAGAATGTTGGCAAACCATAATAACTTTTAAGTGGAAAATTTGCTGCCCCTTTTTATCCGTGTCCTGCACTGTCTTCTTCATTTCTCTTAATCCCCAATACTACTTCCCCATGACATTATCCCCTTCTCATTGGGACCCCTTCTCTTCCACTATCACTCTGTTTCTGTTTCTGTCCCAACTCTATTCCATCCTGATCCTATCTTTCTCTTCCCATATACAAAACCTCTTGGGGTGCTTCCAGACAATGTAAAAACTCACATGAAAACAGGTTAAAATAACCCACTCCTGCACATGTACTAGTATTTAACCTGGGGGTAGGATGGCTACATGACATCCCAAGTCAAATCAGGAAGGCCCTGAAGCCACCCCAAAAGCCCCTGATTTCACTCCTAAAACTTACCCAAAAGGGTCTGGCAGCCACAAAGCCTGTCTGTAACATCCTCTTAGCTTGAGGAAATGGCAACTCAGGAGATGCAAGGGGGGTTGAGGGAAATCCCTTCTCCAAGCCTACTGACTCACCATTTCCTTCAGCCAGGAGGTAGCTGCCAAACCCCTTTCAATTAGTTTTAGGGACAAAATCAGAGGCTGGAGGGATGGGCGGACAACCTCTTGCACCTTTAGACTCCAGAAGTCCAAAAGTGCAAGATGGCTGTGGAGATTGACTCCCAGTATTGTGGAACGCAATCCCCACAGGACTCAGATCTTTCATTAAGGTCTGGATCTGATGAGGCACTTTATTAATGAGACCACAGTTTACTCCACATTAATTCACTTTTACCAGAGGTGTTAAATGAATGCCTCCAGTAAAACTGAGACAGGTCTCTAATTAAGGGCCTGTCTGGAAGAGCCCTAGGTTATATTTTTTCACCTATAGCCTCCCCTTCAAATAATTCCAAAGGCTGTGGTTGGCTGGCTCTAATTAGGCTTCTGAAGCTTCTCATTTCAGATTAAGCAATCCACTGGCAAGCAGGAAGGGAAAAGAAATGAAGAGAAAGTTAAAAGAGGCAATTCCTACGTTTCTACCTGTTCAGAGGAGTGGGATGAGGTTGATCAGGGTGGGAGGATGATTCCATCTCCCCTGGTATATTTCTGAGAAAACAAGCAAGCATTGATCCAGTTATATTTACGAGTATGTTATATTCCGTAGTATATGTGTGTTGGGTGGGGAGGGGCATGAACAGCTTTAAACTGGCTGCAGGGGATATTTTTCACATCATTTAAGCCTGCATCTAATCCACTTCCTTCTCGCCATTTCTATGTGGTTGTGTCAGGAAGACTGAATTACACAGTGGGAGAGACTGAGGGAGAATTGTACTGAGCTACAAAGGAAAGAACTTGACACTAGATGAGCCTCTATTTTATTTTCTGATAAAATTATTGACATTACTAGCATTTCCTGAAGAATTAATTCTGATGAATGTAATTAATTTATTATGAATTCACCCAGTAATGTTTAACTGTCTTTTAAAGAAACAGGAAAAAATCAATTAAAAAAATATAACCCACAGGCACTTGGCTAGCTTGTAAAGTGGTTCTCAGCTCCATTGTTGTTGCCATGTTTCAAATGAAGCAGGAATGTCAGCATAATTCCTACAGTCTAGTGTGCTGTCTTTTGAATAAAAAATCACTATAATTATAAATAGTGGTAAGAGGTGAAGTAGAGAATATTGCAAGTTGCTAGCATATTTTAATGGATCCATCTAATACATTTTCGTCCTCCAAGGAGGTAGATATGGAGGAAAGGTAATGTCATAGTTCTGGCAAAAGTTAGATGTGTTCGCTTTCCCTGACACTTTAGTATCTCAATCACTATGCTATGCAGCTCTCCAGAGAACATTTCACTTTCTTTTAATGGAAGACTATTGGATTGTGTGTGTGTGTGGGGGGGGGGGGGTGTTCTTCAATTCTCTATATGCAATATTTGAAGTATTACTGGCATATGTTGAATCGAATGAATAACTTATACCACCCTTTATCTTCCACCTGAAAAGTTATTTTAAACTTTTTGATAACTTGCCAGCACTGCAAAGGGATAACCATGTACATATATATAATTCAGAAGTTAAAGCAAGACAGTATATTTTTATGGTGCACTTAAAATCAGGCACATTTGTAGCAGTTCACATAATTGTGTTGCTTCTTAAATTGGCCTTGAAGTGCCAAAAAGACCTCTAACAGCACTGATTAGACTGAATTTAATTTCCCTGATTTAGACATTAAATAGGAGCTGCAATTAAGCATCACTGACTGTCTTTTGGAAGTATATTTTTAGAATGAGTATGCACTTTAGCAGTGTTAAACTATTATTCAGTGTTTAGTACTACTTGAAACTTGCTGAAGTATCTGTCTAAATACAGCAATTACATCCTTTGATTCCTTAAAAGAAGTCCATTCTTTCTTGAGCCTTAGAACATCTTTATATATAATTCCAAATCAGATCTGCAGGTAGCAGTGGCAATAGTCCACAATTTCCTAAACCTGTGGCTTTTACATTTTTCACCTTAAGCCACACTGTTCCACATCAAAATGTCCTCAGAAGATATGTGAATCCTATTCTAAGATGTTCATCCCATTTACCACATTGACTAGACAGGGCTGTAAGGATTATTCAGTAACAAGGGATTTTAGCAATTTTCTTCCCACAATTTTAAGACACAGACCATTCAACAAGATGTTTAAATGGAAAAATGTTCATCTTAGAATCAATGAAATACAATATTATTGCCCATGTAGACAATGTCGCTACCAGCACAGAAAATTCTGCTTCTCTTTATAAAAAACAACTGCATGCAAATTTTGTGAGAAATAAGCCCATAACTGCAAAGAGTCTCATTAGTCCAGGGTTATTTTATCACAGTTTCTTAGCATTCTAAAACATGTTTTCCAACCATTTTGTATATATTTCAAATATTTCCCTGCTAGTCAACACCTTAATATTTCTGCAACCTTTTTCTGCATTTCTAAATCAAAGGGAAACATCAATAAGAAAGTAGTACATCTTTCTAATACATAATTAGACTATAGAATACATTAACCAGCATTGCAGTGATGGCCACCAATTTGGGGGTTATAGGCAAATTGATTAAGAGCAAGCCTATCAATGGCTAGTATATTCCCTCAAATAATAGATAATAAGAAGATCAGCTAGAATCACTGCAAAAATGCTGAGCAATGAGACCTCATCCTAGGAACATCTGTGCTGGGAGCTCAGGACTATAAATTAGCAGTGAAGCCAGAAGTCAGCACTGGCAGCAACTGAACTACTTGATGTGTTTGTGTTCCAATATCCATACTACAGCTCAAGCATTGGGTTTGCACCAGACTTCTTGCCAAGGACTCTTGTTCTTGTATACTGCCAACCTTTCAGTCAGTAAGTTCAGCAGCCCACTGTGCCACCAGGGGGCTCAACTGTAAACCTGTTAATAAAACCTTGTTCTTTTGTTAACCTTCCCCTTTATAGTAGAATGGAATCTTGGTGCAACTATGGTTAATGTATCATTTCAGCCTCTTGCAACATCATCTTGTGGCCTGGGGTAATTCTGATCTGGTAATGATGATTCGGGACTTTTTATTCATTAATTGTCAGTTTGTTAAATAGGGACATCAGGACTATCCAGAACATAATTTGAAAATTATTTCCCTAAATACAGATTTATGTGTATGCGATAAACATAAAATATCATGCATTTCTTGTTGAAGGCTTTCATGACTGGAATCACTGGGTTGCTGTGAGTTATCTAGGCAATGGCAATGTTTCGGAAGCATTCTCTCCTGACATTTTACACACATCTATGGCAGGCATCTTCAGCAGTTGTGAGATCTATGTGTGACCTCAAAACCTCTGAGGATGCCTGCAATAGATGTGGGCAAAATGTCAGTAGAGAATACTTCTGGATCATGGCCATACAGCCTAAAAAAACGCACAGCAACCCTGTCATGCATTTATTTAATGCTGAAGGCAACCTGTAAAAGCCTGCTAGTGATCTTTAATCAAGAAAAAAAATTAAACCAATCTACAGTGGGATCCACAGGTGCTCCCTGATAACTGCTGTGTATGAATAAAATAGCCCAGTGTCTTCATGCATTTGTTGGAATGACTTTTGTTTTCATTTCAGTGTAGCTTCTTAGGCCCTCTATACATTGCCATATGGATATAGCAAATCATTTTATTATGATTTCTATATAATACATGCCTTATAGCTATTTCTTTCTCTAAATGGAAAGGTTGAGCAAACAGAAAGGGACAGAAGAATGAATTGCTTTCTACATAAAGGGTAAATGAGATTTAATATTAACTCGGTGAATATATTCTTGTTCATGTTTGTGTTATCTGAATGCTAGGGCATTTTAAGGACTGTGGAATAGAGGTGATATACTTAATTCTTGCTCTCTTAGATTACCTTTCAGAAGATGGCATTTACATTTCAAGAGAACCTTTCTTTAATGTTAAAGAAAGCTTAAATGTAACTAGCAATTTTAGACAAGCAGTTCTTATCAAAAGTGTGGTAGGGAGAAAAGGAGTTCTCCTTTCAATATCTCACCATTGTGAGGCATCCCAGCTTCCAAGTCTTTATTTCCACTTTTTAAAAGTATATTATTATTTTTGATGTAAATAACATTAAATATAGGCTAAGTTTTGTGTAAAGGGATTGGGAAACTGATAATGAGGAGATGCAAACAGACCATCTCCCTTTCATCAATTGCTCTGACTGAGAGCTTATAGGAAGTGCCATGAAGATACTATGACATTTTCCCTCTATCAATTCAGGTTGAAAAGCTCCTTCCTCCTGGCATACTTTAAAAATTCATATCCTGAAATTATGTATGGCTATGTGAAGGCTTTGTTACACTGGGTCCTATTGTTGGAGAATGGGTTGTATATGCTTCAAGTCCAACCTTTCTTTGAGACTGCATCTCATTCAATAAGATCTGCTGGAGAGACCCTTGTTTCAGTCCCACCACCGTCTCAAATATGGTTGGTAGGGACGAGAGAGAGGACCTTATCAGTAGTGGCTCCCTGGCTCTGGGATTCCCTTCCTAAAGAAATTAGACTTTCCCCCACTCTTCAAGCCTTTTGGAGAAGTTCAAAAACATGGCTCTTCCAACTGGCCTTTGAGCCTGTGTAATTCTGGTCAGCCCAATGGCCCGATTGTGCCATTCTGCACTTTATTGCTGATAATGAGCTTATTCACAAGTTTTAGGAAATTTTATAGTTCTTATATTTTAATGGGATTTTACTTGTGGTTTTATACTTGTGTTCTATATTTTATATTTGTGTACTTGTATACTGTGCATTTATTTATTTATTTATTATACAACTCCACCAAGGACTTATGCTCAGTCATTGCTCAACGGTTAAATATGTCCCCACCAATCACATCAAAAGTTAAATAAGGGACCACACTTATATAATTGTCAGAAATTGCAACTGCTTGTACAACTATTTTTAAGCTAGCAAAATAACTCAACATATTTGTTTTCTCTGCCATGGTTTTGAGTGCTATTGCTGTTAGTGTTCACATCGGTAAAGAACTATTTTATCCCCCTCCCATGACAGGTATGTTGTTACAATGTGATTTCTAAGCTACAAAATAAAACCCTTGAAGGCTGCATTCTGATAACTTATTGCCCTCTTCTCTGCAGGTGTTGCTTAATGAGAAACTGTTTTCTGAGCACCATAGGGTTAGGCAGAAACTGGAACAATGCAATGAGCAAAACGTGAAAGCATGCAGGCATAATTAAATGCCAATTTAAATGGTTCTATTCAAGATGAACTAGTGTCTAAAATTTCTTGTCACAAATTAGCCCTTTAGGACATGTCATGAGCATAGCTGAGGAACAATTCCAATGAATATTAAGTTAATGTGGCCTTCAGGGGGTGGTTGCTTGACGTGAGGCAGAATACCTTTTCCCAGATAAGCCAAAATGGGTTTTGTCTTCTTTCTATATGGTAATTAGCATTTTGATGGGCTTTTGATGTTCCCAGATATCCGTGGAATACAAGATTTTTTGGACAAAGTATCTCAGCAGGGAATGGATGTAGCACTGCAGAAAGTAGAGAACAACATCAATAAAATGATCACAGGGCTCTTTGCCACCATGCGGATTGAAGAACTCAATCGCTACCGGGATACTCTGAGACGGGCCATTCTGGTAATGAATCCATCAACAGCCAAGTCTTTCATTGCAGAGGTAAGTGTGACCATCAGAGGATAATTTTCTTCAAACTAAAACATGTTATTCTTTCTAGAATTATGAAGTTTTTGATTAAAGTTTTGTTTCCATTACAGAAAAGGAAAAAAAACCTCATTTTATCTCATGTCCCTGCCCTTTCCCTCATTAAAGCCATGTCTAATTCTTAATTATATAAAAAAGCTTTATAAAAATGTTCTTAGTATAACTCATGGTGGTGATGGGATTCATATCTTTTGGCAACCACCAGAGTTTGCTTGTACTTTCAAAAAAACAGTAAAATAATTTACTTCAGAACTCATTAGCATGGTTATGGTTATTGTTTGGCTAATTACCTGTCTCTTTGATTTATCCCTGTTTGTTTATTTCACTGTTGTGGTTTAGTGTTTCTTTAAAAAAATGTCTGGTTAGCAGGAGAAACCTGTAACCATATTATGTCTGCAGCTTTGAGCATTTAATGATTTTGAGGGGAGAAGAAAAGCATGAAAACTTTACATTTGGCAGCAAAACCACGTGACCTGTTCTCATCACAATTGATGGATCTTTGTCAGTGGGATCTCTCTACAAAAAACCACCTACTATTGAGCATGGTAGAATTAAAGGATGATTAATATATTAAATATATTATTACTGAGATGCTCCCCCAATACAATTCCTGATGATGTCTACAACCTTCACTATGGCTTAATTTAGTCCTGTGACATGCAAGTAAAGTTGAAACACAGGATTGATATTGGTCAAAACAGCTCTTAATTCTGTATTAGGAAAGCCTTTTCCTACTACTTTCTCTAGAAGAATAACATATTTGTTTATTTATGTGCATGGATTTCAAAGCAGAGTGTTATCTCATTTTTTCTTCTCATCCTCCTGCCAAAACATGCAATATTGTTCAGAGAAAGGGAATTACTTGATTGCATTCGCCATTATTTTATATCATTATTTGCAGAACAACCCTATAGAAGTGGTAAAATCTGTTGTGGTAAAATTACCATACCTTATGTCTTTCTGTCTAACACTGGTCAGTACAGAATGTGTGTGTAATTGAAGTGAGATTGTATCCTACAAACCACCTGAATTCATTTTAATTTGCATTCATTTCATTAAATTCAATGGGACAATACTATTTATACTAGAAGTCGAGGACAGCATAATCTATGCCCTTTGTTCCTCAAAGAAATAATGATCTTTGTGGAAGTGAGAGAAAATAGATTTCTACAGATCTACTGTTTTGGAAAACATCCGGGATGATCCAGATAATATTCCTGGTCCTTTTACTATCAGAGCACTGATGTCTGAACAGCAATGCTGATTGTTTGTTTTTTTTAAAAAAAAAATTCCTCATGCAATACCCTAATATTTACAGCATCCCACTGTCTCATCCTCCCAGAAAGAATAGAACTGTTCCTTAACCTACACATTGAGCAAACATTTGATTCCACAGTTTTTAAAAAATCTGGTGCTATAAGTCCAAGTGAGTTGTGGACTGATTAAAAAATAATTTTCTGATTATTACAGTCTTCAAATGATTAAAGAATTATTATTTATTTATGTATGTATTTATTTTATTTATTTATACCTTGTCTTTTTCTCCAGGGGGACACAAGGCGGTGAACAATCACAAACTTTGGTCATAGTTTTAAAAATCAAATTTTAAAAAACGATTAAATATAGTGTGGATTAAGGTAAAAAAACTGGTTAAAATATAATAAATGCACTTAAATGGCCTTTAAAGCGTACAATTCCCCACCTGGAAAATGAAAACTACTTGCCTTACCTGCTTGATTAGTAAAAACTAGTTTTTATCAGTGTGTCTACATTTTAAAGCACATTTCATAGACAAAGGCTCCATCTACACTGACCACTTAGATTGATATAGAGGTGGATCAGCACTGCAACAACCAAACACTTTACAGGACTGGTCAGGGTAATGCGACCTTGCCCTGCATTGGCTGAAGTTGTGGGAAAGTCCAAATCGTTGATATCAGATGTTAATTCACCATCACTTACACATAAGATTTTTTTTAAAACCCAGATACATTTCAATTGTGTTAGAATAACATAGTAATACTAATTTATATTCTCATATATATATATATATATATATATATATATATATATATATATATAGACACACACACACACACAGAGTATGACAGTCTCATGTACTATTAACAATAACTACTATAGAGTAATTGAAAACTATATATAAACTTGTTTGACATCTCCACAATTAACAATACATGTTGTTTTCTTCATTCCATTGACCTCTTGAATGCACAAAAGTGAAATGTTTATGGTATCTCTTTCTGTTATCCCAATGTCTATAGGCTGAATAATTTAGACATGGTGCATTGCAATCTGCAGAAGTGAATAACTACTTAATAAATAAATGGGTAAAATAGTCAGGTGAAGAACTACTTTATAAAAATGGGTCTGATGAAGCAGAAAGAGGGCAAGGGAGTGTATCCTAATTCATTCAAAATTATGCATTTTTCTGTGTGTATTTGAATTTGTTTTTGGAGTGTTGTGTATATGCATACATTAAGAACAATTTAGAATGCTTTGCAGAATTATAATATTTACATATTCTGTGGTGTTTGTCATATTTCACATAGTTGGAATAACAAACTACCTGCACTGAATACTGAATATAATCAAATGCAATGCACCCAATTTATAATGTTTTGCTTCCAAAGCAAACACAAGTTGAATTACTACTATTTATATAGCACCAGCACTGTGACCACAATGTATTTTACAAATATTTCCAATGCTAAGAATTCCTTTTGTTTTCATAATACAGAGATTTTCAAAATAATACCTTGGTAATTACCATTTTTATTCTACAAAATACAGTATATTGTTATTCACTTAGACTTAATAATGGTAGCCTTGGTGATGGCTTGGTAGAATAACCAGGTATCCTATTTCCAGAAATGTTTTTGAAACAGTTTTCTGTTTGAAGAATTGTTAAAAAAATAGATCTTTACCAAAAGTGGACAACCAAAGTAAATCTGCTGGGCAATTTTGGCCATCTGGGGAATTCCTGCAAGCACAGAGTAATTATAGGTTATGTATTATAGGTTTTTTCAGTGGTAGTCAGAGAAGGTAGTCAACATGTCCTGCCTCTGAGTAGCCTATTTCTCTCATGCATCATATCTTTCACAGCTTCAGCAGCCACAATTATTTTCTTTACACAACCACAAACACTGAGCAGTTCATACTAGTGTGACAAGTGGTTGCAGTACCCTGCTCCATTATCTGTCCTACAGTCCCAAAACACATTTCCATGACTCATGCAATTTTATGGAAAAATAGTCAAAACATTACCACCAACAATGAATCTAAAAATAACTACTCATTTATTTTTCACTAGTCGTTAAAATCCAAACTTAAATAGCATGTAGTTTGTTTTGATGCTGCTGGTGGCACTGCAAAAATTAGTATTTCCTTAATATATTCAGTTTGAAAAGCAGAGGCAAGGACTGGTTAAGCTTAGTTTCTTTATATGATTTATAGGTTCAGAGGAGCTCCTTCTATGTTTCTTTTATTGGATGCACTTGTATGGTCATACTTTGTTCCATCATGACCTTCCATTGAGAGGCGAGAGAGCTATTCTTGTATTTTTAAAACCAGAATTGAACTGTTTTGCCTTTTGACTCAGATCTAATTTTTTTCAGTAAAATGCAAATGGTACAAACTGAACTTCTGAATACTAATAAGCTAAAATATGTCATGCCAACCCAACATTTCTCTTATGTACTTAGACAGAAACAGAGCTTGCAATTGTTACCTCCCCATGGTAATATATTCTGTTAGCGTTTCCTTACAATCATGTTCCCTTTCCTCAGTACAAACAGCTTGCAAATGTAACATGTTGCATTATTTGATGGCAATGCACTGCCTTCTTCATTTATGGGTGGAGAGAGCAAGGGAAGGTCAGCACACTATCTTTATCAGATGGTCAGAGGATGTAACTCTGTAAACCTCATTCCTCATGGTTGCATCTTTTTCTGGTATTTTGAACTCTTTTTGTTATGAGAATGAGCACAGAAACAGTAACATGTCCCCCGGGCACTTCATAAGGTATCCATACTGTCCTCCTGTGTCCCTCAAAACAAATCATGTGCAAAATATACTGCTAAGAGGGGAGCTAAAGCCACAGCATTGTGCTTTTCACAAAATCAATGACACAGACATCTCCCAATAAAGTTCATTGTTGTAGATACTGATTGCAGTTGTGCATAGCTACACTATGCCATTTACTCATTATATTGAGTCAGTGAAGCCCCCTGTCAATCCAATCTGTGTCTGGACAAAAGCAGAGGAAGAAGGAAGAAGCATCAGGTTATGTCCCCATAGCAAGAGGCAAGCAATTGTTCTAAAGAGGTCTCAGTGGCTGATGCAATCATTTGAACCTGACTACAATGAGATAGCCAGACATTTCTTTAATCCCTCCCTCTCTTGCTCCCCACCAGTCATAAGACAGTTAGGGGCATGGAGGCTTCAGCAGTTCTGTGGTATCTCTGAGAGGGTTGTGGCCACTGCAGAGAGAAGGGAATACCAGCAGCTAGAGCAACAGGTTAACAGAACAACTTATGTACAGGCTCTAATTGGGTGAAATAATCAGTGCTCAAAAATTTAAATGAAGTTATTGATGTTTGTACTTTTCATTATAGAAATGGCAGTATCTGTTTTCACATAAAATATTTGTATGCTGTCTTTCAGTGAAACTTCCTGAACTTTTTATCATGTGTAAGAAACTTGAGAGGCTGCCTCCATCTTTCTGCAAGATGATGAAAGGTTTCCAGCATTTTGATGAGGGTTTCTACGGCACAATATTACAATTAGTAGTTAATAAAATGAACTGTACAAAACCTCCATCTGTTTAATCTATACTTTTCATTAGGCAACTTTTTTCTTATCTTTTTGGTACTGTTCCATTATCTGGGTGGACTCCAAAAGGGGGCCTATAAATAAAAGGATAGTTTATTTTATTGGGGGGGGGGGGGTGTTTGAAGGAGGAAAACATGTGTGCACTCCATACTGCCATCCCATCCTCTTCCCCCTTCCTCACATAAACAAGAGCAAGTGAATGAGGATATGCACTCTATCTCTGTACCATCTCATCCTCATTCTCTAATTTCTCCTTATTCATTACTCATTTGTGTAATGGAACACTTGTGCAGCCAGGTCCAACCAGTTTGATATCCTCTCAGCAACAGTGGTACTATCAAAATCCTTGTTAAAATTGGTATAGGGCAGAAGTGAATATAGCAGCAAATAATCAAATCTGTGGCAGGCCAACTGTTCTACATTTGAAACAAAGATTGTCAGGAATTTTAGATTCTTACCGACAGCTCCTTCTAGTGAGATAATAAGTATGTGACATGGCTCAGAAATTACTAACAATATTACTGTTACACATAGATAGGCATGACAATTATTGGGTGGGGTAAGGGTGCCGAGAGAGGGGGGGGGAGAGAACTCAAAGCTAGACTTTCTAGCACCGTTATAACATTTGGTTTTTGAAGTCATAATGAGCATATTCAGAAACATTCATCATAGAGAAAACAACCACCAGGGAAAGATAGCTATGCTGTTCCATATTTTAAAAGGAAATATTTATTTATTTATTTATTTCAGGATTTTACCCCGCTCTTCTCAACCCCCGAGGGTTTGTATGATTTTAGAACTGTCCTGCATTCTATGTCAGGATTTATTGATTCTATTATGTATTATAGGATTGACTTTGGGTATTTGAATATGGTGGTCTATGACATTTCTTCTACTGTGCATTAAAATACAATTCTGAACACCACAGTTAGGATTTCTGCTCAGCCATGGAAACACATTCCATGACCTTAGGCATGTGATAGCAAAGGCAAACACTATCTGAGAAAATCCCATGATAGATTTTACTTAGGGTTGCCATAAGTCAGAATGACTCGGGTCCCATCTTATTGAACTGCATTATATGGTTAGCATGGATGAGTGGTTCCCAACTTTTTGTCCTCCAGGTGTTTAGACTTCAGCTCCCACAATTCCTAACAGCTGGTAAGCTGGCCATGATTTCTTGAAGTTGAAGTCCAAAACATCTGTAGGTTGGGAACCACTAGTGTAGGCTCATATAATCCAGTTTACAATCTGCATTATAATGGCAGTGTAGATGGGCCTTGAAGCACACAACAACAATTCAAAAGTTTACTGTTTACTGAGACTTTTGGTGAGATGATAATGTTTTGAGTATGAAATAAGTACAGAATTCTAGAAGTATTGTTTTTCAGTGAATGGTGAAAAAGAATAAAGTCAGAGTTTAAAAGAGCAATTCCATGCATATGTCTTCAGAAGTTATGCTTTGGAACATTACCTTTAAATAGTTATTTAGCAATGTGTTACATGCCATATTATTCCAGAAGTGCTACATGACTTAGCCAAGTTTCATCAGTGCTGCACTATCTTGTGACATAGAATGATCTCTAGAAACCAACTTCTTGGAGTCTAACCAGGCCCGGACAAAGGTAATTTTAAATGGTAAGCGAACATTGTCTCCCCTTGCCCCCAAACACTGAAAAATAAAAGGTCCTCGGTCTCTGGCCTCGTGGGGGGCAGCACTTTAGCCAAAAATATAACTTATTTACTCGAATCTAATGCTCAAATGTTTTGGCTAAATCATCTTGTCAAAATTGGGGTGCACTTTAGATTTGCACCATGTAGTAATCTTAATGCTGAGCCAAAGCAAAAAGAGAAACTGCTTGAGGAGGTGCAACTAGAACTCCTCTTTGACGGATGTCATCTCTAACTAAATAGTCATGGCTCTATGTTATGCAATCATGGGATGGATAGTTTGGTGAGGCATCAGCATTCTTTGGCAGAGAAGGCTCAAAACCCTATTAAACTACAGCCCCCAGGATTCCATAGCATTAAACCAAGGCAATTAAAGTGGATTCATTTCACAGCATACCTACACCTTAAGGTTTTCTTTTTATCACCGAAAGCTTTGGTATTCTAGCACAATTGCCTGTTATAAAGGAATTCTAAGTGTGCAGCAACAATAATGCACACCTTTTTGGCCAAATTACAAAGAGCACACTTTATGCCCCTGTGCATTACATTTGGCAACATATTTTTTTTTGTTTCAGGGTTTTGAAAATTGAGGTGTGCATTAGATTCAATGGCATATTAGACTTGAGTAAATGCATATATGTTTAGCTTTGGATAGAACAGGGAAGGGTTAACACAGTAGTTCTCAACCTGTGAGTCCCCAGGTGTTTTGGCCTACAACTCCCAGAAATCCTAGCCAGTTTACCAGCTGTTAAGATTTCTGGGAGTTAAAGGCCAAAACATCTGGGGCCCCACAGGTTGAGAACAACTGAGTTATCACCTTTGTCATGTTTGTTTTGCTCTTTGTGCCTTTGTTCAGAAGATTTCACCTCACTGTCCTTGTGATAATTGGATTTAGAAATCAAAAGGGCTTGTTATGGAAACAAGAATTTGAGATAAAGCTTAAGTTGACACCTTTCCCCCATAAGAACTCTTTCAGGAGTTAATTTCCCTTCCAAGGGGTAGATTTCTCTAACTTTCTGTTGTCTCACCCCCATTTGTAACCATGAGTCATTTGTATGTTTGATGTTTGTAACTCGCGGGCTGCCTGTTAACAGCTAAAGGCTTAAAGGATCACTTTGCAATAGCTCTCATATTCCTATCTTAGCTCCCATGCTGAAGGTAGCAGTTCATGTCTTAAGAAAACAAAAAAATAATAATTCTGGTAAATACTTTTTGGACCTCATGACACAAAAGGCAGAAAGCACCTTATCCAGCATGCATTCTGTTGCATTCAGTATTGAATCCATAGTAAAAGAAATCAGGAACCTACTCACCCTATCACACATTATTCCCCAGTCCCATATCTTTTCAATCAATGTGCATCAATCCTCACCACACAGATGATGGCAGACTCCTACCGATCTGTAGGTCCAGCACTTATGTTACTTTTTCCCCTGGATCCCCTGTGTGTGAACTTTTCCAACCTCACCACAGCTTCTCCCTTCAGATCACCTTTTCTTTTAAATTTTAAGTGATTTTTTTGAAAGAATTCCACAGCCTTGAAACCTCATTGACATCAAACTTCATCCTGGGGGGGGGGGGGGGAATCCAAAGCTAGGAAGCACTGGGAAGAAACAACAGCAAGCAAAGGGAAAAGCAGAAACTTGAATTGCTGTATTTCAAAGTATTTCCCTGACTGTCACTTCAAGACGGCTGCCAGCTGATTCAAAGAGGACTCCAACCACCATAGTGGCAGACAGCCCCCCCCCCCCAAATCCACTGAATGCCACATCCTGGCATGTAATCAGCATAGACACAAGTCCACTACAAGCAGTAGTATATAAATACCTGTTTTTTGCAACTTATATACAGTAATTGTTGTGGTACAGAGACGGCCGTGGCTGAGTCCAGGAGTTAAAAGATAACAAAAGTTTATTTGAACAACAAATGGGTATTGGAAGAACAAAAAATAGCCTAGCATCGGCTGTACAAAAAGCCCCAATAACCCCAGGAAACCCCAAAACCAATAATGCGGAGAAGAAAAGAACTCAAAAACAAACAGCAGACGTCCTTCTGCGGCGTTCAATCAAAGGGATGTCCATAAGGCGTGGTCCAAACAATCCAGAGATCATAGGGCAGGAAACACACAGGAAAAGGAGGAGACGTTCCAGAGTCGACAGGAGAGCAGTCACAGTGAAGGTCAAGAGGTACACGGCAGCAGGAGTAATCTGGAAACCAAGAACCAAGACACAGGATACATGAACCAGAATAACAAACTCCTTGACCACTGTGAGGGTCAAGCCAAATACTCACTTCTTATATAGCACTATCAATCAGATTCATCAGAGAACCCGCCCAGCTCCAAAGCAGCAGCATTCCCATTCCCTGCAGCTGTTGTACCATGTCCAGATCTCCAACCCAGCCACAGCTCTTCTTGGCTTAAAGGGCCCCACTCAGTTTCTGAATGAGAAGATGGCCAGTCCTGATCCGTCTGGAACCCCAGAAATGTGCTGTCCCCCGAGTCTGCATTGCATACATCTCTCACTTCCTGCACCAATGCTGAATCTAGGTCTGTATCACTTTCCTCTGACTGTAATTCTGCATTCCCTGGAAACCCTTCAAATGTATCAGACTCAGAAGGCTCCCTAAGTAGATGCTGAATCTTTCTCCTTTGTTCTCTGTCTGAGTCAAGGCTTGAGGCACTAGCCACTCTCTTTACCCCAGCTGTAGGAGCCTGATCATCCAGTGCCGCGCCCCAAACTGAGCTACTGCTTGATGTTACTGCCTCAGCACCTTCCTCCATGCTACTATCTGTAGTAACTGGAGGCTCATTTACAACAGAAATACAACATTGAATGTATATATAACTTATATAATACAGCATTAAGCAATATATAAAGAACTTAAGACTGTTATATACACCATGATTTTTTTCACCAGTCACAAAAGTAGAATATTTCTCAATTTAAAGCAGATTTCTCCGAAGGGCATTAGATCCCTTACTCTCTTGTGAGTAGAAGTTTATAAGCCAGAATGTCTGTGAAAGGATAATTCTGTAATAATACTATTGAGTGGAGCTTCCAGTCTCTTGTAGAAGGATATCCATGTAGAGGATTTACAGAGCAGTTTCAACTGTCTTGAGTCTTCCTCAGGTGGAAAAATATGAATAGTACAATGAAATGGACATCAAGTTCTTCAAAATATTAAGTCTTCCTCAGGTGGTAAAGTATTAGAATACAATGATGAAGTGGACCTAAAGGGAATATATACAGGTGGCGAGAACACGTCCCAAATAGTATTATTACAGAAGTGATTCCTAATACAATCATGTACATACCTGTCTTTTCACTTGCCTTTCATTCCTCAAAATACCATGTATGAATGTCAAAAGTAGTACTCAGCTGTATTAATAGCATAATGGATGGCATGATAGATGGCTAAGCAGGATATGAACAGACCAATACTATATTGAATGTAAATATCGAAGACTTTTCAGCAAAGAAATCTAATACCTTTTAATTTTTATCCTAATAGTTACAAAACATGGCCATGACATGGCCAAATGCCTGCTGGCAACAGAACTCCTACATGTTTTGGAGCAACAAATAAGGCAACAAATGCCCCTGGGTAGATACTGGGTGATGATACTTCATCACTCCCAGGGCATTATATAGAAAAGCAGGTGTTTTCCCCAATTAAAAAGAGAACAACCCTGGTGGGAGAGATAAAAGACCTATCTCATTCCATATCCTCTTTGCCAAAAATGATGTATACAGGCAAACTGTTTTTCCTGGCAATGAGTATTCAGAAGCATGCTGTCCTTGGTCTTACAGAGAACATATAACCCCATGTATATTACCCACTTACAGCCTGATTGTCCATGCATCAGATGCTTCTTTAAAGCCATCTAAATTGGTGACCATGTTCAGCAGCTCATATTGCCAGTTGGTCGAACTTGGCATGTCATCCAGCTTTTATTAAGCCTGTTTTCATGGCAACTATAGAAACTCTTGTCCTGAGGCTAACTAAAATATTTAAGCTGAGAAGCAAAAATGTTTTCTCAGAATCCAGCAGTATGAAAACATCTGGCAAGGATGTTCTTTTATGAAATATTCTCCCACTCTTGGTGGCAGAATATTACATTTTTCTATTACAATTCTATGGCTCTTGCATTCTCCATGGCTTCTTCCAGTAGTTTCTAGAATGTCAGTGATATTTGTGGGCAAGATAAGAACATTTACTCAGTCCATGTGAGTTTTTCCTAATTTGTATACTATTGCTGGAAATAATTATGAGGATGTACCTCATATCTTACTAAAGAGATTCAGTAATTTGTTCAGATATTTTATGAATGCCTTTGTTCTGAAATTTTCAGTTAAACTATCCAGACATTGGATAATTTCCTAAAACCCCTCCCACATTAGCATGGAAAATGTTGAGAAAATACAGGAAGAATGTGACTGATTTTTATGAGCCAGTGTTAGATCTGTGAAATATTACTTCAGTAGATCCATTTCTCAATCCCCATAGAATCAACAATGAGTTGGAAGAGACCTCATGGAATCACAGAATCATTGAGTTGGAAGAGACCTCATGGGCCATCCAGTTCAACCCCCTGCCAAGAAGCAAGAAAATCACATTCAAAGCACCGAAGACAGATGCATCTAGCCTGAGTTTAAAAGTCTCCAAAGAAGGAGCCTCTACCACACTCCGGAACAGAGTGTTCCACAGAAACCCAATTAGTTCTTATAAATTGGATCAAAGCAGGGATTTAAATAAAACATATCCCATGAAGTAACCTTCAGCTCATTCTTCAATCACAACTCCTAGTCTTTTTGAGAGATTTTGAAGTTTGTCTCCCATTTCTACATAACCTTACAATTTAAAAAAAGAAAAGAAAAAAGAAAGACAAGCCTACATGGAAATGTACATGTCTTTTATATGTGTTTCTTCCAGTGTAGAAATGTCTCCATTTTTAGGTTTTCCCTTTCGGCCATCATGCTTGTGGCAGATAATGGGGATACAATGTACATCTCAGTGTGCACCTAAGGCATCCCTTTTGGTGAAGGCCAGGAACAGGAACCATCACCACTGAGTTTGCTCAACTGAGGTGGGGGAGAACAGAAATGGCCTTGGAGCTGTGGAGGAATTCTAATCCCTCATATCTCTCAACTTGGGCTTTGATTACTCTATGCAGCCTCCCTAAGCAGTTGCCCTGGTTATGACACATGGCGAGTTATGTGGGGAACCCAAGTCAGTTGAGGAGTGGGTCTGAGATGGCCACTGTTTTGGCTTACACAACATCAAGTTCAAAACCTCACTTTTAGCTGGTTGCAGTTCATGAAGAAAGCTTAAATAGGTAAAAATTTAATAAAGGTTGCCCATGCTTATCCATACATAGTTGTCTGGTGTAAGGACTCTCTATATTTCACTTTCAACAGTGGTCGGGTAGTTTCTTATTCCACCCTTACCACCAATTTATATAAATACTTTTATTTCCACTTGCTGTCACCATATAATGTAATAAGTATTCACACAGGTCAGCTTTACCACTGACCTTCCGATTACTGTGTCAGGGCAGGATATCCCTCTAACCCAAACTCCCACTGACACTATTTGTTAACTTTTGCTGCCACCATTCACTATACTTGGCTGCCCACTAGGAAGAAGTTGTTTTTGAGGCTTGTGTGTGAAGGAACTACGTGGGGATATATCCTTGTCAAAGAACTGCAAAGTTTATTCAAACAATGTTCTAAGCGTGGAGGTTCCAGAGTTCAAAGCTTAGGTGGTTACAGTATCTTCTTAGAGGCACGTATCTTAAGGTTACAATATACTAACTATGGAGATGCATCTTGATACTATATAGCTGTACAGAACCAATAGCTCAGCAGTTTTTACACTAACTGCTTTTCCTTTAAACCCAACTGCTTTCCAAGCAGTTAAAACACAGCTTTTCTTCTACCCTCTCACAGAGTAGAGTCAGAGTATTTTTTTAAACCGGCTGACAGCTGGCTAAAATGGACTCTCTCTAACTCTCCACACACCCTCTCTCCGACTTTCACTGCCAACTCCCCACTGCTAAAGTTTGAATTTGAAGATTCTAAGGCCAGTTGCAGGTTCCGCCTCCTGTTTCCATGGTAACAGAAACCCCTTGGATGTTCTGCACACTAATATCTCTGTTAACCCTTTAGGGTTTGCTAAGTTTTTATCCACGATGTTGGATTTACCTTTGATATGTAAGATATTAAAATTGTAATCCTGCAACAGCAAACTCCACCTTAAAAGTTTGTTGTTGGTACTTTTAACATTGTTTAACCACTTTAACGGGGCATGGTCGGTTTGAAGGATGAACCTTCTACCCCACAGGTATGGTCTCAATTTTTGGATTGACCATACTATAGCTAGGCATTCCTTTTCTATAGTGGATAGACTGCATTCCCATGTCCACTTTTTTCATGGCATCAGATAGAACTGCTAGGAAAGTTTACTTGGACAAAGTTCCCAAAATCCTTCATTCAGTTTAAGTCTAATTTGTTCTTGTATACATTTAGAATTTGGTATATGCCCATTTAATTCTTGTAGTTCCATGCTGTCTTGAGAATGGGAACTGATGTTAGTTCACGCAAGTCTAGAGAAACAAAGCAACATAAAGTGATAACAAATATGATAAGGCTTTGAAAAAATGAAATTAATTTTAAAAATGTTGGATTCAGAGGTACATTACACACACAAAATAAAATATCCAAAGAAACAAAACTAAAGATATCCAAATAATTGATCACATTTCCTCCAGGTGCAATTAAAATGATAATGAATGTAACTTTCTCCAAGCATCAGTTGAAACACAACCTACCAAAATAATATTGTTGGTGTTTTGAAGATACTGAAAGGAATCAAAATCTTTCATGTGTGAAGCCTTTAAAACAGTTCATGTTCAAATTGTCTGGAATATATGAACAAACAGGAATAATACATCCCAAGAGGCCTGCTAGCTTTCACAACTGAATATTTTCTGCCCCTTAAATACGTAAATAACCTTTGAGGCTATTAAGCCAGTTTAGTGCAGACACACAACTGGTCATAGCTTTCCCCAAAATGTTGAGAGAAAAATTAAATGCTATGATTTCACTGTTTTTAATTGCTCTAGTTGGGACAGGTTTGGGGCTTGCCTTGATCCAAACCTGTTTTGTTTTGCTTCTTGGAATACTAATAGATTTTTGTTCACTTTGCCTTGGTGTGCATATTTCCATAACTTCTTACTCTTTTACTGAAAATATATAGCAAATATTTCTATATATAGCAGATACCCCCTTAGCATTTGATACCCTCTTGGTGAGCAGATAAATTAAGGGAGAATGAAATAATTTCACCAAATTTATTTTAGATAAAATTTTATTTCACTGTACCTGAAATAACAGGTTCTGTAGAGACAGTTCTGTAGGCTTTGCATGAGTGATTTAACTCCAAGGATGTTTTTCTTACTCTTCGGTAATTCACTTTTTCTGCCACTACAAATGAAAACTAAACATCTGGCAGCATTCTGGGAAACAATTTGGGGCAGATTTGCACAAACATGGTGGAAAATATTCAGATAAAAAAGAAGGAAGTCAAGGCAGCATATGTAAAGAAATTCTCTATAAAGTATTTTTCTTTTTCTAAGGGCAGGATCAAGAAAGGCTTCAGAAATCCTCAGAATAACCCTCTGTGCAATATTTCCTTACTGTATTTTCAAATTTGTTTTGATTTATTTTCTAAGTTCAATAAACCCAAACTATTGAAGCCTAGACTACCGACTGGGACTGGCTAAAGAAAACATAGCACTCCCTTGTTGAAATGACTTCACTGACTACCAAATTGATTTTGGGTGCAATTTAAAACACACAGTAGAGCTTCCAATTTTGTGGGGGTTAGAGGCTCAGGACTCCCACAACAATGGAAAAATCAGAAATAGAAATTCTACAATTTTCTTAACCCAAGATAGCTTCTTTCTGGGAATCTGTAGATCATCCAGGCAAAGGCTGACATTGAAGTGCCCTAGAGGACATACAGATTCATAGTAATCTAATCTTAATCAAATCTGTAAATAATCAGATTTACAGAAGTTAAACTTTTGAAAGTGGAGGGCTGAATATAAAACGTCATAAGGCTTAGACACATAACATCTGAAAAACTGTATGCCACCCCATCAGCCTGCCCAATTATTGCAATTTCCCATCGAAGGCTTTCTCAGTCCCACCACCCCCATAATCTTGTCTAGTGAGGATTCAGAAGAAAGTCTTCTCAGTGGCTGCTCCTATACTATGGAATTCCTTTCTAAGAGAGGCTCAGTTGGCTCCTTCTTTGCTCCCTTTTCACCAGCAGCCAAAATCCTTTCTATTCAAACATGTCTTCATTTCTGCTTGGGACAGAAGGATTTTTAATGGGAGTGTTTTTACAATGCTCTGAATAGTTAACCGTTTTAAAGTAATATTTTAACTGAATTGGTCTGTTCAGTGGTTTGGCTACAGTTTATTTTATCTTATACTGTAAGCTGCTTTAGATGGGTGTGTATAATTTAAATCACATTTCTAAAATGACTATAAACCATCTTACTGCAATGAAAGATGATAATTTAGGACCTCTTGACATGGCCTTTTCAGGATGGGTCATTGTGAAAAGGAAGATGTACAGGGCGGCTCATGGTGCCTCATGTGCCCTCCCTCCTCTCCTCATCACATGGAGGGGATGGGAGAGGGAGCTTTGGCACCTAAAACCATCCCCTCATCAGATAGCAGAAAGGGTGGTAACACGTGTTACCCTGCCACCCTTTCTGCTGACACACGGCAAAAGGAGAAGAGAAGGGCGGAGCTGCTCAAACTACACTTACCTCCCCTTTTGGTGCTTTGTCCTCCCATTTGGGAGAAATGTAGACGGGGCCTGCTGTGTGTTGTGTGATGGCCTATGGCGAGCCCTGTCCTACCCACAATTAAAAACAGCAAAATTGGGCAAAAATGCCCCCTGTGAAGAGGTCCTTGGAAAGCTCTTGCCAATATTTATTGTATACCTTCTTTCATTCAGCATCGGTGAATGGCTACAAATTCTATTGTTATTAGAAGGGGAAAAACGTTTCTTTCTTCACTCTATATAACATTTTATTTGTTGCCAACAAGTTCCCTTTCCCTGTTTAAATGCCTCCTAAATGCTGCAACCTTGCCTTATAGTCTGTTTTCTTCACATACACATAGTACTTTTGGTTAGATTTTCTGTACGTTGCCTGGCTCTAAAATAGCATTTGACCTCCTGCTCATAATCTAAAGTAGCACAGTCCCAGAAAAGCTTTAGCACTTGATCATGTTGATAGTATGAATTGGCTTTCAGAGTACAAACAGAGATAAAGATTACTGCTGCTACTGTGTCTTCGATGCCACAACCCTCTCACCTGAATCCATTTCACATCAGTGTTGACCACACAGAGAAAAGAATGGGACCAAGAGAGTACCTGGGGTGTAAAGCCAATTACCCATCACAGCCTCTGGTCACACCTGAAAAGTGTGAATGGAGTCATTGTAAAACTATTTGGCTTCCCTCTACCATTTCCCACAGAGGAGCCAATAGCACCTCCTTGATGAAGCATATCAAGGGCTAAAAGTGTCTAATCCCAGCAAAAACACCTCAAATCTGTCCATTTTCAAGTGGAGACCATTGGGAAAAATGTAATTGCATTCCTTATGAAGGTTTTGGCCAAGCAGCAATTCAAAAATTATGAGTTTTTGCATTGCTAGAGTCATTTTACTCCCTTCACAACACATACACATTGCACTGCTTTAGTGGGTCAGGTATAGTAATTTTTCAAAGCCATGTTACTTTCTGTGTAAATAAAAAGGAAAGCAGGAAAGGACTTTAGCTGTACCTTTAAGAGTGATTTATTCAACTTGAGCTTTTGTAGATTTCAATGCACTTCTTCAGATGTACCAATGCATGTTCCCTAATGGAGCATCAGTGCATCTGAGAAATAAATATTTGAATCCTCAAAATCTTACTGTAAAATAATCAGCATGTTTTAAAGGTATGATTAGACTCCTCTTTTTCTCCTTTTTTCCTAGTATAAAAACAGGAATAGAAGGTTGATGTCACACTATATTCTTTTTCCAGCTTTTAATGTTCTTCCATTCCTTGCCATGAACCACATTAATAGTTTCAGAATGATATTATGGATGGTTTAATATTCTGTTGGCAAAGCTATGTATTTCAGCAATTGGAGAGAAGGTTGGACAGAATGACCTATGCAGTTATTTTCTATGTGTGTTTTACCAACAAACAAAGCATGTTGTCCCTTGTTGCTGGAAGGTATACATTTATATTCAGAGCAGCCTTTTGAATATTAATGAAGGAGCAATGGTGTGCATGTAAGGTGCTGTGCTGTATTTTAAATCCTGATTGGAAATTATGTTTTTATATGTTTCAAGTGTTTTTGACTACTTTAGGTTTTGTTCCGCCAGGCGTTTAATCTCTGAGGTTGTGCTTTCCATTCTTATTTATTTATTTATTTATTTATTGGGGCTTCTTCGCCGCCGACTCCCGGGGCTCGGCGGCTCACAGAGCCAGTGGCACAACGCCACAGGTTAAAACATAAAAACAGTTAAAAACAGTTAAAACAATTAAACAGCAAAATGCAATATAACAATTGAGCAGCAGGAGATGTCACAGCCCAGAGAGTATAGACGAGGCCTACTCGCCGAAGGCCTGCCTAAACAAATGAGTTTTGCAGGCCCGTCTAAATGGCAGCAGATCTCTCAGGGCTCTGGCTTCCGCCGGAGGCGTTCCATAGTGTGGGAGCTATAATAGAGAACGCCCTCCGGCGGGTCGATGTTAGATGTGCCGACTTTACAGATGGTACTACCAACAGGTTGGCCTCTTCGGACCGAAGTGATCTCGCTGGGCAATATGGGGTGAGACGGTCCCTCAGATACGCTGGCCCCAGGCCGTGTATGGCCTTGAAGGTAAGAACCAGCACTTTGAAGGCGACCCGGTGCTCAATAGGCAGCCAGTGCAGATCCTGCAAAATTGGTGTTATACGGCATCCTGCTGGTGCCCCAGACAGGAGCCGGGCGGCAGTGTTCTGCACCAGCTTGAGCTTCCGGATCGACGACATAGGCAGGCCAACGTAAAGCGCGTTACAGTAGTCTAGCCTTGAGATGACCGTGGCTTGGATCACCATGGCTAGGTCGCTCCGGGAGAGGTAGGGGGCCAGCCTCCTTGTCTGGCGGAGGTGGAAAAAAGCAGCCTTGCTGGCCATGGAGACCTGGGCCTCCATGGTCAGCTGGGAGTCCAACTGGACACCCAGGCTCTTCACAGACGGCGCTGGATGCAGCGCCGCACCGTCCAGGGTCGGTGGCCCTAATCTGTTTTTATTCTGTTTTTAATTACGTTGTGTTGTGTATTCATTGTTGTGAACCAACCTGAGCCTTTTTGGGAAGGGTGGTATATAAATCGAAATAATAAATAAATAATGTTTTATGTCCATGTTAACCAATCTGCCATATTTTCACTCTTTAATTTTTCAATTCACCACCACAACCATCACCTTAAAACAATTTCCGGTTTAATCTCAAATTCATACAATTGTTTTTGACCGGCCCACTGCATTATTAAAATATCACTCCAACTTCATTTTTGCACCTTAGACCTGAAGGACCCCTCAGTAAACCACTTGAGACCAGCCGTGATTAAATGCTTTATTTAGAATAAGTGAAAATAAGTAAAGAGATAAAAATATAGTCCTTTGATGCTAACAGCATCCAGTATTGCAATGCAATAGTCCAAGGAAAAAACAGGTTCAATGAAGCAAAAATAGCCTTGATGCCCCAATGGGCTAAATCCTGAAATAGTCTCTGGCATGGAGGCTTGGCAAAATACTTGAGGACGCAGACTTGAAGGCCCACCGGCCAGGGCTGGAACTAGAGTACGTGGCACTGGACTTGGAAAGCCGAACGTTGGCACGAGATACTGCCCATCTCTGGGCCTTAGCTTAAATAGGCTTCAAAGGCTTTGATCCATACGACGCAAGGTGCGTCATAACTGGTTCTCATGGACAGTTCCCCGGCTGTGCTTTCTCAGGCCTCCCGAAACAGGTTGGTATGTCAACTCATTACTGCTTGCATTGGGACGGAAGGGAGGCAACCCGTCTCCGCTTTCCTCTCGCCTCTTATCTGCCCGGGATGGAGCTAGGCTAAACCTGTCCTTGAACGTTGGTTGAACTAGAGGCCTCTGCTTCTGCAGAGGCTTGCTTTTCAGCTTAGCCAAAGTCTTGGGTTTAACATGGCTGTAGTCTTGCTTGGAGCCAGGCTGGGGTGTGACATTCATCCCATTGTACCATTTTTCTGCAATTCAGTCTACACCATATTGATTTTGTTGGGGTCCTGGTCCATTTTTGTGAGACTCCCAAAATCAGGAGGGTTGCTTTTGGTTCTTTCGGTATGGGGCCCCCAAAATTGGACCATTATGGGGGGGCTTCCCACCCACTGGCTTCCCTTTCCAGTGTGCATTCTTCTTACTTGGTGCCTGCTGTTTCTACTCTGGAGCACTCCTGCAGCCAAAAATAATAATAATAAATGATGTGGCATTAGGACAAATAATAATAGATTGAACAAAATATTAGTTTGTCTATTGCTGCAAATTATCTTGATGATGTGAAAATCATATTACCGTGTTTCCCCGAAAGTATGACACCCCCGATTGTAAGACGTATCGGGGGTGTCAGGGGGGTCGGCTAATGTAAGCCATACCCCGAAAATAAAACGTACCACCAGCCGCCACGTCACTCGGTCCCGCCTCCTCCTCGGTCCCGCCTCCTCCTCCGCCTCCTCCTCCGCCTCCTCCTCTTCCGCCGCCTGCCTCCGCCTCCATCACCGCCGCTGCCCGCCTCCGCCCACCTCCGCCGCCCACCACCCACCGCCGCCTACCTCCGCCTCCGTCGCCCGCCGCCGCCCACCTCCGCCTACCTCTGCCTCTGTCGCCACCGCACAGCCGGCCCCACGCCTGCGCCAGGCGCGCCTGCGCAGAGCGCTAAGCGTGCCTGTGTCACCGCACTAGGTGCGCCTGCGACATTCGCGCATGGGCAGTAGGTCCGCTTAGCGGCGCGCTGACGCAGGCGTGCCTAGCTCGCTGACGCTGGCGCGCCTAGCGCAGGCGTGGGGCCGGCTGTGCGGCGGCGACGGAGGTGGAGGTAGGCGGCGGGCGGCGGGGGCGACGGAGGCGGAGGTAGACGGAGGCAGGCGGCGGCGGGCGGCGGCGGCGGGGGCGGCGCGGCGGGGGAGGCGGAGGTAGGCAGAGGCGGGCGGAGGCGGGTGGCGGAGGCGGAGGTAAGCGGAGGCGGGCGGCGGCGGGCGGCGGTGGCAAAGGCGGCGGCGGAGGAGGAGGCAGCGGAGGAGGCGGGACCGAGGAGGAGGCGGGACCGAGTGACGCGGCGGCCAAGGGGAAAGGCCTACTTTCGGGGTACGGCAGGTACCATCGGCTAATGTAAGCCGTGCCCGAAAGTAAGCCGTAGTTGGGGATTTTGGGGGTCAAAGAAAGTAAGACGCTGTCTTACTTTCGGGAAACACGGTATATTTCAAAAATCTGGAAGCAAGCAAGAGTCATAATAGGAAATATTTTCAAAATATGTGCATAAACATCCATTAACACTTGAAAAATAATACCAATTTTCCAGTGTTATAAAAATGTGTGTAATTAATTATTCTAATGGGATACATATTTATAAACCAATATTAATTAAATGTGGCTACGATTCATAGAGGAAATGATTAATGGAACTTTGATGATACACTAGATAATCATAAAATATGACAAATGCATTTGTATTTGAAAATGACTGAAATTTAGGATGATAATTTTCTTACCTTGTTAAAAATGAATTATTTCCCAGGCTCTTGCTTAAATAACTTTTCTAGGACTAAGGGATAGCAGTTGAAGGTGATAGTGTCTGAAATACTACATGGTGTGTGATTGAAACTTTAAAAAAATGAAATGAAATAAAGTTACAATCTTGTTGTACACAAATGTAAAACAATTAAGTAAATAATTCTATTGAAAACAAAAGTCAAATACTTTAAAATATAAATAAAGTAACCCTTGCCTGTCTGTGGAAAGAGAACAAAGAGGAATTCAGTTGTAGGTTGCTCCACAGGAGAGAGAGAGCCTCTAAAAAAGCTCTCTCATGCTCTTACCAAACATGGCTATTAAAAAATTCATTCTAAACATTCTTAAAAATGGGGAAGATTTGTGGAGAGAGACAAAGTTTTCCAAATCCAGTTCAGTATTTCAGATTTTTTTCCATCTACAATAAGGCCCCATAGCTTCAAAACCCATATCTGTGGTTTCCACACCCAGGAAAAATAGTATCTCTTGGAATCCCTGTCACCAATTGAAGGAAGATTTGGTTGGTGTGTGTACTAGGCATGAGAAAAATGAAATGGAAATTAAAAGGATTCGTAAGAGATTCGTATGTAATGGGACTTTTGAGGTTTTACATATCGCTGCCGCGAACCAGGAAGTAGACTTCCTTTTACGGTCCTTGAGGCCAACAATTTGCGTTATGATCGTAAGAAATTCTTAAGTATTAATTAATTATTGTACTACTCACTTCTCCCTGTCTTCTCCCCTCATTTCCTTCCGCCTTCATTCAGCTTCTTCTTTTTCCCGCATTTCTATGGGGAACTGGAAGTGACGCTGCTGCTAGGTAGGCTAGGCAATGCATTCTGGAAAGTGTAGTCCTCCAGGCTTCCCCCCCCCTCCTTCTCTTCCCCGTTGCTCTGCCATGCCCCATCGCAGGGGCCAGCTTCAGCCCTCCAGGTACGTGTTTTGGACTTCAACTCCCACCATTCCTCACAGCCTCAGGCCTCTTCCTTTTCCTCTCAGCCTGGGCAAACTTGGGCCCTCGCTCCCTCAGGATCGGGGCTAGAGGGAGGCGAGGGGGGTGAGCGAGGGCCTCCTCCTCCTCTCTCGCCAATGGCAGGGCGGCGAGAGAGGAGGAGAAAGGCCCCCTGCGCCCCTCTCTGCCTGTCTCTAGCCCCGGTCCATGCATCCATGGATCGGGGCTAGAGAGAGGCGAGGGGGGTGAGCGAGGGCCTCCTCCTCCTCTCTCGCCAATGGCAGGGCAGCGAGAGAGGAGGAGAAAGGCCCTGCGACCCTCTCTGCCTCTCTCTAGCCTCGATCCATGGATCGGGGCTAGAGAGAGGCGAGGGGGGTGAGCGAGGGCCTCCTCCTCCTCTCTAATCAGCTGATTGCCTCCTCCTCGCCCTCCTCTTTCCCCCCGCCCTCGCCCGGATCCCAGTTTGGCCCAATTCTGTCATTGGTGGAGTTCAGAATGCTCTTTGATTGAAGGTGAACTATAAATCCCAGCAACTACAACTCCCAAATGTCAAGGTCTATTTTCCCCAAACTCCATCTGCGTTCACATTTGGGCATATTGAGTATTCATGCCAAGTTTGGTCCTGATCCAGGATTGTTTGGGTTCAGAGTTATCTCCCCTAAATCACTGTCAATTCCTCCCAAACCCCTCCAGTATTTTCTGTGGGTCATGGGGGTCTGTGTGCCAAGTTTGGTCCAGGTCTGTCATTCATGGGGTCTCAGCTGTGGAAGTCACAGCTGAATTCGTCGAAGGTACTGCAAATCCCATCATCCGTTGTCCATCCTCCCCCAAACATATTGTTTTTTGTGATTAATCCCTATGCTTTAACTTTTGTCAATTTGTAACAATGAAAATACATCCTGCATATTAGATATTTGCATTAGAATTCATAAGAGTAACAAAATTATGAAGTAGCAACGAAAATATGGATGGGGGTCACCACAACATGAGGAACCACTGCATTAATACATCTCTCTCTCTCGGCATTACTTCACGAACGAAGATTCAGGAAGGACTCATCCCACGCTTTTTACAAGCGCGCTGATGACTAAAGAGGCCAATCTGAGATAGGCAAGTTCGGTTGCAGAAAGCACAGCAGAAAGTCTATATATTATACATATATCTTTCTGTTTAATTGCTATTAGGGAAATAAAACGTGAACAAAGGAAGGAAGGAGACAAAGGAAGAAGTAGAGAAGGGGGAGGGAAGGAAGGAAAGAGAAAAGAAGGATGGGGAACCAAAGAGCAAAGGAAGGAATGAAAGAAGAGGGTAGAGAAGGAAGAAAGGAGGGAAAGGGGAAATAATAAGGGGGAATCGTACTTCACTTTCTAATTGTCCTGAGAGCTAGTAGCTACTACCTCTTCCCCCCTTGATTTTTAACTGTTTCCCTGCTTTTCAGACTTTAGAACCAATTTAGAATTTCGTTAATACTTAAGTTACATTTTAGAATTTTTTGCAAATTTTTTTGTAAGTCTTTAATATACTAATCAAAAAAAATCCCCCCATTTGATTTTAGAATCGCCATTTTTCGATTTGTTATCATGCCTAGTGTGTACATGTGTGTGCAGTGTGGTGCAAAACAGAATGATGTGATCTGTTCTGATTGATATTAAGCTAGTAAAACCAGTGTGAATTTGGGTCTGTTAAGAATTCCTGAAAGGAAATATAATTATTAAACAATTAGTTTTGATGGATGCTGATCTTATTATTTCTATTATCTTTTATCAGGCAGCTCATTCTAGTCTCATAACACACTTTGTAAGAATATGCTACCGATTTAATGTTATTATACATATACTCTATGACTATGCTATTTATGTTGTGTTGATTCATGCCTTCAAGTATTTTCTGACTTATGGTGACCTTCAGGCAAAGCTATCATGAGATTTTCTTGACAACACTTTTTCAGAGGAGTTTGGAACCATAGAATCAAAGAGCTATGCAGGAATTCACAATCAAAACACACCCACTAGATGGCCATTCGGCTTCTGTTAAAACACTTATAAAGAAGGTTAAATCACACTCTGATATTTTCCATTACCATTAACTTCCTCAGAACATTATTTGTCCAAATCTACCCAATGGGTTTCCATGGCTAGGAAAAACTCAAACCCTGGTCTCCCAGAGTCCTCGTTTAATAGTCTGACTCTCATATTATTTTCTTTTCATTGTACTTGATTTTGTTTGCTCTGATTAATTTCATTTATATTCTGCATTTCCCCCACATGGGGAACAAAACTTTAGAGATACAAAAAGCTACAGTTCTTTTGAATTTACATTGCTTTTTTAAAAAAAATAAGAATCATATTATTCATGTCTAATACAGTTCTATATATTGTATTGTCAAAGACTTTCATGGCCAGAATAATTGGGTTGTTGTAAGTCTCACAACCTCGGAGGATGCCTGCCACAGATGCAGGCAAAACATCAGGAGAGAATGCTTCTAGAACACAGCCATACAGCCCGAAAAATCTACAACAACCCAGTTCTATATATTTCTGTTCATAAGAAGCAATGCGGTCACTGAGTCATCTTCCCCAATGAGTGTGCATAGAAATGCAACTTTATAGTACTTTGTCTGTGTGAACTAAAATATTAAATCATCCTTTCAACTGAGGATGGAAAGAACTGAGCTGGCTGCAAACTTACTAATGCTTCACACTCTTAAACAGCAAGTAAATAGGAGGTATTCTCTAAGGGTGCATTTACACTGTCAAATTAAAGCAATTTGGTACCACTTAAATTGCCATAGCACCATTCTGCAGAATCATTGGGTTGGTATTTTATGTGAAGCAGAGCTCTCCAAAGGACAAGGGTAAATATCTTGCAAAACTACAAATCCCAGATTTCTGTAGCATGGAATCATTTCATTTCAATTTCAATTCAATTTATTATTTCATGAGTCGCTCTCCACCAAAGTGCTCCCAGCAACTTACAATAGAAATAAAACATACAGTACATATATATCATCACATAATTACAAGTTAAAATCTTTAACGAATAGCCAAGTTTTAAGAGCCTGAGTGAATGACCGCAAATCGGGCATGGCTCTAACATATGGAGGCAAGGAGTTCCACAGGGTTGGAGCAAGGACTGAAAAGGCCCTACGCCTTGTAGAGTCTAGACGTGCTTCCCTGGGGCTGGGGATATGTAGAAAGTTTTCCTGGGCTGGTTTTGGTGGTCTCTGATGGCAAACATATGAGAGGCGATCCCTGAGATATTTACGTTAAGACGTTAAGACCCTGAACATTAAAACCAGTGTCTTATAGGAAGCCCGATGTTCAATTGGGAGCCAGTGGAGACGTTGCAACACCGGTGCTATGTGCTGTCTCATAGGTGTCCGCATGAGTAGTCTGGCGGCTGCATTTTGAACCACTTGAATCTTCCATATCACTGAAAGAGGGGTACCAGTATACAGTGCATTACAGTAATCCAGCCTCGAGGTGACAGTGGCATGGCATGTTAAATCACAAATCATGACAGTTAAAGTGGTGCCAAACTATTGTAATGGTGCATTGTGGATACAGACTGGGTGTTTTAGGCTATAATTTATATTCATCTCTAATAAAACTAATGGTCAAGGATTAAATAAATTAGAGTCCAAAAGATCTAGAGGAAACTGAGCGTATCCCGAGCAATTATGAAGTTGAAGAGACTTAGCCTTTATATTCATGAATAAGTCTAAAATCATAGTCAAATTATAATCAACCCAAAAAGCTTAGGTTGATTTTTCCACAAGTCAGCATGACTACTGCCAAAAAAAAACGGCAAAAGGGAACCTCTGGCATATTTAATCTTTTTGGCAGTCCATGTCAATCTAGATATTTGTCATGAACTTTGGAATCCATGTCCCCACCTCTCCCTTTGAACTAGGAGTGTTTCCCTCTTTGGATCTCTGATAAACCCATTGAGTATCTATCTAGGTATTATCAGAGAAAAGGAGAAATATAGTGTTAAAAACACAATGGAAACTTTTGGCTATAAATTTTACCTAAGTTATTTTGTGTTATCATCTGACTTATGAGATGTCAGGCAGGAGACGTCCCCAAGAAATCTGAACTGAAGCAATACTGATTTAACAGATCTTTTAACAAAAGATAGCTTGTCAGCTGTCACTGCCTGACTTTGTGACAAAGCAATGTAAGTGTATTTCTGTATGTGTGTGTGTGTGTGTGTGTGTGAGAGAGAGTAAAAGAAAAGGAGAGGAAGAGAGAGAAGGAACAACAGCCATGCAGCCAAAATTGTTGGCTTGTCCTATATGTTATGATTTCAAAGCAAAGGTTATAAAATTATATCTAGGACTTCTGTCTGTACATTCAATAACTATGAAATCCTTACAGGTGCTATCACTGTGAGTCACTACCATAATAGAAAAGCTCTTTTAAAAATTTCTATACAGTAGCAGAAAGAGAGATTAACATATCAAGCAGGGAATTACTTGTCAGTGTGAAGGAGGAATGGTGGAATTCAGTTCTTTAGTGCAGCATGGGATTGCCTGAAAGGAAATCTTAACCCTGCTAATTCTTTATAAAAGTGTTGGAATATACCTTGTTCCTTTTTATTCTTCTGCTAGTCAAAAGAGATCAGCAATTTTATACCAATATTTATGTTTCGTTTATGCAATGATGCAATGTAAATTGGAAATCTCCTACAATGCTGTCTATCAGACAGACTAATATGAAACACAACAGTGTGGAAAATTTCTGAATAAAGATTTGATCAGCATGGGAACAATGCCAAAGACAGTATTCTTGTTCCTTTCTATTATTGAGTTTTACAGCATCTTCTATTTCATGTTGTAAATTCATATTGCACATTATCTCAGCAAACAAATGGCATACATTATAGGCAGTAGACATGGTTTGAGATGGATAGATGTCAATTTCCATGGTATTTTCCATGTTCCAGATATTGTAGTTTGTCCCAAACTAGTCTGGTGCTCTCTAGGTTTGCCTTCATAGGAACCATTGTTTGCTCTAAAAAGCAAATATGCAATGTTTTTCTCCCTCAAAATATTAAGTTTTCTCTCTCCCTTGCTCCTCCCAGATTGACTTGCCTTGATGGGCCTAAGCTGCTTGTAAAAGAAGCAGCTTTTGAAGTATGGGCAGAAGAAAGAAAGGCAGTACCTATTCAGAAAAGCTTAGTATGAATCTAAATCAGTTCTGAAGCTTCAGAGAACATAAGACATGCCCTATGGTTTAAGCTTTGAAAATTTTAAAGCAGGTAAATTGGATTTTTATGGAAATTTCAGAAAAAGGCTTATATTCCCAAGCACCAATATTATATCTGAATCATAGTAGAATTCACTGGAGATTTGCCGATGTTAAAAATTCAACACCTTTTATGCTATTGAGCAAAAAACTAATTTATTTTTTAAAACCCGTATAGCATAAATAACAAAATTAGATTTTACCCTCTGTTGACTGGCAGTACCCTGCATTGGCACAGATGAAGTCACTAGAGGAACCTGCCAAAACTACTATTCTTCAGGGTTTTCTAATAAAACTCTAGCATTACATAAAGTTATTGCTAAACTGAGAGGCTAAACAACATCAAAGCTAAGTTTGGCATCAAGTGTTCATGCAACAGGGAATGCAGGCAGTCCCAACTTTTTATTGAAGGTGTTGTTTGTTACTTGCATGCTTTTCATTGTTATGTGTAATTTGAGAAACTGAAACATACAATGGGGATATGAACAATCTTGCCAGAGACAAGATTTTGGTAGATGTAAACATGCAAGGAATCGCCAAATCCCATAAGTGATCTCGGCCATGGCTCAAGATTGGGACACCAAGTATTCCCTTTTTCCGTCATGGCTTTCCCAATCTGTGCAGTGTCTCTGCACCAAAGCTAGTGGTTTATTTTTGCTTTATGCAGCTGAACACGCAAACTAGATCAATTGAAAATAATACATAAGCAAACTGTCCAGTTCTATTAGTGTTCTTTGACCAATTTATGCAACAAGGCAAGAATGATTGTTTGCCTAATGCTAAATATTTTCTGGGAATACACAAAAATCAGCCTCAAAAATGCACAAACTCTCAAAAACTAGCAAAATACTAACATTGCACATAAAAAAGAATTTTTGTTGTTGTCATCACTGGTCCACTTAACATACAGGAACAAACAAAGTAGGGATTTATGTCCAGAAATGTAAAAGTCATGGGTATCCTAGCACTGTCAAAAGAATAAGGCAACTTTATCCTTAAATCTTGCTTTAGTTTTAAATGGCACACAAACAAGTGGACCTAAATGGTGGCATTTTTTTAAAAAAACGAATTAATAAAACACTTATTTGAAACAAAAATAAAAATCAAATGCAGTTCAAAGAAAATAAAATATGCAGCTCAAATTTTCTAGGTCCTTCAGGGTGACTCTGTGGTAACCCACAGTGGAAGTACTATATATCATATAATTGCTAAGAGTACCTAAAATTACAAGAGAGGATACATTTTGTCAGATGTGGATAGAGAAAACCACGAATGCCAGTTACGTGGGTACAAGAATCTTATTGCATTTCAAAAGTTGCAGAAATGTAGCTGCAAAATGTTACGAATGTCATGATCACCTGCAGAATTATACCTAACTTTAACTCATTACAGCCTAGCAATTTTTCTGGTCAAGTGAGATTCTTTACATGTAAGCATGGCATACCACTCATCTCTTCCACACACAAAAATACAAATCTGAACAAAACATTTTGCCTTACTGCCATAAATAAATAATAGTGGGGGTTCAACTCATTTTCTGATCAATACAGAAGAAACTTCTCTCTGAAAGGTAATATACCTTTCCTTTAAAATTTTCAACATTTAAAATCATGAATACCTCATAAGTAATCCTGGGAATCTTGAGCACCTTCTAGTTTCAAACGATAACTAGTCTGATACATTAAACATAATGCCAGAATGCTTTGCACACTTTGAGAAAAATATATTCTTAATGTAAGAATTACTACCAAATGTCTTATTTGTGAAATCTTCTAATTCATGACCATGTTCTGGTTTTGACTGGAGCTTTGACTGGAGAATTGATTCAAGCCAAATGCTCCTACATCTGTTTCAGCAAACAAAAACATCTACCAGTTGAAAACGTGTTTGTGCTATAAATATTGGAAGTTGTGCCACAGAGGGGAAAAACAAGAGGCATCAGCACACTTTCAACATTACTTCTGAAACTGTAAAATCAGAGAGATATTCAAATATGCTTATGGCCTCTAACCAGAGATTTGGCTCATTGTTTTAATTCCACACATGAACTTCACGTTTCCTGATCTCTGAACCTCTTTTCCCTACACTGTTTCTTCACCATTTTCTCTCTCATTTCTATCCAATTTCAATTCTAAATAGCTTCTCCTAAAGCAGTGGTTCTCAACCTGTGGGTCCCCAGAAGTTTTGGCTTTCAGCTCCCAGAAATCCTAACAGCTGGTAAAGTGACTGGGATTTCTGGGAGTTGTAGGCAAAAACACCTGGGAACCCACAGGTTGAGAACCACTGTCCTAAAGCATTCTAGGAAATGTAACTCTTTACCCCCACCATTTTGTTTTTTCTCACATTAGACCAGATGTGCTAGATTCATACATTATGAGAGAAAACAAATATATGATAGAAACTGCACAAGCAATAGTTGTCTGGGGGGTAGAAAGGTCACAGAAAATGGAAAATACAAAAGTGTCATGAGTACTTAGAAGACTATATGCTGCAAGATTATAGTATGGCAAGGAGAACTAAATATATAATTAAAAACCCTAAGGGAAATTGGGACTCTAAATGAAAAGAGCTCATAGGAAGAGTAAAATGAAAAGCAAAATTTGAAGAATTATTCCATGATTGAACTAATAAAATCACATTTTTCTAAAAAGAAAGGCACAACTGTTCTTGGAGGAAGAGGTGAGAGGGGGGGAAACAAAGATAAAAGTAATAGGCAATTATAGTAATGGAAAGGCTAAGATTACAGGACATACTATAATGGCATGACTAACTATGTGAAATTACTCAGTCTTTTCCTTCTCCCCCTATAATGTGAATGCATAATGTTATGTTCTACATTTATAATCTAATAAAAATAAAATAAATAAACAAGTTTTCCATGCAAACTACTAGGCCTATTTGCTTGGCCAAGAGACCTTTCAAAGCTATAGTAGATCCTTATTCCATAATTTCTGGGAAAGAGTTTACAACTAAAAAAATAAACTCATGAGGCTGAGCACACAAAAATAACAATGTTAAGACATGGAATGAAATTAAGACAGGTTTGGCAAGAAAGGATAAATTAAACTTGCCTTTGTAGTGGAGAAATTCACTGATAAAGATGGATGTTTTGCCTAGAATTGTGGCTTTTTTATTTCATTCAGTACTGGTTTTGACTAATGATATCCCATTAAGGGATAGCAGAAGGACTTAATATATATGGAAAGGAAAGAAACCATGAGTTCAATAGAAAATTTTACAGGCTGCAAAACAAAGAGGTAGACTGGGTTCATCTAATTTAAAATTGAATTTTAATTTGTGTTGTTTAATTTAATTGAAATATTAGATTGTGTTGAGTAAAAAGAGGTAACAGAAACAAGAAAGGCATGACCTCCATTTTGAGTAGCATGGATAATTATTGGAGAATAAAGTTTAACGGAATGTACATTTTTAAAATAATTTTTGGTGTGTGCATTGTTAAAAGTATGGAACAAACCAAGGTTTTTTTTAAAAAAAGAAGGAAAATAATAGTAAAAGAAAAAAAGTTAACTTATCAGGATCTCTTGGATTCAGACCAAGACAAATATCCAATTAAGTGGAATGAGGAAATTTTTGTCAGACCATTATAACTTTTAATGGTTTCTTGTCCACAAACAGTGAAAATATTTAAAATGGGGTTTTAAACTGTTAGTTTTGAATAAAATATATGTGAATTTTGTGTTAAGGTAAACAATTGGTTAGCAAAATGTATATACTTTTGTTAAAAATATCTGTGGAAGAGGAACAAGTTCTGACTTGTTAGGAAAGTAAGAAGTCACCATGTTTTTTGTTGGTTTATTTGTTTCCGATTCTTTTCTTTTTGCTATTTTTTCCACATACTTTTACTTTTGTGAATTCAGTGTATTTGAATATTAAAGAAGAAAGAAGTGGAGGTGGAGGAGGAGGAGAAACAACTGAGTCAGTCTTTCTCAAGGCTCAGTGCAATCCAATAGACCCGTTCCCATTGAAAGGTACCCAAACGGCATTCAACAATTCTATAGTGTGCGGGCCAATCCCAATGCAGCCAAAGGGCTTGTGGCAATTTGGGTTGAGTTTAAAAATTGAGATTTAACACAAGATTGAGATATGCATACATATGTGAACTCAAAGGCAAGAAGCAATTTCTTTAGTGCATTCATTGATTGCTGAATGGAATCAATAAAAGGAATTTTATTCTAGAACTGAATGCAGAGGAAGACATTAAACAAATAAAGGTAGATGAATCCAAAAGCTACAATAACAACTTGTACTAAAATCAGTCTTGCTGTGGTCCCATTCATGCCTACAGGTTTGCTGTTGTTAATGGCCGCAAATGCAAAAGGTGTGCACTCAATTTAGTTTACATGATTTAAGGTGATTTATTGGAAGTATTTGCTGCGCTAAAGTAAAAACATTCAGCAATCAATGAATGCACTAAAGAAATTGCTTCTTGCCTTTGAGTTCACATATGTATGCATATCTCAATCTTGTGTTAAATCTCAATTTTTAAACTCAACCCAAAGTAATTTACAGTTCTTTTAAAACATAGCCTTCTCCCACACTAGTATTTGCAATGTTTTTCTTCCAGACTTTTCAGGTTTGAAAGTTTTCATCTATATTTAGATCAATAGTGGTTATAACAGATAATTCTGAAATACCTCATCAGACAATTTCATTAGTTATCCTAGATTATTTAAGCAGACTTGTTAATTGTTATCAAGTTGATTTTGATTTATAGTGACTTTATGAATGGGATACTTCCAAATCACCCTACCTTGAACAGCCCATCTCTAACAGGCTCAAAGCCATGGCCTCCTTGATAGAGTCTCTTCTTCTGTAATATGGCCTTCATCTTTTCCTACTGCCTCCTACTTTCCTGTGTCTGCTCTAGTGAGTCACATGATATGAATCTCAAATACTTTCACTCTGGGAAATATTATTAAATGGACTAGTCAGTCTATGTATCAGAAAATCAAAACATTTGTTAGAAAAGGCTAATGAAAAGCTACCTAGTCCTGCAGCAAGCCTAATTTCTCTTCTCTGTTATTTTTGCATTCTTCTCTACAGGTGGGCAAGAAAAGCTCAATGTGAATTCCTTTATTTGAAAGATGGGGCAGCTTCTAATATCCTTATTGCTATGCTCATATGTTTTTATTTGTGTATAAGAGATCTTTCCTAATTTTTCCAGTTGTTACACTGTCTTAATTAATGATGTAATTTTTAAGCTTCTATGCATTTTAAAAGTTCCAGTTACTATTTTTTGCTAGTTTTTCTATATTACTTTATAGATTCATCATATACATCATGTTACATTTACATTGCATTCAATCTTCTTTTAATATGACACCCCTTCATAGTATCCCAAACAACCTTATAATCCATATTTTCTCCATAAAGCACATATTGTTTCAAAACTCTCAATTAAAACACCAAGTAGATTAATGCAGAAGGCCTAGATTATTTTTTATCACAGACCTATTCTTGAATAAGAGGTAAATCTTTTAGAATAACATGTATAATTCTTTTTTAAAAAAATATTTTTTTATTAACAGGTTTTATATTTATAAGACTTACATCATCACAATGGGAAGGGAGTGGAAGGGAAGCGGGGAAAAGGGGGCAAGAATACAAAGGGGTGTGTTGACTTCCATTCTCACTCTGCACTATCATACATTTTCCTCGACATTTTCATTCTCAAACACGAGACATCTCCGTTGCTCTTCTTAACTATTAATTACCAACAGTGTTCCTTTATTTAATCTATAATTCTTTTCGATATTCTTCTATCCTGGCCCAATCTGTCTTTATGACGCCTTTACCATGGTTGTGCTTTAGCCAATAAGTTAATTCATCCATGTCTTTTATCTCCATAATTTTTACTAGCCATTGCTCTTTTGTGGGGAGAAGGTTTTGTTTCCATAATTTTGCAAACACCATTCTTGCAGCTGTTGAGAGGAACACAAAGAGTTTCTCCACATTTTCGTTTGGAAATAATTCTTGTTCTATGATCCCTATTAGGTACAATTCCGGTCTCATTTTAAATTCTATTTGCAATATTTTTTTACATTCCTCATGTATCATTCGCCAAAAATCTTTTACTTTAGGACATGACCACCACATATGAAAAAATGTACCTTCCTGGTTCTTACATTTCCAACAATTGTTGCCGACATTTTTATACATTATATTTAATTTCTTGGGGGTTATGTACCAGCGGTGTAACATTTTTAGCCAGTTTTCCTTTAAATCCGTCGCGTATGTTATTTTCAATTGTTTAGACCAGATCCTTTCCCATTCTTTAAATTGAATTGGTCTCCCAATATTTTGTGCCCACTTAACCATCAAGTTCTTAACTACATCTGTCTCCGTCGCCCAGTTCAGTAAAATGGAGTAAATTTTTGATATTGTTTTCTTTTCTATCTTCATTATCCTATCCCAGGGTCTGTCAGCGTCGCTAAATTCTTTAGTCCTATCAATATTAAACTGTTCTCTAAGTTGAAAGTAATGGAGCCATCTTACATTACGAAATTTCCTCATAATTTCCTCTTGTGTTTTCAGTTCCACAGTAGTTCCTTTTTTTGTATTATGTCTTTATACTTAGGCCACTCAGTCCAGCCCAGCAGTCGTCTTTGATTCGCCTCCAACGGTGAAAGCCATATCGGTGTCTTCTCATAGAAATAGTTTTTGTATTTATTCCATACTTTTATCAAAGAAGATCGAATGAAGTGATTCCCAAAATTTTTTCCTTCTGAATTCCACCATACCACAAATAAGAGTGCCATCCTTTACGTAAATCAAATCCTTCTAACGTTAGAATCTTAGTTCTATTCAATAGAGTCCAATCTTTCACCCATGATAGTGCACAGGCCTCATAGTATAACTTTAAGTCCGGGAGAGCGAAGCCTCCCTTCTCTTTCTGCATAGTCATTACATTATAGTTGATTCGTGGTTTCTTGCCTTTCTATACGAAATTCATTATATCTTTTTTCCATTTTTTAAATAAGTCCATATTCCTTATTATCGGCAAATTCTGAAAAAGATAAAGCATTTTTGGTAGTAGATTCATTTTAATAGCTGCAATTCTCCCCAGTAGCGAGAGATTCATATTCTTCCATTTCCCAATTCTTCTTTCACCTTTTCCCATTGATTAAGATAGTTATTTTTTAGTAATTGTAAGTTCCTTGCAGTCAGCCAGATCCCCAAATATTTTATCTTCGAAGCAGTTTCTATTCCTGTAACTCCTTGCAGAACTAACTGGTCCTGTTTCGTGATATTCTTTGTTAAAATTTTTGTCTTCTTTCTATTCAGTTTAAATCCTGCTACCTCTCCATACTCTTCAATTATGTCCAACCATTTCAGGATATTCTTTTTTGGATTTTCTACGATGCAAATCACGTCATCTGCAAAGGCTCTTATTTTATATACTTCTTTGTCAATCTTCAAGCCTTTTAATTCTTCTTGGCCTCTGATTTTCCTCAAAAGAATCTCTAAAGCGAAGACAAAAATCAACGGGGAGAGCGGACATCCTTGCCTGGTTCCTTTTTCTATGTTGAATTCATCAGTCGCCGTCCCGTTTATCCAAATCTTCGCCTTCTGTTTCTGGTATATTGCATCTATAGCATTCTGAAATTGAAATCCAATGTCTAATTCCTTGAATAGTATTTTGAAGAAGTTCCAATTCAAATTATCGAATGCTTTTTCCGCATCTATTGAAAGCAGGGCCAATTGTTGCTGGTGGTGAGTTTCATAATATTCAATTACATCCACAATTACTCTGACATTATCTTTAATATTCCTATTTGGCAGGAATCCATTTTGGTCTTCCTCAATCCAATCTGACAGAAATTCTTTAAACCTACTTGCCAAAATTGCTGCAAAGATCTTGTAATCCGTATTCAACAATGAGATGGGGCGATAGTTCTTTATATCTTCTGGATCTGCTCCCTCTTTTGGGATCATTGCAATATCAGCTGTTCTCCATGAATCTGGGAGAACTTTCTCATGTAATGCTTTATTCAATATTACCTTTAGAATAGGGATAATTTCTTCTTGAATGACTTTGTGGAAACATGCCGAATACCCATCTGGTCCTGGTGCCTTATCATTCTTCATACTTTTTATTGCTCTTTTAATTTCTTCCTCTGTTATATCTTTATTCAGTTCGGATCTCTGTTTTTCTGTTAGCTTGTTTAATTTCAATTTACTTAGGTACTCTCCTATTTTATCTTCACCTATATTCTCTTCCGAGTATAATTGTTGGTAAAAGTTTTTGAACTCTTGTCTTATTTGAGAGTCTTCCATTATAGTTCCCCCCCCCACTTTAATTGTAACTATTTGTTGGGATTGTTTCTTTTTGCGCAACCTTCTTGCAAGCCATTTTCCAATTTTGTTTGCATTCTCAAAGGAGGATTGTTTAATATATTTCATCTGTTTTGCCATTTGGTCCATCTCCAGATGGTGTTTCTCCTTTCTTATCATTTCTAATTCCTTTGGTATCCAGGTCCGTCGGCCCCTCACCTCGCCTCACCGCCACAGCACCTTTCTCCTCCGGGATCCCCCGTCTACTTCTCGTCCTCGATCTTATTTTGCGTAGCTTTGTAAATTTATTATTTTGGTTCTTCGATCTTACTCTATGATTTTGTAGCTCTATAGTCTTTCACTATTTCCTGGATCTGGTTTCTGGCTTCCGGTCCCACCGTGTTACTGTCCCCCTTCCGTCACTTCCTGTCTTCACCCGGTCCTCCAAGCTCCCTCTATGGTGAGTGTCTCCTTTTCCCCCTTCCGACTTCTTTCCGCCCTCGTGGTCACTCACCAGGAGGAGCTATGGAGATGCCGCTCGTTGTTTATGAAGAAGGTGGAAGGTAGACAAAACAATCTTTGACGAAGGTCAGTGCCATCTTGTGAATATTTCCTTCTCCCATTTAACTTTCCCTTTCCTCTTGGCTCCAACCCACGGTTATTCAATCTTGTTTCGCAATCCCAATAGGTTATTTAATACTTTAGCGGATAGCCTCTTTTGGGCTCTCCTTCACAGCTTTACAGTCTCCCTCCTCCTCTCTCCGGCAGTGGCTTCATAAGTAACAATGTTGCTTCCCTCCTTTTCTTTGTTCTATATCTCTGATTTTAAATTTACTCGTTCAATGGAAAGGCCAAATCTTCATCTAATTTTTCTTGTCTTGGGTTTCAGCTGTTTAATCCACCCTTTTCTTATGGCAATGTCTCTATAGTGCAGGGTACCGAATCTTTCTGTAAGATTTTGAGAGACTTACTGTTGGCTCTCTTTCTTTTCTTCCATTCTTCTGCGTTGAGTGAGCGTCGGGTAGTTGATGGGGAGGTTTCCCCCTCCTTCCCGTCCTCGGTCCGCTTGCCGCGGTCTACCCCAGCACCCTCTTGCCCCCCTCCTTGAGGGATGGGGACTTTGAGGGCACTAAAGGGACCTGCTGGCTGCGCGCCACTAGATCCCCTTGATCCGGGATCTGTGGGGGGACAATCCTGTCCTCCAAACCTCTGGAACGGGTGGCTTGCTCAGGAGCTAGAGCAAGTCGTGCCTACCTCGGTGGACGCATCACCGGAAGTCCAACATGTATAATTCTTGTGGTACTTCATTGCTTGCTGCTATGATTTATTTTTGTATTATACTATTAGTTTAAAAGAGAAGCCCGATTAGAAGAAAAATTTGCTTCTCGTTTTTTCCCTTTAATTGGACAAAATGCACTTTTTAAATTTAACGCCCCCCAGTAGAAAAACATTGTAGATCCCTTATGTTTTGTATTAGGTAGAAAGAACCCTTGCTGCTTAACTTAATAATGTTGAAATTAAAATTGAAAATTGAAATTACGTACTATAATCTAGATTTTTCTCTGGCTGTAGATGTTATCACACAACATGCATTTTCACCATCAGAGAACTAAACATTCAGATGTCTGTTCACCAATGTATCATAACTTTTGCTTGTTCTTTGATCACACATATACATTAATTTCTTTTTAAATCTCAACTTTCCAATAATATAGAGAGTTCTTGCCGTTGTATTCAAGGTGGGGGTTTTAACTGCCTCAATCGTATTGGTTTCCAGCACTTCATTTACCATTTCTCCCACCTCCAAATCTCTGTTCTTTAGCTTCACAGGGTACATCTACACTGCCCTATATACGAGGATCTGATCCCAAATTTTCTGCTTGTCCCAGATTATCTGGCAGTGAAGACCCATATAATCACATTCAAAGCATATATGGGATCAGATCCTGGGATTATATGACACATGTGGACTCATATAACCAGTTTAAAGGAGATAATCAGAAACTGGAATATATGGTCAGTAGGCATGGTTTAGAACCCAAAAATAGGGAATCGAAAATCTAATGGGGGGGGGGGGATTTTTTATTAGTAATAGAAAGACTTACAAAAAATTTTCCAAAAATTTCTAAAATGTAACGTAATTACTAACGAAATTCGTTAGTAGTTCGTATGCCAGCGCATGTGCATTCCAGATGGTTTTGGCCTACAACTCCCAGAAATCCTAACAGCTGGTAAATTGGCTGGGATTTCTGGGAATTGTAGGCCAAAACTGGGATAAATCACACTGAATTCTAGATGGGACTCTCCAAATAGGAAGGAGGGAGGGAAGGAGGGCGGGGGGTATTCTATTCTTGGAAGCAGCAAAAAAGGAGGAGGAGCCCCCCCTTGCTCCTCGCTGCCTCTCTCTCACCCCGATCCTGAGAGAGCGAGGGCCCAAGTTTGCCCAGGCTGAGAGGAAAAGGAAGAGGCCTGCGGCTGTGAGGAATGGTGGGAGTTGAAGTCCAAAACACCTGGAGGGCTGAAGTTGGCCCGTCATGAAGCATCTTCAAGGCTTTAGATCCTGGCAGGCAGAAGGGGCAGGGAGGGCCCGTCCACTCCTCCTCCCTGCCAGGATCTAAAGCGCATCAAGGCTTGGCACGCTTTAGATCCTGTGAGAAACCAACCTAATGTATAATAGAATGAATGCTAACTTATAGAGTAAGTGCCTAAATATTATAAGTAATCCAACTGGTTATATACCCACATTCCATGCACACGCAATAATACAGCAGTAATAACAATGGGTATAAGAAGAGGTAAAATTCAAACCGAAGTATTCTGACTCTGGTCCCTCCTCAAGCGGTGCAAATGGGCTCTTCTCTATGAGCCCGGGATTCTGCAGCAAATCCTCCCCCAAAGAATATGTATGTGCATGCAGGCAGCAAACGCTGTGCCGGGCTTTTCCCCGGAGAGGCTGTCTCCGGGCTCATAGAGAAGAGCCGTTTGCAGTTTGCACCGCTTGAGGAGGGACCAGAGTCAGAATACTTCGGTTTGAATTTTACCTCTTCTTATACCCATTGTTATTACTGCTGTATTATTGCATGTGCATGGAATGTAGGTATATGACCAGTTGGATTACTTATAATATTAGGCACTTACTCTATAAGTTAGCATTCATTCTATTATACATTAGGTTGGTTTCTCACGTGTTGTGTGCAACTACCCCAATACTCTTTGATGCTTTAGATCCTGGCAGGCAGGAGGGGCAGGGAAGCCTGGAAAAATGTAAACAGAGAGGTTTACTCAAGAGTAAATCCACAAAGGAGGGCACTTCATCCACAGTGCCCTCCTTTGCGGATTAACTCATGAGTAAACCTCTCTGTTTACTTCCTTTGCAGATTTACTTCTGAGTAAACCTCTCTGTTTACATTTTTCCAGGCTTCCAGCCAAAAGAAGAAGCGAGTTTAGGGCTTGCCTTGCCATAATACTTATTGGCAAGGGAGGCGGGAGGGTGGTGAGAGAGAAGGAGGGTGCCCCCCCCCTTACGACCTAATTACGATACTTAAGAAAATCCTGGCCCCCGAAGTTCTATAAAGAAAGTCCACTTCCTGGTTGGCGTTCCAGATGCGGAAATACTCAAAAGTAGCATTTCTTACAAATCCCTTCCGAATCATTTAATTTTCATAACTTTTTTCTCATGCCTAATGGTCAGTGTAGATGGGACCTCGGTTTCATTTTGTATGGTTTTCAAGGCTGTTTTCTGGTTCTCTTTCAACTTTTCTTTAAATTCATTCTTTTGCAAAGCAAATTGTTTGCTGAATTCTTGCATTGTTTGATTAGCATATTTACACCACTATAAAGCAGACAATATGAGGTAAATCTATTTTCTGACATCCAGAGAGAGCCAGAGAGCAATTCCCGAGTTTATGATCAGTTATGGGGTGAGGGGCATTACTTAATTGGGATACTTAAGGCAGCCATGTACTCTCTTCAGCCTCTTTGAATTTTTCAGCCCATCTGCCCACCTCCTTCCACAGTATAGCTTATAGTGGTTGCTTTGGGGCCAGGTAGTATCAATTAACCACATGACAGTGCCGACTTTTCAGCTTAGAAATGGAGATGAGCACCAAGCTCCAAAATTGGTCCATGTTAATCAGGGATTGCTCTTAGGGGCTTTGGTGTTTTGCCCAGGGGAGGCTGGGGGCTCTACTCAAAGGTGATTGTATGTTTCAGCCTCTCCCTTATAAAATGTACTCCCTAAAATTTTGATTAGCTATCAACAATAGGCCTGGTTAGGTTCGTCGGATGTCCTCGGAACTCGGAATGAATTTGGATATAAATAAGTTTTGAAGTGTATTTGAAGAGGTTTAAGTAACCCAGAAGTGAACCAGGCGGGAAGGAAAGCTGCGTCCATACCGGGAGTTTAACCCGCTTTGGAGGTGGCTTTCCTTCCTGCCTTGGAGGGGAAAAAAGCCATGTCCAAAGCGAGTGAAACTCCCGCTATGGACGCGGTTTCCTTTCCTCCCAGGCGGGAAGGAAAGCCGCGTCCAAAGTGGAAGTTTAATCCACTTTGAAGGCAGCTTTCCTTCCTGCCTTGGAGGGAAGGAAAGCCGTGTCCAAAGTGGGTGAAACCCCCGGTTTGGATGCGGCTTTGTTTCCTTCCAGCGTTAGGAAGGAAAGCCGCATCCAAACTGGGTTAGACATCAATGAAGGATTTCCGAAATTTCAGAAATTTTGGGAATTTTGAACCATTTCCCCTTTAAAAAAATCAGAAATCAATTTAATTTCGAATCGCCAGCACCCCCTACATCCGAAACGAGTTTTGAACCATTTTTCCTTAATCAACCAGGCCTAATCAACAAGAAACAGTTAAAAGGTTAAAAATTAATAAAGCTGCCCTTAGTTTATTCCACTTCTATAGTCTAATCTCTTTATTTCCCTGGTTTGTCAGAAAATGCAGCTTGATGCTACTTTGACTGAAATTGCTTGATGTTATGGAATCATGGGAGTTGTAATTTTATTAGATCTTTAACCTTCTCTGACAAAAGTACTGATGCTTCACCAAAGTACAAATGCAAAGATTCCGTAGCATTTTTAAAGGACACCATTTCTATTGATCAATTTTTATATATATTGATGAATTTATGCCAGTTAATAAAAAATAGTATCCCTAGTTCTCATCCTTTACCATCATCCACCACAGCTTATTAGTAAATAATTTGCTTTCAGACTAACAGGCATGGATGCTTCAAAATCTTAGCTTGAAGAAATCATGGTTCAAGTATATGGAGAGATAACAAATCCTTCCATAAAGACAGTTCTTGTGTCTTTTCTTGTCACCAAAGAAACATAAAAACATTCTGAAAAGTAAGCTGTTTATTAAAATGCAGAGATGTGCTCACATTTTATTGAAAATGAATATCTACAAACCTGCCACATTCAATGAAGCAGTAAAATGTGGAAATGCTTGATAGACGTTTGCACCAAATATCTTTGGTATAAATATTTCTCCCCATCTGTCTTTTTCTTCTAGAATATTTCTAACAGCAGGCCCAGTAATTGTGATGAAAATTTGTACATTTGCAACCACTTTTGCTGCACATATTGATAGGTATAATCTAATGAGAACTTTACTTTGTAAACCTTTTTGACATATGTATGGGATTTACTTGTGTGAATTCTTTGAAATTCAATCTGTGTTAAACTGGAGAGGTTACTAATTAATTACTTCCACACAACAGATAACAAAGACAATCATTACATGCTATTATTTTAAGAGTGAGATTTATCCCAAAAAGTTGGAAACATGCCTGTCCTGACTCACACATATGTATGAACTGCTATATATATATGAGTTAAAATGTAGCCAGCAATAAATCATCCCTATTAATTTAAATTACTATGATGCTGAGCTTATTTCTAGTAGCAAAAGCATTTCTTGAGCAGTTAGGGGATACTCCCACTAATAAAAGGGGGTGTATCTTGCCATTTTTCTTTTCCTGCTAAAGTCCCAGCAGGCCCCTGAATATCAACTCAGTGCATAGACAGAGATAGATATTTTAAAATATTTTTGACAGCTGGAAAAATGGTTTAAAGTGTTATTTTTCCTCAATATGACAATATGTTTTAATGTTTCAGCTGATAACAAGCTATGCACAGTTTTGGAAGTCAGCACAGGGATTTCAGAAGCTTAAGGCAGAGCCTCAGGTTCAAGTGGATGTCTTTGCTCATGATATCATGGGTATCATAAGACTTTTTACATTAGTATCATGGATTTAAAGGTTGACTTTGGCTTTTATATAATGTAATCTGATTTAATTCATTGAAGCATTAGGAATTAAACAACTCTAATTTATCTGTGGAAACAAGATTTAAAATCTACCCAGTTACCAAAGATAGATGGAGAGATAGAGATTGATAGATATTTTCATTGATGTTTTATTGATGTTAATATATATGTGATTTTAAGCTATGCTTATCTGTTTTTATATTGTTATGGGCATTGAATAGTGCCGCTTTGTAAACCGCCATGAGTTGCCCTCAATCTGAGAATGGCGGTATAAAAATGAAGTAAATAAATAATAAATAAATAAATATTGTAACCAAGGCAAACTGACAGAATAATACTAAATGTTTATTGACCCAGACTTTAGAGCAGAGGTTTCCCTCACCAGTCCAGCCAGATGTTCCTACAAGGGAAACTGTCTGGCTGCAATTCTGTTTTAAGAGCATAATAACATTCAAGTATGGGTGCATCTACACTATAGAATTAATGCAGTTTGATGTGATTTTAACTGCTATGGAATCATGGGGGTTTGGTGAGGTGACAGCACTCTGACAAAAAAGCTAAGGACCTTGAGAACTACAACTGTGCCCATGTATCTTGCAGGTATTGCAAGATCACTTTCATAAAGGATGTCTCAGAGATGTCTTCAATGAAAGCTAGCAAAAACAAATCCAGCTACTTGCACATCTAACTACTTACACAAACACGAGTCCTGGAGAATAGAAGAGATTCCAAAAAGGATTTCTACTTTCTTCTACTTTCATCACTCACTCATATCCCCTCCTCACTAGGACTAACATTACAGTGATGGAAGTGTGTAGTTCCTGGTGGTCCCAATCTTAAGCACTTAACTGACATATAATCCAAAAGCCCTGGCCACCAAAGTCATATGCCTGAGAACATTCTGGTAGCTCTTCTGGATCTCTTCATTCACAATCATGTAAAATTCCTTTTGGTGTAAGTGTCTGTCTGCTCTGGATTGTGAGTGGTTTATAATTGGCTACCTGCCTTATGGCATGAAGGCCTGCAATAATTATGCCATACAGAAATCTGAAAGGAACAACCAATCTGTCCCTTTTGTTGTCATATCTGGTAGAAAATTCCTTCCAGACAGCAGGTTTTTGTTTGTTTTACATGGTGCTCATCCAAACTAGACAAGGCTTCTTTTTTTTGGATGAAACTGCAAATGTATTTGCCTTGCCTGCTGATGGCTGGCTGGTTGGCTGTTTTAATACAGGGCATTTTTAATGTGGAATTGATTTCAACATCCTATCTTTAAAAATAAACGAGAGGAAAAGACTTGACAATGGCAGTAATGGAAGGATTAACGAGTCAGAGCCTCAAGATGTTCTCAGGGGAGAGATAACTTCTGCAAAAACTGGCATGCATTTGTATTCTACAAAAACCACAACAAAGACACATTAATTCCTCCATAAATACATGGAATGCAATTAAATGGCTTTTTGTGTGGGAAGAATTACAAAAGGGGAATCCTATAGATTTTTACACCATTGTCACTCTGAGATTATTCTAAGATGCACCTAATGCCCACCAACGTGCCCACCAAACTTCAAATGTAATACCACCTCAGTTATGAAACTCCCTTGGGATGCCAGGGTGGCTCTATCCCTCTTGATACTCCAGACTATTATTCTCCATCACCTTCAGATTTAAGAACCATGGTGACTTTTCTGATTGTCTTGAGTGTGTGTGTGTTTAAAAGTTATTTCAGTGTGCTTTTCTTCTTCTTTTGCCATTTCAGAAGTTGCTGAGAACAAAAGAGCAATAAACAAATGTCTACCTTGCAAAACTCTGAGATATCTAATAGTATCTTGTAAATCATTTTATTTTGTTTTATATTAATAAAATAATATATGGAACTGAACAGTGCAGAGAGCTAGACAGGAAGATAATAAATATATTTGAAATGTGGCACTGCAGGAGAGTTCTATATATATCGTACACAACCAACATTTATTTATTTATTTATTTATTTATTTATTTATTTACACTATTTATATTTCACCCTTCTCACCCTAGAGGGGACTCAGGGCAGATCACAATGCACATATACATGGCAAACATTCAATGCCATAGACACACAACATATATAGACAGTCACACAGAGGCTATTGAACTTTCCAGCTTCATGAGGGTGAGCTGTTCATGATGGGGGGAGCTGCTGTTTCTCCATCCACTTGTGACACCAATTGAATACTTCCTCATTCTTTTGCACACTGCTGGAGATTTTTTATGGCATCGTAAATTAGTTAAATTGGTCTCCCTGCATAAGCGGTACCTAAATTTCCTACTTGACAGATGCAACTGTCTTTCGGGCTGCAAAGGTCGACAGCAAGCTAGACAAATGTTCGGGACCTTACTCCGACCCGGGCTGTCTCCGTACTCATGACCTTCAGTCAGTAGAGATTTTAATGCAGCTGACTCCCAACCAACTGTGCCACAACCCGCTTGATTTGTTTGAGCAAATCAAGCCAAAATGACAAAATTGGGCTATTGTCCATGGGCACATGTGTCCTTTCTAGGCATTTCCTAGGTCCTTTAACACAACTCAGAGGCATGACTCTGCCACATAGTCATACATTCCTAGTTTTTCCATTGTGTTTCTTAAGGTTGCATCTACACTATAAAATTAATGCAGTTTGACATCGCTTTAACTTCCATAGCTTGATGATATGGAAATATGGGAAGCGTGGTTTGGTAGGGCACAAGCACTCTTTAACAGAGAAGGCTAAAGACCTTGTAAAACTGCAACACCCATAATAACATAGCATCGAGGCATTCCAAAACATGGTGTCAAACTGCATGAACTCTACAGTATAGATCCACTCTATACTATATCTTTATCAGACATTTTCTGTTCAATAGAGTTCACTATTATATATGATTTTTGCTAACCACTGCAAGTCTGTGTAAGGTTCTCCTGCAGTTAGTGTACAGTGTTCAATAAAGACAGTAGGTAAAGAAGAGGGCTTGTTTTTGTTTGTTTGGGAAGTCAAACAATCTTGTGGGCTCCTAGAAAGAAACTGGAATTCCCATGTGGCCAAAAATCACTCAATTTTTTAAATAAATCTATAAGGGTTGAGATTTAATCCACTTCTAAGGGATAAAGACTCAAAAATTACCCAGATCCCACTAAAACATACGGATATGCAGGTGAGCTGTAGATTAAAGTAGTATCTTAGGCAACTGCGAGAAGGGAATTGGAAAAGTATTGTAATGTGTTTAATAAAACTTAAATATGGGCTCATTACTGAGCCTACTCTTGATTATTGCAGTGGTGTCCACCAATTGCTACTTTCTTCCTATAATGGAGCCATGGAAGGTAAAGTTGTGTCCTGTGACAGGGGCAATAAGATCAAGCCCTCTCTACTGAGACAATGACCCTGATCTGGTCCATTGCTGCAGTTGTCTGCTATTTTAATAATAAAAACAGCTTAAGTGGTGCTAAACTATATGATTAGCATGATCATGAGTCATAGTGACTAACTATGGCCACCCCATGCATTCATGGAAACAATTATAAATGTGTTGGGGACACCTCATTTGAGACTCAATTGCCATTAAATTAATTTAGCTAGCTCCTTCTCCCTGTGCTGTTACATATAAAAACATTCACAGCATAACAAATATTGCATGTCTTGAGGTCATTTTCCTAATAGTGACACACTATGAGATAGAGTGGACATGGAAAAATCAGTCAATTTCTACTCTACTTCTTTTTTGCATCCATAAATCAGCTCTGTTAAGTTTCTGTGGTTGGTTCTTTTACTAAATTAAAAATAACATAATTCTAAATGTATTTGCCCTCCGGTATGAACAATTAGCCATATTTTATTTTAAAATATGCAATTAAAACATATCTTGTTTAAGCTGCAAAGCATAATTTTGCAGCTCATAGGCAAGTGCAAAAACCGATGGAGGGCAGATTAGTCTGGAAGATGTTATCATACCTGATGGAGTCAGAATTCACAATAATTGAATGCCATGGACATTCATAATCACAACATGTTGATACTCTGGTGTGTTTGTTTTCACAGCACTGTGTCCAGAAAGATGAGAACTTGGCACACATGCTGTGGCATGTGGTGACATCTTGGTTGGCATAAAGTGTGCCTGGCCATCCAAGAGAAAGGCCTAAGTTTAGAGAATTGCCTTATGGCACACAAATTTGCCTGCTCCAGTAGCAAGGAAAATGGTCAAGAGGGAAAACAGAAAAAAAACAACCCATGTGTATACACAAACACACACACACATACACACCTCTTTTCATTTTTAAAAGTTTTTTTTAAAAAAAATCTGAGCCACTGTTTGGGTTAGTTTGTTAATTTTATTGTTTATGGTGTCTCTGTGTGTACATCTGTCCTATTAGGAAACAGATAAATGCTGCTTCTCAGCCTGTTGTCTGTGATGGCAGTTGCTCTGTGAGTTTCGGTTTCTGGTGTGCAAGAATGCATTTCATAAATTGGAAACTTATTTCTTGACTCAGAAAATCAAGGTGTAGGCACAGAAACAAAGGGCCAATCTTGCTGTGGAGCCAGCAGGAGTCTGCAGTGCAAATAGCTGGATAACATGTCAGCAGTTTAATAAAACAACTGTGGAGAAAGGGAAAAAAGACACACTTCTGAGAATCCAGGCAGAGGCCCTGGAGGGAACTGAATCAATCTTCTGATTCATAACAGTGCAACAAACAAGACATTTTTGTTTTTCATTGTCCTGCTTTTAGGGACCTCGTCAGACATCCCTCCTGACTATACATCCCTCCCAACTATATATCCAAGGTAAATTGAAAGGTTCAGCAAGGCCAAACTGGTTTTAATCAAGTGGATGGTCTGTATTCTGCCTTACTACTGTTCTGGGATAGAGGCACACAGGACCTCTTCAGTGGTGCTCGGGGGGGGGGGGGGGGTACTGATTTACTTGCGGCATGCACTGCTTTCTCTACAATTTTGCAATGGAGTCCCACTGGAAATAGTTCAATGTTGTGGGATGGGAGCCAGTGGGCTCCATCTTAAAATCTTAGAGGAAATAGTGCATGCTGCTGAAAGACATACCATCCAATAAGGTCAATAGTAAAGTTGTGCCTGGGACCAGTTTGGACTGGCATCAGATACATGTAGATGAACTTTCAGAGACAACCTTATGACAGTTAACAACACTAAGAAAAAAAACCCATTTGTTTTAAGGACATTGTGCCACAGTCTGCTGGGTTACCAGCTGTCCTCACTGTGAGAAACATGCTGCTGACCAGGATCCTAAAAACACAGTTGATTAGATATTGACTTTTTTTCTAAACCAAGGGAGTAGTGCTTCTATGTCACAGGTGAACACATCAGATTGAAACGCTGCACTGTAAATATATGTATGCACTCTATCAGATATGGGTGCCGCTCGACCAATGAGCACAACAGTGGATGAAGCAGGAAAGCAGATTAGTGTTTTCTACGGCATGCACATTGGAGAGATTTTGTAGAGCACAGGGAAATGCTGTCAAGAAGACAAGAGATGAGTGAAGAGAAACCATCTGTCACTGGCAGGAACTCCAAACTTCTGAATATTTGGAAAAGCCTAACCATTTATCAGTGTTTTCTTCTGACTGTCACTCACTCTCCAATCTTCACACAGACTCGCTGTACAATCTGAAGCAAACATATCACTTAAGAAGCTTTCTTTTTCATTTCTAAGAAAACAACATTTTTTAAAAAATCCCAAGTATTTACAATTAATACCTGCAATGTAGCCCCCAAGCAGTATAGTCAGCTGTCATTCCTAGTGGTTATACTCTATTTTATAGCTCTCTTCATAGTATGTCAACATTAGCACTTTTACAAAGTGTCTGCAGTACAGGATCTGCAACAAAGCCCAGGGGATTCATTCGCTCTGCAGAACACATTTTACTTTGAGTGCCATTTAGGCAGAAAATGCAGTTTGGACTATTCTACTTTGGCAGCTAGATTTAGGGTCATCTAGCACAGTGTTTCCCAACCTTTTTTGAGCCGAGGCACATTTTTTACATTTACAAAATCCTGGGGCAAACCACCAACCAAAATGACACAAAATGTTTTATGGCGTTTCGGCACCTCTTTTTCACAACAGGCTGCATATGCAGGGGACAAAGAGTAGGCAAAATAATAATAATATAGTGAAACTAGCAATATGCACAATTACAAAAGTTTTATAAAGTTAATGTATCAATATAGTGAATTAAAAAAAACACGGAGTACAGTTTGGCACCCACATGATGTTGGCACCTCCATGGGAGAAAAAGGAAAAATCTTCCCTTACCGCGTTGGATTAGGCTCTGTACTGGATAACCTGCAATATATAGAAGTTCAATATATAGAAGTTATCCACAAACAAAGGGCAGCATGCGAAGGAGGAGAGGAGCGCAAGTGGGCGGTACCAAAAGTTATCCACAACAAGTGGGCGGCTCCAAAATGATGCGGCGTCATTTTGGAGCCAGTGGGTGGTTCCAAAATCCTCCTACTTTGCATGCTGTATAACGCTTTCCCCTCGCAGCAGGGGACATCTGCAGACAGAGCCTAATACCAACGTGGTAAGGGAAGATTTTTTCTCCCATGGAGGAGGACAAAATAATAGCGGCGGCAAAAGGAGGGGGAAGGAAGGGGTTGCAAAAAGCTTTTCTGGAGGCATAGCTGGAGCTCTGCAAAAGCACAGGAGTGTGCCTAGGCACACTGGTTGAAAAAGACTGATCTAGCAATTAATCAAACAGCAATCACTGAGTAAGACAAACCCCAAACAACATGATACCTTTGAAACCGAAGTCTAAATACAAAATACATTTATGTCTCATATACACCTTTTGCATAACTTAAAGGTAATTTAGCACAATTGTTTTAATAGGTGTGTGTGTGTGTGTGTGTGTGTGTGTGAGAGAGAGAGAGAGAGAGAGAGAGAGAGAGAGGAGTAATCAGAAAGCAACGGTGTCACTGTCTCAACCATGCATATTGAGGGTGTGCATTTTTTTTCATTAGCCATCATAAATCCTATCAAGTTTGCACTTATGACACAATCGCTGGTGTGTGGTCATGGCCTGTGCCAAAAGCTTATAAATTGAAACTTACCCAATATGGGTTTTTTTTGCATTTTGTAAATCTCAGAAACCTCCCAAAGTCAGTTTCATTTTCAGCACAAGGAAGCAAAACAAAGCCAAAAAGACTATATTTCCTCTTTAAATTAATGGCCTCTCGCCATTAGGTGAGGAAAGTAGCAGATAAAAACCAGAGTTCACTGGGAAAGAATCAGAGAAAAGAAAGAATTCTAGGAAATAAAGTTTGGAAATGCAAGGGGCCCTATAGCAGATCATTCAAAAGGCCCTGCCCTCAACTTTGTTTCCCAGAATTCTGCTCAGATTGAGAAAGCCTCAATCAGGAAAGGGGACAGATTTGTCCCTCTGTAGCAGCAGCCAATCAGAGATCCAATAAATTGTTGAATCTGCAAAGAGGAGGACTGACTGATACTTTTAGTAAGTAAATCTTTGTGCTGGTCTGGGAGGAAAACACTAAATAGAAGTACTATTGATTAATATGAGAGATATTCAATGAGGGCCCTTCCATATAACCCAGAATATCAAGGCAGAATAACCCAGAATATCAGCTTTAAACTGGGTTGTCTGAGTCCTCACTGTCATATATTCCAACTCAAAGCAGATAATGTGGGATTTTGTTCATCTGTGTGGAAGGGGTCTGAGATAGCTGTTGTGGCGTTTAAAATGTTTTGGTCAAAACTTTTTTAAATTCCCTAAAATTAGTAGATGTATGAATATTTCTGAAAGTTGGGAGGAATGATTCGCTGTTATTTTGTGTCATTGTATAGAAAATTCAAGAAGATAGCTCTTATAGTATTTTTTAAAAATATTGTTTATAAAACTCTTGAAATTTTCCCCAAAAGATCTGTAGATTCTGAAACCTGATGGGCTACAAGTTTAAATGTGTTCTACCATTGTAACAAGTTTCAATCGCTGTAAAAATGAGAGTGAAATGAGCCCCTGAAATTTCCCCACTTGTGCAATTACTATAACAGAAAGTAACAAATTTTGTTACTCTCATTATAGTAATGAGATTTTTACTAACAGTACTTTAGAAACACTTTAGAAGCAAAATGACAGTGCCCTCTAGTTTTGTAATGAGTTTTGAAACTTTTTTTTCATCTATCACACATCCCTATGGGTATCCCATATGGGTAATTTTGGATTTTGGAGTATTTTGGATTATGGTTCTCTAGATAAGGAACTGAACAAAAACACATTATGGAGAGGCATTTTAGTAAAACAAAAAGTACATTCTGCAAAAAATACCCCTCTCCCCAAGTTCTAGTACATTTTTGGGAGACTCTGCAGTGCAGCATATGCTTTTTCTCATTCTGAGAGAGGAAAGCAGTCCTTTCCCATAGCAACACAATATCATGGTGTTTCCTACACAATGCCTGATTAGCTGGCTGAATCACATAGCACCTGACAGTGACAGGTATGGTTCCTTTCCCCTATCTTTTTATATGGGAGACCTGCAGGTTCATTTCAGCTAGTCTACAGTATATCTACTTAGACTTTCACCCAAGCCCCTCATCTGGGCCACTGCTTTCCCTTGTGAACTCTGCTAAAGAAGATGGGGTCTTAATTGAACAAATCTTCATCTTCCCAGAATGACATTGGTTGTCTGACTGTTTTGGTGTGTCTGGCTCTATACCCAGTATAATTCTTTGATGATGATGATGATGATATACCTTATTTATATTCTGCTCTATCTTCCTGAAGGGACTCAGGGCACATTACAGCTACATATATGGCAAAGATTCAAGCCATTATACAATTGACAAAGACAGACAGTACATAAACAGAGGCAAGGCTTCCCTCTTTTCATCTCCAGCATCCAGCTGCATTTGACTCTGCCATAGGGAGGTGCTGTTGTTTCATTTTCCATGCCAAGGAGTCTGTCATCCATGGACACCTTCCCTGGGTGGATTTCTGCCGGCATATTTTTTCAGGGTGCCTTTTAACTTCTCGCTAAAGCAGTATCTATAGAGAGGATATATCTTGAGGAATGTCTACATTCTCCAGTGTGATTCTATGTCCAACCATAGAATCATGCTGGAAGTCATAGAAATTATAAGAGAGATTTTTTCCTCAGGTTTTCTTTATTTGCAATTTTTCATTTTCATGGGAGTCCTGTGCCCCTAATGCCAGCAAATGTGAAGAGCTGCCTGTGCTTCTATCCACAAAAGCTCGTGCCAAATCAAATGTGTTAATCTTGAAAGTGCCAACAACTCTTTGATGTTTTTATAGCCATTGATACCTTTTGAAAGCATTAAAATAGATTATCAAAACAGCAGTGAATAAAAATGACAGTATTTATGAGGCACAAGTATGAAAAAAGCATTTGAAAGTATTATGAAACATATGCATGGAAAAGCAATATGAAGTATACATATGAAAACAAAAATAAACCCCTGGCTGTCCTGCTTATGGGGTGGGCATGGTTTGTTACCCCTTGTTTGTTTCCAGAGCAGAGATTCATCCAATCTTTTCCTAACCATGAGTTTATGATATTATTTGCTCACTAATTTAGGAAACCAAATTATTACTCCCAGGTAAGGAGTCAGCATATGTGTTCACATTTTCTGTGAGCTGTACTTCCTCCAAACTAGTGTCCAAAGTATGGCTCCCAACTGTTGCATCCTGGTTGTCCTGCTCAAACATCGTCTCATAGATGGGCAGTGCAGCTGGACAGTAAGTAGGCTGTAGCTGTCACCCATGCAAGCCCAAGCAATACTGCAATACTGCAAGCAGCAGCAGATCTGCTTTGTACATTGCTCTACTGAAACATCTTGAATTCTTTTCTATTGATTTGGGATGTTAGCTTCAAACTTTGCCCCTTTGGTTGCTAATAAAACGGAATAATAAATAAATAAATAAATAAATAGTTCAGAGTTTGTCTCTAGGAGTTTATTTCACAGTTTTAATCCCTAAACTAGGTACATTCTTGGAATAATATTTAGGTACTACATCTGCCCATCCCAAGATATCTGTGATGAAACTAAAAACTGTGACTTCATAAAGAAAAACTCTGTTCTGTGGCTATCCAAGTTGCTGGACCCACATTTGTCACAATGCCGTTGCAAATATCAGTTGGACAGCCTGTCCAGGGTGGCAAAGCCTCTGAAAAACTATGTAATGATTTGGTTATGCCAGAAATACTGAATGCAGTACCTCTGACACAGGCCAGATTGTAAACTTGTGACAACATTATGAGGTATACAATAGCAACTGATTTGGGTTTTTTTCTTTACAGCAATGTGTGACATGATCTGAACATTGTTTGGATTAACAATTTCCCTTTATTTTCTGAGGGAATCCAATTCCTTTCAACACAGCAAAACACCAACCCCGTATCACACAACTCACCATGTTAGCATTGCCTGGCAGAAAGGCATGAAGTGCCAGAATGTGGTCTCATTTGCATTTCTCTGTGGAAGTTTAAGTGGGGGAGGTTTCAAAATGCTGAACTAACCATTATTTAAACACCCACTCTCTGTGTTGTTGCAACAAATGCCTCTTTGCCAGCAAATCAAGTTCCCTTTTTCAGTTGGGGAAACACTAAGCATCTTTGTTCCAGAACCTCTAGCAAATGCTGCTGATGTCCATGTTATATCACAGACCAATGAACTGGTTATTGTCAGATCTGTGTGCTTGGATATATCAGTACCTTTTTTCCTCCCTAAAGGCAGAAAAGGTGACAAAGATGAGATCTGGACATCAATCCAATACCGTGATCTGTGAGGCAAATAAATCTCAAATCAAGCAAAGCAGGATGGAGGAATCCAGCTATAAAACAACAAAGCAGACTTCACTTGTTTGCCCTCTGTCTGGAACCAAAGAAAAAAGTGGAGAGTATTTTTCAAGAGTAGGTAGGGTTGCCACTTTTTGATATAAGAAATAAGGGACATTTATGGGATTTTTCACAAAAATAAGGGGCACTTCATTAAAAACTTGAAACTCAAACATTAAGTAGAAATAGTTTTACTAACAGAATAAGATAATGATTGAAACTCACAAAAGAAACTGACTTACACCCTCTTAACAGTACATGGCATGTTTCTGCATGCTTTGTCATGCAGAAAAAACATTAGAACTACCTTATTTTCTCCATCTGTATTTAGTACTTGACTTTGCTGAATTTATAAGTGCACTGTCTAAACATTAAAATAAAATAAATTTTAATAAGACAGTACATCTTCATGATTATTATGTCAATAGTTAATGGTATAGTATAGTATGGGATACACAGCATTGTATAGTATTGGGATGCACAGTTAGGCCTATTTTAAGAGGAACTCTCAAGCAACCAGAAACTATCTTTATCCAACATGATCCAACATTCCCCTTGGGTAATGTTTAATTAGTCTACTGTACTTAGAAAAGGTCCTGTATCGCCTCTTCCTTCCAACGGGGACGCAGGCTGCCCTGCGAGTTGGAATCCCCAGGCAGGCATTGCCGTGGAAACTGCAGCACACAGCTTCCTCTGGTCAACCCCACCCAGTCCTGTCCTGCTAGTCAATAATAAGGGACAGGGCCTGAAAAAAAGGAACACAAATTTTAGGGCCAAAATAAGGGACGTCCCTTAGAATAAGGGACATATGGCAACCCTAAAAGTAGGGGAATTATATTAAGAAGATGAGGGCTGGCTTAAATGATCGACCACCTCATCACACTGGAGTAAATTGTCTCTTTGCAACACTTGAGGATGGGGCCTGCTGAGTGCCATCACATGGCGTTTGGCAGGGCCTGCTCCATTGATGCTCAAAGTGCCAAGGAAGTGTCGCAAATACTTCCTTGGCCATGATGTATTATAAGGTGTGTTTGGGAAGTTCCAATTGATCTACCTGCTTTAATTACCTCTTTCCCCCATCTGATGGAGGAAAGGTCAGTGTGGCTTGTCCCATTGTCCCCATGTGATGGGGGAAGGCAGGAAGGCATGTGGGAATGCCAGAATGCCACAAAGCTCCATGAGAGCTCCTGGCCATCGCTGGGTGCCCTTTTGACATCAGCAAAGGAAGCCACATGACAAGGAAGAAAGAAGAGGACAGCCTACCGCTGCATGGCAGTGATGGGAGGATGATATAGGCATGCTCCTTCCCCTTTTCCCTGCACTGGCAAGTTTAAAGAAACAGGGATGGCAGTGTCAGACCATGTGGACAGCAACTCACACACATACACTTGGAGGGAGTGCACATATGAAAATTTCTGTTTCAGTTTCATTGCATTTCTCTGGACCCCATCTCCGTTTTCTTTGCATCTTTATTTCTGATCAGATTGTGAGATTTGGCATGGTTTTTGGAATGAGGATTCCCAAGACATGCACATTGAATGCAGTTCCCTTGATAAATGCATTTAATATGTACTTTCTTTATTAACTAAAGCATGTTTGTGAGGGGGTTTCAAAGATTTTTTTGTTATATATGCATATTTATTTGCAATGTAAGTAAAACAGAAAAGAAAATCAAAGATTGTATCTAACCATTATAGAATCATAGAATTGGAAGAGACCCCAATTGCCATCCAGGTCAACACCCTGCCATGCCAAAGAATCAAAGCATTCATAACAGATGGCATCCAGCTTCTTGTAAAAACTTCCAAAGGAGGAGGCTCCACCATATTCCAAGAGAATGAACAGCTCTTATGTAATGTTCTTCCTAATGTTTAGGGAGCAACTCTTATAATTTCAATCCATTGCTCCATGTATGATTTATAGAATTTTAATGGCATCCTATTCAACCTTAGAATTGGTGGAGACATTGGATTCTATGCTAGACTTCTCTAACAGCAAATTTTAAGTATTTCACCAAGCTACACACTCCAAGATTTCATAAGTTAAAGTCATGACAATTCAATTGGTAGCCATCCAACTAATATACATAGTGATGTAGCGTAAGACATAGACTCGTTCATTTTTGGGGACTGGAAATGAGAAGATACGTTTGCATTTTAATTATCCTCACCAAAAAGAAATGGAAAACATTTTTAAGAAATAAAATATGTTTTCATCCCAGAAGCAAGTTGCAGTAATTTATCTAGTTTGCTTGGAGCAGCACTGGGTAAGTTGTTGGCATGAGAGTGCCAGCTTATTTATTAGTTTTCCTTATAAGAAACATGATAGAAAATCATATTCAGTATATCTTCACCTTGTAGGGGCCAAACACTTATTTGGTAGTTAAGTGAAGTGATTTCTTTTTCATTTCCACACAGATTTCAGGCTAGACCTACTGTGTTTGATATGCCTCTAGGCCTTTTACTTTAATTTCTAAAGCAAAATGCTTAAGCGTGTTTGAAAACCATTCATATTTTCAGAAGGATTTATGGAAAGGGTTTGCCAGGGGTTAATGCTGTTTCATTTGACTTACTGGGGGATAGATTACAGGATTTATATGCACTTCCAGCTCCCATTAGGAATCCCTTCTACATTTAAGCTCCATTTCTACTTCTGTTTTCTTTCTTTTTTCTGTTTCCAAGGTGTGAGTTGCATAAACAACATCCTCATTGTCTCTCTGTTTCATATGGAAATATCCATTCAGTCCCTCCTTTTTATATGTTCAGAATACTACTTATGCCACAAGGACAACAATATAGGCAGATGAATACCAAACACCCACAATTCTCTGAGGTGTGAGCCATTACATTTCTAGGTGTCTTTATATCTGCTCTACCTGATACAGTTTCCCATGATATCTGTGTCTTGATTTTGCCGTGATTATTCTTCCTTGCTTGTCAAATTCTTAAAAATCTTTGATGAGTGGCAATGAAGTATATAATAATATGAGCTATTGTTTGTCTCATTGAATGTAGTTTGTAAAACCTGCAGATTCTTTTACATGTTAGATCAAGCATATGGTGTACCATCAGCCAGATTATGTGGTTGCAAAAACATGTCATGATAAGTTCTAATTCTATTAACCATGGTTGTCTGTTTAAACCATGAATTGCATGTCAAATAAATAAACAAACCACAGTTTGTCTTCTGGTTTATTTCTCTTCTACCTATTGCATTAGATCAGTGGTTCTTAGCCTATGGGCCACAGTCCACCAGTGGCCTCAAGGACAAAATCTGGTCCATGAGCCTCCTTCCTCTTTATTTATTTATTTTATTTTTGTTTGTTTTTTTCATGCTTCCTGACCCTCCTTTCCTGTCGCTGACCATGGCATATGTTCTGTATCAGAAAACAGAACTTATGTGGTCTATTCAATGCAATTTTCTGAATCACACCCCAACCCAAATCTAAAGTTGACCAAAAAACTGATTTGTAACCCTAATGTTGGAGAGTGGTCCCTGGTCAAGTTGTTCCTGGTCAAGTGATCCCTAGTCAAAGTGCTTCCTAGTCAAGTGGTCCCTGGTAAAAAGAAAAGTTTGGGAACCACTGCATTAGACAATGCTTCAGCATGGATACCTGGGGAAACAAATAAGGCATAAAACACAGGTGCCACATTAGACATCACTATAAAGAACCAGACTTCTTAAGCCAACCATCTCTTCTGGATGTAGTTTGCAATCAGTTATCAAAACGTGACTTATTTGCAGAGGCAAGTTCACACATTACTGGAGCAATCCAGTAGAAAAATCCATGGGAAATTATTTGGATACTGGTCTTTCTGGCCAGTAATCTCACTAGTTCTGCTTATTTTGTGCAGTTGTGTGAAGCAGGAAGTGCTACCAGCTTTCCTCTTCCCCCCACCTTTCCTCTCTTCCACCATCTTCTTCCACCACTCCAGGGCTTCCCAGCCTTCTACTTGAGAGGCTGATCAAAACAAAGATGAAATGTTCTTGTTAAAATAAATTCCAAAAGGCTTGCTGGGAAAAAAGGTCTTAACCTGTCACCAAAAGACAAAGAAGGAACCTCCATAGGGATGGCAGGCCCCTTGGGTAAGTTTTTGGGGAAAATGGGGGTACCCTCTTGCTCTTTCAGGCTCCAGGAACTTGAAGAACCAGGATGGTTGTGGGGATTGATCCCCCTGGAACTATGAAAGCAGTCCCAGTAGTCAATCCCCAAAGGCCCAGTACCTGAAAAAATCAGGATCTTAACATTATCATTAAGGTCCAGATCATTCCAGGTGTCTTATTATTCCAGAGCAAACTGGGAAAACCCAGTTTTCTCCAGAGTAATTCACTTTTACCTGACATTTCATTTGGATGTCTCAGCTAAAAGTGAGACGGGGTCTGTGCTTGGGGCCTGTCTGGAAAGGCCCTGAGTCAGCTGCCTCAGTCATCTGATGCTAAGTAGCAAAAGTTTCCTAATGACTTCACAAAACCACATATCATTCTTTTTTGTGCCACACAATTTCATCTTGACTCTCCTAAACCAGCTTTCTGCTTCAGGTGCTGTTTATAAAGTATATCATTATCAGTATTAAAGAAAAATCATTAGTACTGCATGAATTTCGAAGTAGAGGCAACATTGCTATCTTTTACACCAGGCAGCAAAGCATATTGCTTTAGATAGCTGACATCCAGGGCTCTTTGCAGATGGACCTGGCACCTTTAAGACATTCCATCAGCTTCTTTTTTATCCTGTTAAAGTTAAAATTGTGTAGGAGAAACTCTTATTCCCTTTTGCATTTGTGTGAACCTCTATGCAAATTACTGAGGAGAGTTGAAATGTTCTGCACTTCTCCAGCAGTACTCTCTATTCATTAGTGTAATCCCATTTGCTCTCCTGCCTCTCTGATGATGTTGCAGTGGACTTCCGAAATGAAGAAAACTGCAAGCTCAGGGGAGAGACAAGGGCGCAGTGGAACATTGGGTCATGAATGTAAAAGGCACGTCTTGTCCAAGTAATGACTGCTGCACTGACAGATAATTGGATCTGGGCTGTGTTAGCACTGTCTTTAGATTTTTTTTTGTAAAGCTCTTTTAATATAATAATGCATGTGTAAACTTGTTCCTAATAACAGCTGATCAAGGGAAATCTTAGGCCTCTGTCAATTTTCCCCTTATTACTATAATGAACTAGATGAATGCAGCTAGAGTGAAGGACAGTAAAATTGTAATGTTTTCCAGATCACTTCTTATCAGGTGGTGTAAAAATAAAGTGTTAGATATATTATGTATGCAGGAAGGTTTTTCTTTCCCTTCTTTTTCTTGCACCAGACTGGCAAGTCTTGTTCCATTTATTTATTGGGTACAATCAATAAAATAATGGGAGAAAGGAAGAGAAGAATATAAAATCACTAATACACATTAAATGCTCAAGATTCAGAGCAGTTATGATGTACTAGATGTTAACATGAAAAACTGGGGCTTGAAAAGTTACTTTTTAAAGGAAACCATTATTAGTTCCTGCAGTTTGTGAAAGAATTACCGACTAAGAGATTGACGACATTACTTTTTGCTTTTTGTAATTTTTAGGAATGACCTATTCGAAGAAATTTGACAGCTAAATCAGCTGTCAGAAATTTAAACAATTAAAGATCTATCTCTTCCAGCAGGCCTATCCAGTCAATTTTAAACTATGAATTTTAAATCTATGTTTTATTTGTAATGATATTTTAATCATTGTTTAATACATGTATTCATCTGAAATGGTTAGGGAAATATTCTGAAATTGAAATAGGCTGGATCTCTCAAATAGTTCTAAAAGCTACTTACTTCCTTAAAATGACCCCCCCCCCAAACTAACAAAAATGTAACATAAAACATTACAGAATTACCAGTTGGCCAAAATCTACTTAGTTGTGAATACATAACCCACAGTTACACATCCAAGATGATTTTGTATTCAGCACATAAAAGAGGGTAGTGGGAACATCAGTCAGCTGCTTCTCAGTGAACTGGAAAACACACTCCTGCTCATTGGGGTGGCTGCTTCCTGGTAAATGGGTGTTCGCTAGATTGAGCTGCCTAACTCTGGTGGTTGCACATCCATAACTGCCCAAGTGAATTCTGGCCATTATTTTGCAAAAGTATTTCTCCCATGTCTTTTCGCACTCAGGTGATACCCAATAGCACATCAAGGGGGGTTAGACATGGAACTCAGACCCCTTCCACACAGCTGAATAAAATCCCACATTATCTGCTTTGAACTGAGATATATCGCAATGTGGACTCAGATAACCCAGATCAATGCAGATATTGTGGGTTATTCTGCCTTGATTGTCTGGGTTTTATGGCTGTGTGGAAGGGCCCTCAATTTCAAACCAGAAGCAAAGGCATACACGCAAGTCATGAGTTATTGTTCTACCACTAAGGAAGTCTGTTTAAAGTGAGCAGTTTTACAGCCAAGATCAAATGAGTTCAGAATCAGAAAGCCAACAAGGAAAAATACCAATTTATATCAACCAATATTTAGTTGAATAATGGAGTAGTTGAAAAAGGAATCAGGCACACAAGGTTAGACCTAGGTTAGTTTATAAGCCCATTAATGTATTTGCATATATTGAAATGCTTTATGTAAAAGGATAGCAGATGCAAATGGACACCTTCATATGTAGAGTCTGTTCTCCCACCTGCAAATACAATAGAACAAAAAAGGGGAGGCGCATAAGATGATAGAGGCCACCCAGGGATTCCACATTTCTGGTGACATCTGTTTTGTCTCCATTTTATGCAAGAATAGAATAGAATAATAAGCAGAAGCAATTGAGAGAAATAATCTCTTATCATATAAAACGGTTTTGCATATTAGATAGCAGTACAGGACCTACCAGCTGGTAGGTGGATACTGGTCAAACTTGAATTACTTGAACTGTTAGAGTAATTTTCCAAGCTGTATTCTGTATGCCAAGTAGAAGACAAAGAGTGGAGAAGGACTGTTTTCATGCATATTCTGTCTGCATCTTTGAAGTCTTTTCTCCCTGTTGAGTAAAAATTAATACGTTTATAGGATTAGAACTAAATCCAGCAGGGACCTTCTTAGGCCGGATCCAGACAGGCCCTAATCACAGGAGAACCCACATCTGAAAAATGTGGATTTTCCCTTAGGCATGTCCACACCCACCCCAGAAAGCGTGCGCATTCTGGGGTGGGTGTTCAGACATTCTCTCAGGACTAGCTGAGAGAATATCTAAAGGCCCTATCCCGACCCCCAAGTCCCCAAACCCCTTAGAAAACTAAGAAAAACTTACATTCTCTCCAGTAGAAGCCCCGGCAAGCTCTCCAGGTGCTTAGAAATGTCGCACCAGGAAAGCATGGAGGGGAGCAATTTTCCTCCCCCCCCCCCCTCCCGCTCACTCTCCTGGTGTGTCATTTCTACATGCCCGGGGAGCTCACTGGGGCTTCTGCTGGAGAAAACATTCATTTTTCTTAGTTTTCTAAGGGCTCTAGTGGCTTGGGGGGGAGGGGGGTGGTATTCCCACAATTTACTGGGCTTATTTAGTCCAGTAAACTGTGGGAATGGTGTCTGGACGGAAATAGTGCATTTATCCCACACCTTCCAAGAAGGCATGGAATAAATGCACTAACTAATTAATTTGCTACAAAGCAGTGTTTTCGTGGTTTGTAGATAATTACTGCGGGACTGCCCAGAATGTTGTCTGGACAGTCCCCTTTTTATTGCAGAAGTTTCCGCAATAAAGGGGCTGTCTGCACAGGCCATTAGATTCTTATCATTACTACCTATCTTAGGATCACTCAAAGCCCTTATGCATTTTGTGAACAGGGCATTTGTTCCACTCATCCATTCCAATATTAAGATATAAAGTGGTTTTACATGTTTGAAAGAAGCACAGCATCTCCCATCTGAATAATGTCCACACATGCATTAGGCTCTGGACATTTGTTTACCAACCAGGTTGTATATGATGTGCTGCTATTTATTCTGTGCATCCAGACTATATGTTAAAACTGTAAAATGAGCCTGGAATAAATGGTTGGACAAATGCTTCATTCAAATTTTTGCTAAGTTTTCCAAAAAATGAACAGAAAGAAAATGCTCACCCATCTGAACTCAACAAATTCAGATGGGACAGTGATTTCTAGCATGAAGATGACTGTGTTGTAGTTCCATACATTATCTGATTTACAGACGGGGAGCCAATAATATGGACCCTGAAACAGAAAGGATGGAGAGGGAAGCAGAGCCTTCTGAAATGGTAAGGCACAAAGTATCAGGATGGCAGGGGGTTAGACTGGATAGGCAGGGGGTTAGACTAGTTAGACAGGGGGTTAGAAGTCTCCTCCAGTTCTATGTTTCTATGAGGACACCAACTCTCTTGTATAATTAAACCACTGAAGAAGTACCAATCTGAAATTATTCTGGTCCCTTTATCTACCCATCTTTGCATTCTCCCTCCCCCTCCCCCTCTCTCTCTATATACTTTTATACATTAATGTTATACTTTAAACAATTATATAACTGATTTATTCATTACACTCTGTATTTTATTGTTTTAGAAAAGCATAAATGCAAGTATGCATAATTCATAACAAGCTGCCTGTCAGTTTTGAACCACCACGCCGTAAAAACAGTTCCTGATTTCTTTTTAAAAAGCGCGGGTAGAAACACTAAATCTGCTACAGTGTTTGAAAAGAGAAAATTAAAACTTTTATGAACACTTGCTGCTGTGGACAAATTTGTCAGGTTCCATTTTCCTCATTTAGATATGTTTGCTCTATTTTTTAAAAAATCAAATATGTAAATCTTTATGACTCTAGGAACATGTGTAATATACTGAAATGGATTTTGTACTTTTCAATTAGATGTTAAAGAGGCTGTGGGAGAAATTTAGTGAATGGTTCCCACCCAATTTGTTGCCGCACAGACAGGGTAGATAATGTCTAGAGCCTGTTTACATACTGGTTTAGTTACAAGCATCCATCCAATCAACGTCATGCAGAGCAGCCTTCCATCTCAAAGAAACAAGACCAGCTTCCCTAAAGGTTGTTCTGTGGAAGAGGGAAAGATGAAGAAGCCAAATAGTCAGAAAACACTGGTTGAGCATGAAACTCTTACTGTTTTCCAGCATATCTCCCAGCATTGAAGCACTTTGATATTTTCTTTAAAACCACAAATGAATGGAAAGGGATCTATTCTTTTTACAGCATTGGGCATTCACTGTACTCCTAGGTTTTAATTAGCAAGCCAAACAATACCCCAAATGTATTGGCAGTATCTTTTTAAAGGGTCCCTCTGTCTCAACTAAACAGAAAGGTCTTTGCAGAGCTGATGCTTTTCACTTTTCACTTTTCTCATTTTAATTTTATCCTGCTGCTGCCTGGTCATTTGTAGACAAGGATCTGTTTACTAGTCATTGCCTTTCATATAGCTAAGATGACTGATGGCTGGTTTGTTTTCTGTTTCAGGTTGTGGAAGCCAATTTGGTTGCTTTTGACTGTCACTGGATCATTATAAATGAGGTAACTGTCAGCCAAAAATGGAATCTTGTTTTTATCCATAGTGAGAAGTATGCAGGCTGGCTGTGATTTTCCCAGCAAGAAACAGCAACCTCAGTAAAGTTCAGACACATTGGTGGGTGGGAATGGTGTTTTAATAAGGGTGAAAGACAAAAATGAAAGAACTCTGGAGTCCGAATAACATACATGAATCACTCTCCCCTGCTGTTGAGATCTTGCTGCTCTTTTTATTAGACCTGCTAATTTTTGGAGACATTTTACATAAAGGTTAACAACAAACCATGAAAACCTTTTGCAGTTTATTCTCTTTTGCAGTTTTGCAGTTTATTCTCTTCATAGAGACAGAGCTGTGAAGCTCACTGTAAATCAACAAATAGCCCCGCAAACGTTTTTGCATACAAATCTGATTATTGCACAATGGTTTTCTACCTGTGCTGTAAATATTACCTCAACATCATGCACTAAACCTCTTCCATTTATCTGAAATATGGAGTAAAGGATGTGATATTGATATCTAAAACAGAAAATAAAGCATAGTATTATTGCCAAGTCAACTAAAAACCAAAGTGTTAGTTTTGATACTTCTCACACATCCATCTAATTACCCATTTCCAACCTATAAAGATCAGAATAAATCCTTTTAAAAACATTTTACTGGCTAAGGATATAAAATAGGAGACTATTATTAAATCAATCTAGAATTAAAAAGCATTCAGTCATGAAGGCTTTTAAAAAAAAGAGTTATGCATTATGTCCACATTATCAGATCTTAATTAAATGAGAAGATAATTGGTCCCTAGTGTAGTGAATACTGCATCTACTCTACCTGTATCTTCTGCATCAAGTATTGTTTAAAGAAATTATATGTATGCTCCTTGATCAGCTATTCATTTCTGTAGATGCACGCTTTGATGTTTAATTATTACATAGTCCTAATTGCACCACACTACAATAAATTACCTTAATGAGGGTTTAGCTGCTTGTTTGTTTATCAATTTAAATTTCTACAGCAAAACTGAGGTTTAATGCCATTCCCTGCCTTATGCTGATGATCAGTTTTAAATTGCTTTTGGAAAAAATAGAATCCAGTTCATTCAACTAAAAATTTTTCAAATGGAAAACTATGTTTTCTGTATCATCTGCCTATTTTTTATGTTCTATTGTTTCAAGAGATCTAAATTATAGCCATGTACTGCATGCACTGAACCTTCCAAGAAAAGGAGTTCAAAATGCTTTGCCTCCAAACTTAAAGGCATCTTCCAACTGCAAAACAATGCTATCAGCAAGATTAGAATTGAGTGGAACAACACTAAGGGCCCTTCCACACACCTATATAACCTAGAATATTAAGGCAAATAATTCACAATATCTGCTTTGAATTGGAACATCTGAATCCACCCTGTCATATAATCCAGTTCAGTATGGGTTTTATACAGTGGTGTGGAAGGGGCCTTAAGTAGCAGTAGCAAAGGCCAAAATTACTTAAAGCTGAAGTAGAAGCACATGGTTGATCCATTGTGTCATACAAGATTATTTGGAGAGAATATTCAACAAGCAACTGATCCCTCAAGAGAATGCCCTATTTTTATTTGCCAGCTAGCTAGATTTTAGGACCAAATCCTACCATTCCTCCATTATGAATAGCTTTGGCAAGTATTTATTGTGATTCATCTTTAAAAAAAATAACTTCTGAAACTCACCGTGGATGTAGATATAGTCATATAAAGTCATTCGAAGATTATTTTATCTACTGGCAAGGTCAAATGGGAGTGGAGGGGGTGAACTGATACAATTCCTTCAGTGATACAATTCTGTAGCTCGAAATGTTTTAGAAATTTCACATAAACAGACAAATATAACAGAGACCCCTTCTACACTGCAATACACTATCATAATCTGGATTAGTAGATAATCCACATTATCTGCTTTGAACTGGATTATGTGAGGCCCCCACTTACATAGTCATATAAAATCCAGATTATCTACTTTGAACTGGATTACCTGTCAGGGTAGATTCATATAATCAAGTCCAAAGCAGATAATGTGGATTATCTGCTTTGATAATCTAGATTATATGGCAGTGTAGAGGGGGCCTGAGTCTACGCTGCCAGATAATCCAGTTCAAAGCAGATAATGTGGATTTTATATGGCAGTGTTGAGGGGGCCTGAGAGAAATCTAGAAAGTAAGATAGAATTAATAACTGTGACTTCAATCATTTAACTAAAGGATCAAGCACTTAAAGCAATATTAATAGTTTTACTGATTGTTTATTCAGATTTGTCTCTGCAAATCATGAAGGTCAAAATGATTTCTTATAATCACATTTCAAGATTTTATAAATTTTCACAGGCTATGATACAAATCCTTGGGTTTTATGTTGCTCATCACAAGTTTCAAATCCTCATTGCTCCTTTTAGTGAGTGTGTTTTTTAACGTTCTCACGCACTTCTTACACATAACACGAGAATGCTAAGGATTGTAGAAATAAAGACACTTTTAAAAAAGCATTTGATTTTGCTGTCTAATGGAAACCCATCTGCACATGTCACCATATAGTAGGCCAACTAAAATTTTGGGGGAAAACAAATTTTAAAGATTTACATATGCACCGTTTTGTGGAAAACAGACAATGATGCTTGCTTAGGATAATATTTTTCCTCAATCTTTTTTAAAAAAAAAATCTCAAAGGCAAACCCATCCATCTGAATCTCAAAGAATGAATAAATGTTACATTCTGACCTGAAAATCAAATTTAATTATGCAATGAAATCACCTAGGGAAGGCAAAACCCAGTCAAGGTTTTTTTCTCTAGAAAGTAAGACAAAAAGTCCATAGTTTTAGTTGTGTTGTAACTTAAGGTGTGTCTATACTTTTAGTTATCTCCCATTGTTTTAAACTGTAACAACAGATGCTTCACTTTCAAAGGGCTATACAGAAAACAATAGCTAAAACTAAAGAACACAATTTTGCTAGATAATTTAATTGCATAAGTTAATAAATGATAAAAGTATATTTGTATATTCTGAAATGCTAACATTGTGAATCTGTTCTGTGCCCTCCATATAATCTCACATTTCAATGTAGGAATATATATTTTCTATGCCTCCTTAAAGTCTTCTTTATGCTTATTTTTAGTTTTCCGATAGTGTTCATAAAATACACAGTATGTCTTAGGGGCAGCAACCACCTAAAGGCAGTTGGAAGGAAATAAAAGCCATGAATTCTAATTAAAATGCACAAAAGTGCTGAATACTAAAGAAACAATGCTCTGTGCTTTTTCAGAGAGACAAATGATAAATGTTTGCACAGCTAAAAGTCAAAACTTCTCAGAAAATAGAACTTGGCAGTGTGGTGTGGTCACGTGACAATGATGTTTCACAGCATTAAATAAACTGGCAGCATCTCAGTAACTGCAGAGGCAAGCATACCAGTTCAATTGTCTTGTACTGCAGAGTAAGGAAGGGTCAACCCAAAATAGCTTGTGTCCTGAGTGAAAGTACAAAAGGTATATTCTTCATCACATGTCCAAGGATCAATTGTTATGTCTTCCATTTATGCTGGAGCACTTTTATAGTGTGTTTTTTCAACAAATGGGGGCAAAATGGAAATGCATCAGGAAGAGGAAGGAGGCTGCCATTGCGGCTTGGATTGGTTGTCTCACTTGGCCCCCTCATGTTTCAAACCCTAGGTAGGCCTTTGCATTGAGGACAGTTATTCCATCCACATATAATGTAAAGGGCTATGTCCAGGAAATAGAGGAAAGATGAGTATTCTGAGGCCATGATAGGACTATTGTCATGGTTATAATTTGTGCTTGCTGGGTGCAGGAACTTTGATGAGTGCATGGAGGCGCATACCATTTGTCCTCCTGTCATGCAGTTACAAGGATTTACTTCCCCTGCAGCCATTTAGTTATTTTCAGTGGTAGAAATCATATAGTTCTTCAGATGTCATGGGAGACTCTGGCATTACTTTGCAAACAAAATTCTTAGGAAGGACTCATTCCACGCTTTTTACAAGCGCATTGATGACATGGAATACAACTGCCATGAATTCTAGCCAACACAGCATAAAGTGAGAAATATTTATAGTTGTCCAGCAAAATCTGGAGGGTGGTTCCCCGCCTGTGGAATGCGCTTCCAAGCGAAATACAATCGACCCCATCCCTCCTAGCATTCAAGAAAAAAGTAAAATCTTGGTTATGGGACCAGGCTTTTGCACATTAGCACAATGCAGCACTTTGGACAGGAATTGGACTGGCAAGTTGATGGATGAGGATATAGCTCAATGCTTATGTTGTGGACGGAACACTGTTTTTTACCTCAATTGAATGTGGATTATGTGTTTAATGTTTAACTGTATTTTAATATTGTATGTTTATGATTTTATATTGTATATTGTGTATTGTGTATTGGCATCGAATTGCTGCCGCTCTGAGTCCCCCCTCGGGGGTTGAGAAGAGTGGGGTAGAAACAATGTAAATAAATAAATTATAAATAAATAAACAAATATATTGTTAACTGGAGTTATTTGGGAAAGTATAACAGGTAGACTACAGGAACCTACCTTAAACCAAGATTTCTGTATTGAGCATTCACTATTTAAACTCAGTATTATGTACACAATTTGATATGCACTCTCCTAGGGGCTTTTTACACTTCAAACTTATAACACTATGATTTCACTTTAACTGTTATGGAAACATTCTATGGAATCTTGGACTTTTAGTTCAGGGAGGAGTAATTAGAATTATTAGACAGAGAGTTCTAGTGTATATTTTCTGTTGCCAAAAAGTGAGGAACAGGGAAATGTAGCAATTTCATGAGGAGTTTGCAATCCAAATTTCCACAGTAGGAGAGGAAATAACCCAGTACACAAAAGATGTGAGTAGGTCTATCGGGAAAAAAGGTCGTTCACAGAACTGAGCTCCAGTGCAAAAGTAATTTACATTTACAACCTCATCACATGAGGAATTTTCAGCATCCTAGGATGCTTCTGCCCCAGTTGAGCCACGGAGCCTCAGGCCGCCCATCACATGATGTAGCCTCACTTCTGATGGAGCCCAATGGCTCAACTGACACGGCAGCCTCCTACAATGCTGCACCACCAACATGGGAATCTCCCTGTGTTCCATTAGGAACACAGGCTACTTGTAGGGGGAAGCTGCACAGAACACTTACCCAAATGTGATGGGAAAGCATCACCAGCTGTTGAGGCAGGGTGGTGGGATTGCACCACTGCACCTGGATTTGCCACAGAGGCTGGCAAATCAACCTGGAGGAACTCATCATTGTGAAATGTACTCAGTAACTCTGTGAAATAGTAGTAGTACGAGGGCGTCAATAGGTCAGTAACTTTTTGAATGAAACACAGGTTTTTAGATTTAAAAAACATTTTATTTTTCAACGTAGTCTCCTTTGAGCTCTATACACTTTGTCCAACGTTTCTCCAAATTTTTTTATCCCTTCCAAAAAATAAGATTTGTCAAGGTCATCAAAATAGATATTTGTTCGTGAGATGATTTCATTGTTGGAGTCAAATCTCTTTCCGCCGAGCCATTTCTTCAGCTTTGGAAACAAGAAATAGTCATTCGGGGCTAAATCCGGAGAATAGGGTGGATCTTCCGTGCTTGTACGACCACAGAAAAATTCAGTAAACCACTTTTTTACCATTGAAATTGATGGTGCAGAGTCCCAATAGTATTTATCAAGCTTAGCCTTGGTTTGAGTGATGGTTTTTTTCCGCAAAAATAAATAAATAATGAGCACATGAAATTCACTTTTTTCCATTTTCTCCTCAAATCACACGGTAGTCTGCTATCAATGGTTGTCAAACACAAACTAAATGATGCAGCTTGTTCACATTTTGACAGGAGTCAACTGACAGATGCCTGTTGACAGGAGCAGTGTTGCCCTTTCAGTTAAGAGGCAGAAAATTCAAAAAGTCATGGACTTATTGACTCGCCCTGGTAGTAGTAGTAGTAGTAGTAGTAGTAGTAGTAGTAATACATTTATTACCCACTTCTCCCTGTAGCTTGAATGTCATTATTTGGTTAGTATATCCATGTAATGCAGTTTGAACTGTATTGATATCTACTATATGGGTCTACACTGTTCATACAATGCAGTTCAAACTGCATTAATTTAGCAGCATAGATCCAACCCAAGCCTCAATCTATACTGCCATGTAATGTAGTTTGGAGCTGTGTTATACTACAGTTTAGATAAACTGTATTATTTGAGTCTACACTGATGATATACAGCAGCTCAAACTATTATTTGGCTGTGTAGATCCAGCCCAAGTTACCACGCTTCATCATGCTTTTCAGTTGTCTTCTGTGAAATGTTGACAGCAGCTACGGATTTGGCACAAAGGTCAGCTGATCCCTGAAGGTTAACCTATTTTAGTGAATTACAGGATGTTGATTGTAATCCACCAAATCGGATGTTATGATAATTCTGTTTCTCTTAAAGCTGTCCCCAACTTTTTCATGCAAACATTTTTTTAAATGGTGACACTATTTTGTGTGCACTTTCAATTCAGTGTGATTCAGGTGGACTTAATGCATATCAATATCTGCTTCTAGATCAACAAGAATATTTGCATTCACCTTCATAGTTTGTTAGTTTTCTGCTTCTTTCAGTAGGTACTAAACATTATCTACTTGCATGTCTGCTTTTGCAATTTTACATGCAGGCTTATTCATGTACATCTCTTATTGGTGTGATCGTGCAGAAGTAGCAGAAGTATCACCACCAACAAAATAAGAAACATGCCGTAAACTCAGCCACCTTTTTTGTACTGAATAAAGGCCATGGTTTGTAAAATAATGGAGTTAATAAAATCCTTTGAAACTTGTATCTCTAATTATATTGCAGGTATATTACTGGAATGTAGATTTTTGCAGAACGTAGCAACTTTTCCCCTTCTTGTAGGTAGTGAAATGAAACAGACTAAATGATAAGATGGCCATATAAGCTGAGGGAAGCCATTATCTATGGTACATTAAGGATTAATCGACCAAAAATGCAGGATATTACACGGGACACAGCTGATGCCAGGTGTTATTTTGTTTGCAGAAAAATCTATATTTCATAGAGAACATAAATAACAGATGGCTTCAAAAATCTATGACAGGCTATGAAGAAAAATAAAATAGATTCAGGATAGTCCACAAGATTGATGTTTAAAATTCATGGCTCTCAGCATTTTATTCACTAGGGTATTAAAGAATAAAATAACAATAGCACTACAACTAACCTGCTTGTTCTAAAAAACCATAAGCATAGCCATTTATAGATCCCCTAACTTTTGGTAATTTTTGCCAGATTGCTATGCTTGCAATTTTTGCATAGATTAATGTCAGACCTTGCTTAATTGTTTGATCAGCTTATGCTCACTAGTTGCAACAATATTAATTCTCATCTTTAATTTACTCATCTTTGTATTGGGTATTTTACTGCTTGGGTTGAAAAATTCAGACGTGGTTCACTGGATACACAGTATCTGATGTAAGATTGGGAAACTCCTCCGAGCTTCTCTTAAATTAATGTAGAAATACCCCAAATTATTTTTAAAAGAAAATTAGAAGCATGGGGAAAAAATAATACGACCTGCTCCAGAGTTTTGAATAAATACCTCTCCATCTTTACAGTTTTCTTCCACCCCCACCCCCCAAACAGCCCTTTCTTTCTTTTCATTGTGTGACCAGCAAAACTGTGACAGAGGCATACTGATGACATTTGCCACATTTCCATTCCTCTTCTCTATTCTACAGGATTGATAGCACCTCATAGAAGTTGGAAGGAATGCTTTTGCTGAGAGACTTGTAAACCTGATCAGGCAGATTTTAAACTGAGTTGTGTAGAAAAGGGTAACAATATTCTTGGGGACAGTACTTTATCAAGGACCAGACAAAACAGCCCAAAGTCTAAAGAGGGAGTTGGACAAATAGAACAAGTATCAAGCAGTGAAAGGACAGTAATCTCAAATAATCAGCTAGGGGGAATAAACAAGGTGAACTGGAACTCTTAGCATGACAAAACAGATACAATGTAACAGGTGTCAGTGAAATTTGGCGGGATGTGTCTTACAATTGGAATGTATTAATGGAGAGCTATAACTTATTTCAGAGAAATAGACTGAATTGGGGGGGGGGTAGCAAATGACTTACTTCCTCACACATTGGGGCTTTAATGTGGGCAGCCCCGGTCGTCTGAGGAGAACAGATATCTTGGAAATGTAGTTTAGGGCAGGGCCTTTTGATTGCTCTGCCACAGGGGGTCCTTGCCTTCCCAAACTACATATCCCAGAATTCTGTTGGTTCAAGAAGAATGGGACTATCCGCATTAAAGCCTTTATGTGATAAGGTAGTTAGTTGAAGATTTAGAAGGCATGTTTATCAAGTTTGCTGGTAACACCAAATTGGGAGAAATAGCTAATACTTTAGAAGGCAGTATCAGAATTCTAAAGGACCTTAACAGATTAGAAAGCTGGACCATAACTAACAAAATGAATTTCAAGAGAGAGAAGTGTAAGATACTTCGCTTAGGCAAAAACAATGAAATGTACCGGTACAGGATGGGTGACATCTGGCTCAACAACAGCACTTGTGAAAAAGATCTTGAAGTCTTTGTGGACAGCAAGTTGAACATGTGCTAACAGTGTGACTCAACAGCTTTAAAAGCCGGTGGGATTTGGTATTGCATCGAAAAGAGTATCATGCCTACTTCAAGGGAAGTCATTGTGCTTCTCTATTCTGCTTTGGTCAGGCCTCACCTGAAATACTGTGTCCAATTCTGGGCACCAGAATGCAAGAGTGATACTGACAAGCTGGAAGGTGTCCCGTGGAAGCCAACTAAAATGATCAGTGGTCTGGAGACCATGCTCTATAAGGAGCGGCTCCAAGAGCTGGGGATGTTTAACCTTCAGAAGAGAAGGTTGAGAGAAGACATGGTCACCATGTTTAAATATTTGAAAGGATGCCATAAGGAAGAGGGAGCAGGCTTGTTTTTCTGCTGCCCTGGAGACCAGGACTCGGCACAATGGGTTCAAATAACATGAAAGGAGATTCCACCTGTACATTAGGAAGAACATCCTGACCATGAGAGCTGTTCAACAGTGGAACTCTCTGCGTTGGAATGATGCGGAACTTCCTTCCTTGGAGGTTTTAAAACAGAGGCAGAATGGTCATCTGTCTGGGATGCTTTGATTGTGCTTTTCCTGCATGGCAAGGGGTTGGATTGGATGGCCCATGTGGTCTCTTCCAACTCTGTTCTTCTATACGAATGTGTCAGGACATAGGCAACTATGAGGAATGAAATCCTACCAAAGACTACCACAATGGCCAGCATCTCTGATATTGACACTATATTTTTGGATCCTATTGCTAAATCTGGCCCCAACATAATCCATCCAATAACAGGGCAGTAATTGAGATAAACATAATTGTTCTATGATATACCAGGCTGGGCCCTGAGCATGGATAATGATGCTATTCAGACCTAAGATTGAGTAAGGCAGTCCCTCAGGAGTTAACAGAAAATCAGAGATAGCTGGGTAATGGGTATAAGCCACTTAATAATTCCACATGCCAAGCCATTGTACCAACTTACCGAGACATTTCTTGATCACTGACTACACTTAAAGACACTGATTTTTGAATGTTTGAGCCTGGTCTGGCTGTCTCATGTGTTTGGTTTACCCCAGTGTGTCACTGATTGGCCAAGCTCTGAACAGTTATGTGTTATCCTATCACCTAACACTTATCAGTCTCGTAGGAATGCAATCTGCTACTGTTGCTTGCTGATGGAGAAGGAGAGAGGGAAAAGGATTAAGACTATGGAAAAGGAGTTAGTCTCAGTTCTGTATTCTCAAATGGAGTGAATTTCATTTCTCATCTCCTAGAATTCTCAGAGCAGTTAAATCTACATTTGAATCATCCCTTAACTCCCTTCATTCCCTTCTGACAATAACTTCCCTCACAGAACTTGACATTGGCCAGGCTTGGGTCATTTATGGTCAGAACACGAGGAAAATGAATACCCTCTGTGTCACATCCTGAAAGGGAACACATATACATGAGGTGCACTAATGTGTGCATAAGTCACTGAAACTATGCAATCCATAACATCTTCAGAAAAGGTTTATGAACAAGAGGGCACTGTGAATATGGCAGTAATGTTAGGATTGTGAACAGCACACTGGTGCAGTTTAACTGCATGGCAGCTTTTACTTGAAGAAGCAGCAGGCAGGAATTAGCAATGTGCTTCAACCTATGAATCTTTCTCATTCCATTGCCCATGCTTCCACAAGAAACAGTTGCTAGCCTGATCTGATCCTATAATATGGATTGCATCCTTCACCTTAACCAGAAAAATAATCTTCAACTGACCATGATTTTTGAGCTACTTCACAAGAGGTCAAACACAAGTCAAGGAAATATATATAAATGAAGCAGATGGTGCTTTAGGGGACATGCAGCACAGAATAAGTTAAGCAGTAGTACAGGAATACATGTCTACTCTAAATGAACTCAAGTCCCCAGGCCAGATGAACTGCATCCAAGGATATTATAAGAACTGGCAGAAGTAATCTTATAAGGGCTGCCAATAATCTTTGCAGGTTCCTTGAAAAAAGGAGATTTCCCAGCAGATGGGAGGAGGGCAAATGTCCGCAAAAGAACACCCCAAAAGTTACCACCTATTCAGCCTGATATCAATAATAGAAAAATAATTAAACAGTCATAAGTAATTGGAAAAGATTGCTATAATCAATAGAGGAAAAGATGGTTTTTCCCCTTAAGCCAAGAAACTTCAAAAAAAAAAAGAAGAGAGAGATTAGTCTGCCATGTTTTGTTTTTGAAAAACCATCACACCTGTGAGTCCAGTCCCTGCTCACTCCACCTTCCTTTTTTTTAATCAGGGGAAACTTCGAAATCCAGTGCTATTTTAACCCTTTTTGCCATGATGTGTTCTCCCTTGCCTTGCTGCCATAGATTAGTCCAGCACTATTTTAACCCATTTTTGCCATGATCTGTCCTTCCTTACTCTGGAGGAGACAGGAGACATTGCTCTTAAGGCAGACACCATAGGCTACTCTGCTCTCCTTCCCAATGTCATTGCTCTTGAGGAGACAGGAGGTCTCTTTCTTAAATCAGACCCCCCCCCCCTTCCTCCGAGCTCCTTTCCTTTGAATCTCATCAAGGAAGTCTGACAATGTTGAAAGTCAAGTTTAGTACGAAGGAGAAATGATAGGAAAAACAAAGTGGTGATACCTTGAAATTTTGATATTTGATTTTCCAATGACATCACAGGCTCACCTTGTGGGAACAAGGGAGAGAGCCTTCTCCTCTGTGGCCCCCTGACTCTGGAACTCATTACCCGCTGAGATTAGAAAAGCCCCCACCCTAGCAACCTTCAAGAAGGATCTTGGCTTTTACATTGTACATTTGGAGAGTAACCATACACCCTCCCTCTTTAGCTGCACCTTCAATGCTTATCCCTATAGAATATTCTCCTCTCCCATTAGAAAGCCTAACTATATCATCCCGTTCTATGAGTCTCTCCCTTACAGATGTTCTGCTCCACTCCTATCTCACCTGAGTTTTTAACATTTTATATTTTGCATGTGGCCCGCTCATTGTTACTGTGAACAATTTTATTTTGCGGCATTATTTTATATTGTTTAGTGCATTTTTACGATTTATTTACTTTATCGTGTTGCTGTTTTGTGTTTTGTATTATTTTATTGTAATTGCACTGTTGGGCTTGGCCTCATGTAAGCTGCCCCGAGTCCCCATTGGAAAGATGGTGGTGGGGTATAAATAATAATAATAATAGTAATAATTATTATTATTGGAGAACGCCCATAGGAATGTCCATTGCTCCATTTCACTGAACTGAAATGACACGGGGAATCTGACATCCCATCCCATGTGTTTTTCCCCATTTTCTCCCATTCCACACATTGGGAGCTCAAAAAATGATTTATCCCTGTCTCCTTTACCCCTACTCCCATTTCTCTATACTTCTACTGCATGTCATTGACAAAAGGCAACAGATGACAACTGGAAGTAGTTTTAGTGGGCCGGAGGTTTAGCACAGCTGGTAAATCATCAGCAATTATAAGATCTATCAGCCAAAAGGTTGCAAGTTCAAAGCCTCGAATTGGCATGAGTGGCCAACTATCAGCCTAGCTCATTGTTACCTGAGCAATTCAAAAACAGCTTTAGCTGTGATTAGAGTAATTAAGTACTGCTAAAAAAGTGGGATAGATGTTTTACGACACCATAAAGAAAAAAGATCAAAAAATGCTGGGTGACCAAAAGGAAGGAGGAAGTCCTGACGGCTCTTCGTCATAAGAGGATAGAGCAACAGCACCCCCTGGACTCGAGCCCAAACTTCCATGGCACCCCCTTCTGTTTTTTCTGTCTATGTATTGTCTATACAAAAGCAGCATTGAATGTTTGTCATGTATATGTATTATGATCTGCCCTGAGTCCTCTTTGGGGTCCCCCATGCTCTTTAAAATCTATATGAAACTGCTGGGAGATGTCATCTGGAGTTTGGAGTTTGGTGCCATCTTTACCCAGGTGATGCTCAACTCCACTACTCTTTTCCACCGGAATCCAAGGAAGCCCCTCTGAGGCTGGACCAGTGCCGGGCTGCTGTGCCAACCTGGATGAGGACAAACAAGCTGAAGATCAATCTCGACAAGACAGAGATTGTCCAGGTCTGTCGTATGCCCAACCGGGGTATTGTGTGGCAACCAGTGCTTGACGGGGTTGCACTCCCCCTGAAGGCGCAGGTCCACAGCTTGGGGATCCTCCTGGACTCAGTGTTGATGCTTGAAGTGCAGGTGTCAGCGGTGGCTGGGAGGGCCTTTGCACAATTAAAACTCGTGTGCCAGCTGCGACTATACCTTGCGAAGCCTGACTTGACCACAGTGGTCCACACCTTAGTTACTTCTAGATTGGACTATTGCAATGCACTCTATGTGGGGCTTCCCTTGAAGATGGCCCGGAAACTCCAATTGGTCCAATGCTTGGCAGCCAGACTTCTAATTGGGACAACTTACAGCGAGCGGTCAACCCCCCTGTTTAAGGAGCTCCATTGGCTGCAATTCATCTTCTGGTCCCAATTCAAGGTTCAGGTCATCACCTACAAAGCCCTAAATGGTTCAGGACCCTTCTACCTTCATGGCCGCCTCTCCTACCACAAACCTGCACAATCTTTTCGATCTTCCAGAGAGGACTTTCTTTCGCCCCCTCCTCTATCACAGCTTCGACTTGTAGGTACAAGGGAGAGGGCTTTCTCCACTATGGCCCCTGCCTTTGGAACTCGCTACCTGGGGAGATCAGACAATCCTTTACCCTAGCAGCCTTCAAAAATGAGCTAAAAACCTGGCTCTTCCAATGTGCCTTCGAAGAGTGACCATCCACCTCATCTTTTGTTCCCACCTCAAATTCACCCTCATGATAAAGCAGCCCCCACTTTATAAAGGCTTAACCCCACTGCTCCTCCTTCATGGACTCCTTTCTTATAAGTACACTTTGTGCTCCTATCATACCCAGGGTTTTAACTTTTCTTTTATTCTACTTCATACATCTGGCCCGCCCGGCATGTTGATTTTACCATGTGAGGTTATACTTTTTACTTTATTTGTTATTTTATATATCGTGCTATGATTATTTTTTTCTTGCTGTTTGTGTTCTGTTGTGTTGTATTGTTTTGGGCTTGGCCTCATGTTAGCCGCCCCGAGTCCCCTTTGGGGAGATGGAGGTGGGTTATAAATAAAGATTATTATTATTAGGGCGGAATATAAATAAAGTGTTATTATTTTATTATTTTAAATTGTATGAAGGGTTCCGTGGCACTTCATCTCTGCAATGTGTTAGAGGTGTGTGGAAACAAGAGAGGACTTGCATCTGATGATGTCATATGAAATATAATTCTATTTTATCTACATTTACAGTAGAAATATTTAGCAAAGGAAAACTTGCTATGCTTCAGAGTACAGAAAATAATTACTTTCAATACATGATTTCAGTTACATGAGGAACAAACTAAGATCTACGGGCTGGGGGATAGGGGTGTTTTGGACTCCAGCTACCAGAATTCCATTCCATCGGCCACACTGGGAATGCAGAATGGAAGTTGAAGGCCAAAACACCCAAACAACCAAGATTAATCTATCATGGATTTAAATCTTTTGCCTCCATGCCATAACCTATACCTCATCAATGATGCTTCATCTCTCCACAGTTTTTGATTTAGATATTTCTATTTTTAGTATGTTTCTGGATCAGCTGTATCTGGGAGGACCTTTTTTGTTCATCATCATGGGCATGCCCCCAGGCCGTCGCTAGTCTTTGTTGCTAATTTCACCTTATTTACTTTTTTTCATCTATGTGGAAGTATATGGCAGACTTCATATCGATTTCTTCCCCTCTGGTTTCCCACATTTACATTTTGCACCACACTGCAGCATAAAACATCAGCATTGGGGAATGTTGACAGACATGGTTTTTTCTTACCATGGACAAGATAATGTGTTTCAAGATGAGAGTGTGGGCAACTTACAAATTATTAACATCAGTACAAATTTTAAATCTTCATATAGATGTATATGTAAATGTATGTGTGTATATACGCACGCACGTGCGCGCACACACACTTTGTAGAGCTAAAATCATTTAAAATATATTGAAAGACTTGTGGAAATCAACAAAACAGCACACTATGAAAAACCCATTGTAGCCAATTCCTTTTTTTTTGGTAATGTTTTTATTGAGCATTTTCATTTTAAACACACATATAATGGGGTGGGGGGAAGGGTACACGGGGAGGGGGGTTAGGGAGTAACTGGGGTTGGGAGGTTGGGAAGGGGGTACAACATGACAGTGAAGAAAGATGACTTCCCATGAGTGAGGTGAGATTATTGATTATATAACTGGAATTGGCATAATCTCTGAAGAAACTTCAAGTAATTTCATAAAGTTCATTGTTACAATTCTAAGTGTATGCCTTATATTGCATTTAGATCTATGGAGAATTTTGGGTATTGCTTCTGCAGATATATTTTAAAGCTTGTCCAATCTGTATTTTTCTGCTTTCCTTTGACCAGCAAATGCAAACTTTTTATTCTATCAGACTTTTAGGAATTGGCTACAAAAAAATTGGCTACAATAGAGCTAAAATATTAGCCAATTCCTAAAAGTTAGCCAATTCCTAAAAGTCTGATAGAATAGAAAGTTTGCATTTGCTGGTCAAAGGAAAGCAGGAGGAAGCCATCATAGTTTCCTAAGAGAGGGCAGCTCTAATAGGCGCACATCACTATAAGCCTTCCAATAGTCTGCACTGGCGTTATTTGTGTTTTTCTTTTATTTAAGTGGTTAGAGCTCTGTAGAAAGACAAAAACAAAATCTCAGGATTCTTGAGATGGCAATTAATGTGAAACCAGAGCACTATAGCTGTACAGTGTACATATTCCCATTGTCTTCATATTCCTAGGGATCTGGGGGAGATATATTTATGTTCTCATATTCTAGATTTATTTTACAAAGTTGGGCTATGTTTTCTGTTCCTTATCTTACAGGAGATCAATGATGCAGATGTGCAGGAGCTGGTTAGAAAGTCAATTGGAAGGCTAACTATCATTCGACAGAGCTTTCCTGTGCCACAGAACATCAGCCAGCGCTGCTTCCGTGGGACTCACCGGATATCTTCATCACTTTGTGATCCAAAAGATCCTTTTGCTCAAAATATGGAGGTATGCTTAGATGTCATTTGTGTATATCTATGTATGTACATTCTACAGTAATGCACATAAGCATGTGAAGGATGCATGGATTGAGAACCCTTTAAATATAATTTTTATACTTGTTCTGAGAATCAATACGGTGTAGTACTTGTGTTGAACTAGAGGAACAAGAGACCGGGATTCAAATCCCCACTAAATATATTTATTTGAATCTCCCTGTGAAGGAGACCAGAGCTGGTTGGGGCTGGCTGGCTTCACTGACACCTGTCACATAGTGAGGGGCAGGACAGGGGCCTATTTAAAGCCAAATTGTTCCTCATCCCTTTGGAGGAATTGTTTCCTTCTCCTTATTTAGCAAACTTCCAACCACAGAAAACCTGCTCAAATAGAGCTCCATTTTTTAAGTATGCGAGGACAGGAGGAAATTTGCATTTTGAACGCCTAACATTTAAAGTCTCTCATTTCCTTTCCTGCAAATTTACTGTAAGTGAAGGGCTCTGGCTGTCACAAATAAATTTTTTCATAACCATGTCACTCCAACATAAATATCTTAAGCAAATAAGCCACAAGCCTGAATCAACCCAGTTTTTTAAAAAATACATTGGGACTTTCAAAAAGTGGAAGATATTTTACAATTAATTGGCGTCCTCGTGGCCTCAAAAATCTCAAGGGTCTATTTTTTATTCATTTTTTTGCAGTTTGGGATTAATTTTGTGAAAATAAAATTAAGGATGTGTATGTACATGGGAGTTACTTAACAAGAATTTAATATTATACCATAAATTTGGAACAGCTGATCACTGACATCCCGGATTTAATTTTACTGTACACTCTTCTGTCTCAAACTGTGAATCACACATACTTCCATGAAAATTTCATATGTTTACTCCACTCCAGGCATGTAGCCAGGGGGGGGGGCTAAGGGGGCTTCAGCCCCCCCCCCCCGAAATTCTCAGGGTGGTCCGCGAGAAAGCCTTACTGGTACATTATTTAAACTGTTATGTTTATTCATATCATGATCTGATCACCATGCTCATTATATCCCACATTAATGGGGCTATTGGGATAACAATACAAAAGGTTTGCTAGGGTAGACCCTCTTTCGCCCAGTCTCAGCCCCCAACCAAACTCACCCCGAACCAAAATCCTGGCTACGGCCCTGCTCCACCTAATAAATATATATAATAAACATTATTAGAAACTGAAATTCCAATTAGGATGTCCATTGGGAATGTCAATCTTTGTTTCTTTTGAGTTGTACATGGCTGTTAAAAATGTAGTACTTTTTCTTCATTCTGAGTCTCAATGTTGAAGACTTTTGCAGGTAGTGGGGATGCATTTCAAAACTTCTGTTGAAAGAAATTGTGCAAAGAAGACATTGATTTTTGTTTGAAAGTATTGTATTTGTGCAAGTTTTTTGGGGGAGAGGGGCATTTGCAAAATTTCTCAAACAATTTTAAAATGTACAGAAATGCTTGCAACATATCAGGACATGTCGAGATTCTTCTTTCCTCAAGAAAGAGAAAAATTATAACTATTTACAATACATCTTAGTAAAAAGATTTGTATCTGGCTGTTAGAGATATCAGATAATACAATATATATTGAACAACCTCTTCTTATGATTACAAATCCACAGTACTCTGTTGACCAGAATCTTGGTATATGTGTCATCCAAATAATAATAATAAAAATAATAATAGTTTCAGTCAATAAGAGATTAGAGCTTTGTATAATCAAGATTTTGAAAGTTCATCTCATCTTTGCATTATCTGAAATCAAAGGATGGTAAAAGCTTTCCATCACAGCAGGAAACATCACATCAGCTAAATATGAATCAGAAATGTGCCTGTTTTTAATGGCTACATGGTAAAAAAAAACAAACCACAACATATTATGGAACAAATCCATGTCCGCCTGCATGTTAATCTCTTTAATCCTGATTTTAATTATCTTCTTTGCCAGATCTGCAGGGACAGATTTTAGTTCATTCATGTTCAGATAATATTATGATATGGCCATTGTTTTCCCTAACTGCCCTTTCTACCTTGTGAAAATTATTCCAGATAACATTTCTTTGGCCAACTTTCAATTGTCACTTGCTGTACTTTGAGCCAATAGGGGAGCAGAACTCTGCATAATTAAAATTTAAGAACATGCTTTCCAAGTTCGACTCTTATAAAAAAAATACATGGCCATGTGGTAGAATGTATAGGACTAACCTCAATTGTAGGGATGGGGTGGAATTCTCTATTTTTTTAAAGAACAAAAACATGGAAACTCCAAATGTTTCTTCTTTAAATTTAGCAAAGCTTGCTACTTTTGTTCTCTTTAAACAAGCTCTTCAGGCAGGTTTGACTCAATACATTTATCTGGCTGATCCAGAACAGAAAACAATTTCTCCATCAGTCACTTAGGAATCTTCTAAACCATTCATATAATTCAGTTCAAAACTTTGGTGGTAACTACAAAATGCATTTTGGCAATGGATGCTACATCATTCTGGTTTGAGTAAAAAAATGTACTGTAGCAGACATCAGTATATTCCAGATCCAGGCTAAAATCAGTTATGTGACATACGGAACACATTCTAGACAACTGCCTATGCTGTAATGCAGTAAAGAATCATGAATGTGAACTGGCAAAAAAGGCCCCAAGGGCATAGCTTGGCATCAAGTGTTAATCTACCTCTTGGGATGCTGCTATCTTTCCTCTCTCTTTTTCATCCCATATGCCTGTGATGCACATCTCTGCAGGAAATGGAAAAATAATCCTTGCAAAGCAGTAAATGTAAACAACTTCCTGGCCTCATACTGGTTCCAGGCATGGCAATCTGTACCCCATGCACAGTGAAACTGATTTCTCCCAAACCAGCTCCAAGCTGGATAACATTGTTAGTGTAGAAGCTACCTGAGTTTAAGTGTATACAGGCAGTCCCTGAATTACAAACATTTGACTAAAACAAGAAGGGATGGCAGTGAAACAACAGGAAGTGAGATAAATTACTTCTAGGAAGGGAAATTCACTCCTGAAATTGATATCATAGGGAAAACTGTCTCACCTGAAGTTTATCACCAATTCTGGTTTCTACAGCAAGCCACATTTTTCAAAATCCAATTCTCACAGGGACATAAAGTGAAGTAAAATCTTCCAAACTGGGCCCAAACAGCAAAAGAAAAAACACAGGGGTGCTTACTCTTCCATGTGCTATCCAAAGCTTCGAGAGAGGGGGGAGGGGCCCTTCCAGACACTCCCTATATTCCAAAATATGATTCCAGGTTTTCGTTTGTTCCAGATTATTTGGCAGTGCAGGGGATATAGAACCTGTCTAGAAGGGCCCACAGAGAGAGAGAGAGAGAGAGAGAGAGAGACTGGAGTTACACTTTATAAATGTACCTCTTCCAACTTACATACAAATTTAACTTAAGAACAAACCGACAGACCCTATCTTGTTCGTAACTTGGGGATTGCCTGCAGTATCCAAAATCAAATGACCTATTGTGGCACCCAAGGCACAAAATCCCACAACCATCTCTGCCAATCTTTAACATAAAATTAAGTAATAATAAATAAAAGCTTCACTTTTCATGACATTTAAAATTTGTTTGGGGTAGCTGCCTCTTTCTAGCTTAATGTAGGTTCATTCCTGTTTCAAATCATAAGAGTAGGGAGACACCACAATGGACATCCACTCCAGTCCCCTGCCATGCAGGAAAATAAAATTATAGCACCCCGAATGACTGACCCTTCAGCCTTTTCTTAAAAACCTTCAGAGAAGTAGACTCCACATTCCAAGAAAGATTATTCCAGTCGGATATCATTCTCATACAACCAAATACATATATTTATCTGGCTAGTTCTGTTGTAAACAATCATAGCAGATAGGTTATTGTAAACCTCAATACATTAAAATGCTTTTTTTTCTGTATGAAAAAAGGCAATTTTCTTACAATGAGTCCAGAACTTTGCCAATACTTTCTCTGAGTGGGAAGCTAATATTATTTGCTTCTTTCTTCATGAAGGAAATAAGTGAGGAATCACATCTGTATATGATGGAGATACATCTCCCAATGCAAGATCTCAGCCCATATTTTAATGTTGTTAGGTACCTTGAACATAGAGAAATAGCATCTCATCTAGATGTTCCACCAGTGAGCTATGCCCCTTCCCCAACATCCTCTGGATATAAAACCCAGGGACAGAGAACAATTATTCTTACCTTAAGACCTTGCACAGTCTGGGGCCAGCGTATCTGAGGGACCGTCTCACTCCATATTGCCCTTTGAGATCACTATGGTCCGAGGATGCCACACAGGATCTTTTGGAGGTACCTTTAAGGCCTTGCACGGCTGGCACGATTGACATCCACCCATCGGAGGGCGTTCTCTGTCATAGCTCCCACACTGTGGAATGCCCTCCTGACCGAAACTCGGGCAATGAAGGACCTGCTCCCATTTAGATGGGCTTGTAAAACCCACTTGTTTAAGCAGGCCTTTGGCGGGTAGGCTCGCACATTCTTAATTGTGCCACTGCTCCAATTGTGCTACTGTTTATTGTGTTGTTCTGTTTTTAACTGCTTTTATTGTTTTATTGTTCTGTATTTTATTGTGCCTTCGGCTCTTGTAAGCCGCCGCGAGCCTCCGGGAGTCGGCAGCATAGAAACCCAAATAAATAAATAAATAAATTAAATAAATCTGTTTAGATTAGATATGAGATCATTCAGAGTAGTAAATACATGAAGCAGTCCTTCAATAACCATTATATAACATCTTCTCAGACTACCATGATTAATGCAAAATTTTTCTGAAGTCACAAGAGAAACAGTTCAGAGATACACAAATTAACTTATATACAAATTATTGGTGATTGAAAATGTCACAAGTACTCATCTGTTTTATTGGTAAAGACTTAAAATATCTGTTTCATGGCTCCTGATCACTGTTCCCTAGAGCCCTATTAATTCAACAATTAAAAATATTAAAAATATTAAAAATTAGTTGATTTAGATGAAGGGCCAGGCTCAAAACTTTAAAATGTCTTTACTATTAAGTATATACATCAATATGAATTGTGTTTATGCCTCAATATCCCTATAATGCTTTAAACAAAATATCAATTTGTCGAGAACTGATGACAGTGAATATTTATTTATTCATTGTGTCAAGGGTACAGTTGTAATGTATTTTTTTAAAAAAAAACAAACACAGAGTTTTAAAAACTTGGCATTATGCTAAATGTCCTTTGACCAGTAGCTGGTCACTTGGAGTGCCTCTAATGTTGCTGTAAGAAGGTCCTCCATTGTGCACGTGGCAAGGTTCAGACTGCATAATTTATAGGTGGTCTGTAGTTTGCTCTTCTCCACACTCGCATGTCGTGGAATCCACTTTGTGACTTCATTTCTTAAGGTTGGCTCATGGTGCCAGAGCACAGTCTGTTCAGCACCTTCCAAATCACCCAGTCTTCTTTTCCATTAGTGCCTTGTTGTCTCTGATTAACCTTTCTAACATGTTTTGGCTTGAGGTGTTTGAAATGTTTACAAGCCTGAAACCTTCCGAAATTTAAGACCATCTCATAACAATTCTCTTATATTAGATATCCATACTAGTGATTCCCATGTGCAAAATTCAATTGCTAATTCCAACTAAAGTAGATTCATTGAATCACTAGAATTGACATAACTGTTTATGCATCATTCAGCATTTTGAATGATAAATCAACACTTATGTGAATCCCAGTGATTCAGTTTTAATTTAGCATTCAGAATTTTGAATGATAAATTGACACTTATGCAAATCCCTGTGATTCAATGTTGATTTATCATTCAGCTTCTTATTCAGTGGAGGCCAAAATATCCAGACCTAAAGGCACCCAATCCCATCTGATTTTTGAAGCTAAGCAGTGTTGATCCTGGTTAATACTTGAATAGGACACTGCTAATTAATACTAGCTACTGTAGGTTATATTCTAAATGAAGGAATCATCTCTGAATATTCTTTGCCTTAGAAAACTCTGTGAAATACATGGGGATCACCATAAGTCAGTGGTTTTTAACCTGTAGGCCGTGGACCACCAGTGGGCTGCTAGGACAAAAATCTGGTCTGTGAGCCTGCTTCCTCTCTATTTATTTGCTTTATTTTATTTATTTTATTTCCACCACCTGTCACCCCTTCCCTGTTACTGACCATGTGTTCTGCATCAGAAACTAGAGCTGATGTGGTCTAGCCATTGGAATTTTCTGAATCATCACCCCAAACAGAATGTAAAGTTGACCAAGAACTGACCCGTACCCCCTTTTAGTACTAATGCTGGAGAGTGGTCCCTGGTCAAAGTGGTCCTTGGTCAAAAAAAGGTTGGGAACCACTTCCATAAGTTGACAGGCAACTTGAAGACACATATAGACAGACACACATTTTTTTCAGTGGCTCTAGCCTAGTTAAGACTAGCAGTGGCAATTAGGCCTATGTTTATTATCTCTCTAATTAGCAGTTTTGAGCTTTCAAGAATATGCTGAACTAATTTAACAAACTGATGCCAATATATTCTTTAAAAAACAGTTGTAGTTGAATGAAGCTTTGAAACATAAGGAGGCTAGTCCTTGTGCACTAATAAGTCGTGCAAGACTTGTATTTCTCACGTTAATTGTCAAAGCAATTCCCACACTAGGAAACATCATTTTTAGGGATACCCAAGAATATGTCAATGCTTGCTCATAAAATTAACTACACAACTTCCAAGAAACAATCAGATGAACAGAGTGTGAACAGAGCTTGGGAGGGACTCATTACAAATAATGTCACATATAATTATTTCACTTTTTTCCATAATGAAAATCAAGCAAGAAAACGTATGTCCTTTTGTGGGGCAGCTGGAGCTACAATAAATACTGTAACTAAAATTGTCTGATTTAATTATTTTGGTAAACAGGGAAATAAAAAGTTACTTTCAAAGGACTTAAGTGTTTTAAGGAAATTGCAATGCTAACCAATAGCTTATTAAGTGTAGCTTCTGACCCACTAGGTCTGAGACAGGCTTCTCCAGTGCTGTTGCATTTAAGTTAACGAAGACCTGAGCATTGGCAGCTGTGACAAGCTACTTATGCATTCTGCCAGGCTATATGTGCTAGTTGCTTACAATCATTTTTAAATCTCTTTGACAGATTACCAACCTCTACATCTATGATACAGTGCTTTTGCTGGCAAATGCTTTTCATAAGAAGCTGGAGGACCGGAAGTGGCACAGCATGGCTAGTCTGTCATGCATCAGGAAAAACTCGAAGCCGTGGCAGGGAGGGAGGTCCATGTTGGATACAATCAAGAAGGTATTTCAGGCTTTCCTTTTCTCCCCATCTTTTGCCTTCTACCTGTTGCAATCTCATTTTTGTAAATGGATGGAAAAGTGGGATATAAATAAATTCATTTATTTTAAATAAATACATATCTTTTGCATCCCTCTCCAATAACTTCATCTACATTATATAATTAATGTCATTTGATACCACCTTACCTGCTACAGAATCATGAGAGTTATACTTTTACAAAGTCTTTAATCTTCTCTGCCAAAGACCGTTGGTACATCACAAACAACAACTCCCATGAATCTGTAGTATTGAACTGTGGCATTTAGAGTGGTGTCAAACTGCATTCATTCTACACTGAATATGTGTTATTTGTCTGTAAAGCAACTCTTAAAGACATGTAAAGGCTCTAAGTGTGTTAATGTTGGAGTTCTTTTCTTCTAAAGAGAAATATCATGCTATGTAATCCCCCCCCCCCCCCGAATTTTGTGATATGTGCCAATCTGGTTCTTACAAATGGTTTATGAATCCAGAAGCTATTCAAAATTATATCCAACCATACTATAGTGTTCTGATTCTTTGATGGACAATAAAGCTTTGAATTTCATAAGCATTTGCAATGATTACCTGGTAAAAACTGGCTCATTTAAAAATTCTTTAAAAATGCTAAGAAACCTCACAATTGCTTTTTAAGAACTGTAGTCTATAACCTTCAATAGGAGAAGTATTTTTCCTGGAGGAAATTTATCACCACATGAAACTAAAAGTAGCTGGTGCCTGTGGAATTCTTAGAATTGGAGAGATTTTAAGCACAACAGTTACCTTATTTCTGTAACTGTCATTTAAGAGGTATTTTGATGCAAGCCGTATGAAAGACAGCAACACTTCATTCCTTCCTTATTACTCAGTCTGCCAAATGAATCCCACCTCCACCAATAAATAGTCGCCTGAAAAAGTGGGTTGAAAGCAGTCCTTTTAGTAGTCTTCAACACATTTAATCTAAATAATACAAGTGTTTGGTAATTTAAAAACACCATTGCTTGCAAAGGCTTTCTGCTGTGTTACATGTGGATTGTGGAATACTCCAGAGCTGTGATCACTTCCCAGCTTTCATTGCTTTTAAAAAGAATGTGAAAACAAATTTCTTCAAGTTGGCCTTCGAAAGGGTTTGATATTCATGGATCACTGTGATAATTTTAATGGTTTCATTATTTAATTGATTTGTTGTGCTTGTTATCTACCCTGAGTACTATTTTTAGTGGAAAGGCAGGATAAACATAAACTAAATAAACATATTATGCATACAATCCTGTTTAGAAGCAACTCATCTGAAGCACCTCTCTATGAGACAAGGATTTTTTTGTTTGGCAAGTCTAAGAAATAGGAGACAGTCTGGCAAGGCTTCCTCTCCATGTAGGAGAGGTAAAGCATAATTAATAAATAGACTTTGATGGGAAACAATGGCCACATTGTTTTGACACAGTCTGAAGCAACTATGGGTGCTTCCAGATAGCACTAAATCATGGATTTTAAACAGAGGCAAAAAATCCCAGGACTTCAGAAGAGGTCCACATACAGTAGGGTTGCCAACTGTCCCTTATTCTATTCTAAGGGACGTCCCTTATTTCGGCCCCAAATTTCATGTCCATTATTTTCAGCTCCTGTCCCTTATTTTCAGCTCCTGTATTGACAGGACAGGTGGCAGCATGAGGCGAGGCTGGGCCAGTACATACACACACATACTTCCATCTTCCTCCTCCTCCATCCTGCTACCCCTTTTGGCTCCTCCCATTTCCTCTCGCCTTCCTGTGCACAGCTGGGAATTGTAGTCCAAGGCTGCCTCCTCTTGATTGAGAGGTGTGTGCGGCCCTTTTGGGCGGGATTCCGTTTCTCAAGAGCCTTTGCTCCCACGGGGAGGAGGAGGAGGAAAAGGAAGAGGGAGAAGGGGGCCAGCCGGTCTTCATGGCGCCGCTGGTGAGCAGTCTGAGGGAGCTGCAGGTGCGGTGCGGGGAGATGCAGGTCCGCATGGAGCTGCTGATCATGGAAACCCAGAGCCAGGTCTGCCGCGCCCTTGCCCACCTCAACCGCGGGGCCACCTTCACCGTTGACCACTGGGAGAGGAAGGAAGGTGACCCCCTGCCAGGCACACAAATCACAGCCACACCTGGGCTGAGGGGTGGGTGGGGTCTCTGGAGGGCTTTTGAGCCAAACAGGCATTTGTCGGGAGGGCTTGGGTTGTGCCTTCCTGCAGAATGGCCCGAGTATATGATATTGCCCTGAATGCATGTGAAAGGAGGATTATGTTAGACACCAGTTTAAAGACCAGTCAACAGTGTGATGCCGCAGCTGAAAAAGCCAAGGCTGCATCAAAAGGAGTGTAGTTAGGGTTTCCTAATGTTTGATTTTCAAGTTTTTATGAAGTGTCCCTTATTTTTGCATAAAATCCCGTATTTTTAGGTAAATGTCCCTTATTTCTTATATCAGAAATTGGCAACCCTAACATACAGAACTGTTGGTTCCGGGATTTGTGCCTCCATTGTCCAGACTTGATGCTTTGTTGTGAGATTTAGAGGCTCCCAAGATGGTCACCGTGGTACTTTTGCCGGAAACTTCGGCAGTTTTTATGTGGAGATTTGGATATGCAAATCACTGCAAAAGTTTCATTCTTTGACCTGGCCAAAGAAACTGTGCCCTCCAGACATTTCATGAAGTATCTGCCACACAAAGAAAGTTTACACTTTTGCCCAAGTCAGCACTGAACAATCAAACAACAACATACACATTCAAACCAGGAACAGAACGTTGTAATTATTGACACTTTTTAGTCTGGCTGCTTGGTCATCTATCCAGACATATTTTGTTGTATACTTGTGGCGTCAAACAACCGGGTGCTGTTCCTAGATTATGCATGGCTGTTCCGGATTGCTCTTCTTGTGAAAAGATGTACAACATTGACTAGGGGGCCACAACTTAGTACTGGCCAGAGAAAATGTGTCCTTCTACTCAAATGTCACCTTCTTTTTAGGAGCTGACCTATTGGGAACCAACATCTAGAACCCAGGAACAAACTCAGATAAAAAATCCCATGATTTCCAATTGCAAAGATGTACAGACATTAAAAGATCCACATATTTGGCTCAAAACAGCACCTGGAAATCTCGCGGTTCTTTGCGTTTCGTAGCAATTACTTCTGCATTTACAGGGAACAGCATCTGGCCACCTTCCTGTTTTCTGTGGAAGCTCCTGGGTGGGCCCTTTGATTCCAAGTGACCTCTGGTCATCTGAACATCACATACAGACTTCAGTAACTCCACCCATAAAGGGTCATGATATCCTGAAAATGGTCTTCCAATCCTCAGTGCATGCCATAAGTATGCGTGGTATGGTTGGTTTTTGTTTGTTTGTTTGTTTTACAGTATCATGACTGCAAATTATATACAGTAGTGGGCCACTAGTCTGGAATTAAAAGTTAGGATCCTATGAGAAACAAGATGCACTTGTGATGGTGTATGTGGATTGTATGCAATGAGTTTGCTATTGTGTGCCTTCAAGTCATTATCAACTTATGATGATGCTAAAAAGAAACAGCCACAATTTTTCTTTGCAATATTTGTTCAGATGTGGGTTATCTTTGCCTTCTTCTGAGGCTGAAAGAGTGTGAATTGTCCTGTGATACCAGCACAATGTCTCACTGAGTTGAGGTGCAGTATAAATATAACTGATAAGCACTGGATATTTCATCTACTTTAAATTATGTCTACATGGGTTTTTTTTAAAAGTCAGATATCTGATATCAGTTCTCAGGTATACATCAGAATTTGTAGTTTGCCAGTTTTAGAGTTTGTCAAATCCTTTCCTCTGACTGCCCTGCTAATATTTTCTGTTGGTTTTGCCTTTTAAAAGAAGCATAATTAATAAACAAACAAACTCCTCCTTTACCTCACAATAGTCACTCAGAGTAATGATTCATTTGTGAGGCGATTCTCCTAGCAATGTGAAAACAAATGACCCAGCCAGATGCAATGTGAAAACAACTTGAACAAGGCTTAGAGCAAATGAAAAATGTCTCTTGTGTATTGTGGATGTCATTGAAATTGCTATTAAATGATTCAGAAGGTATGGAGATTTGAGACTTGCAGTCTTGAGGTGTTTGTATTTGCCCTGCTCTCATATTAAACATGATTTTAGGGAAGTGGCTAGAAATCATGATCAGGTTCACAAATGTAGAATATTGGTATGGCCAGAGATATATGTGAGATGCATATCTAACAAAGTTCCATAGATTCTCTTTGGCAGTCATTCATGTCACATATTCTTTGGATAACATGACATGGCAATAGCTAGCAGTGGGAAAGGTAAATTGAAAGCAGATGGAATCACCCATCACTACTTCCTGGCCTTTTTATCACACATATTCCCTCACTCTTTCTTTCCTTCTCTTCCTTCTCTCTCATCCAGCTGTGGTGGACATGGATGGTATTATTGCATTCCTCCTTATTGATTCCATTGTGCTTTCTGAGTTGTTTTGCAGATAACCGTGGTTAAGAAGAACCATCCTTCCACCTCAACTGAGTGATTTGCCATAATAATAATAATAATAATAATAATAGAAACCCCAGGGGAGATGGGGAACCCAAAAAGCTCCTAAGCACTTCTCACAGAGCCCCAAATGCTCCCCAAAGCACAGTTCCAGAACCGCTGCTCTAGAGCAGGGGTGCTCACACTTTTTCAGCATGCGAGCTACTCTTAAAGCAACCAAGTCCAAAAGATCTATGTGCCCACGCACTCTTGCCACTGCACGTGCTCCTGCTGCTGTCTTCCGCCCACGCAGTGCTTCTTCCGCCTGCGGGGCATTGCAGGAAGGAGAAAGCACGAGGCGGGGCATTCAGAGGGAACGTTCCGCTCTGCCTGTCTCGCCGACAACAGAGGCTGCACAGCTGCTTCTGGACGAGAAGCCTCATGCTTCCTTCTTCCTGCAATGCCCCGCGGGCAAAAGAAGCACCATGAGAGCGGAAGCCAGCAGGAGGAGTGCACGTGCGTGCACGGTGTGCGTGCACATGGCAGAAGCACCCCATCCGGCTGGTGAGGCCCGAAGATCACCTGGAAGAGGGCCAAAGATCTACTCGTAGCTCCCGAGCTACCTAATGAGCACCCCTGCTCTAGAGTGATTATATGGTCACCAACTGCTGAAGGGTGACCATAAAGCCACATAGAAATTATAGAGAGAACATTGATCTATGCTAAGTGAACACTTTTCTATGCAACCTCTATTGGAAGTTGACCATAGAATCGCCCTACAGGATCTAGATATTCCCAAAGAGACGTTTTTCAGTTTTTTAAAAAAATAGTGAGCTTTTCATTAACAGTTTTCTTCTTTTGTCCGCCTAAGACTCATGGAGCTGGATGATTCAAGCTCCGGCTGGGGATGGTCCATTCTTGACATGTCTCCTATATGAACCAGTGCCATTGTATGTATTGATGGTGGTTACTATATAATGCAGGAAAGATCATGGACTGAAGTTTGGAGGTGTAATTTCGTCTACGTTCAACCTCTGGAAGCCTGCCCCACTGTCATTTTCACATACTAATTTCCCCTTTTGAAAAAAAGAAGAAGAAATGGGGAAATGTTCCTCCTACCAATCTACCCTTTTACCAAACCATGACTTACAGCAATGAAACCCCTATTACATACTCATCATCCGTAACTGTTCAATTAATTAGATTGCTTGCTCACCAAATGTGTGCTCTGTCCTCCCTCCTTGGAAGATGGAAATGGGTAACATGAATTTCTGGATGCATATGATATTGTAAAGGATCTTGACAGTACCAAATAGTGAGGAAAAAGTAAGGAAAATACTATTGAATTGGCTCTCCCTTATTGAGACCCTATCCTAGGTTTCCCTTGGCAAGATTTATTTCAAGGAGTTGTTGTGAGTTTTCCAGGCCATATTCCAGAAGCATTCTCTCCTGATATTTTGTCTACATCTATGGCAGGCATCCCCAGAGATTGTGAGATTTTTATTTCCTTCTTCTTAGTCGGAGAGGGCATTACTTGTTCAAGGTCACCCATTGGGTTTCCATAGCTTCTTACAGTAAGAAAATTTCAGAGTTTGCATTGACAATAGTGTGGGTTTTTTAAAAGGCAGAAACATAGGTGCTGAGCTTGCAAAGCTGACTTTGAAAAGTTCTCATAACTTGCAAGAAAAGAATGCACACGGTAAACAAATAATTTTGCAAGATGCAAAAATATGGGATGGATATAATATATGGAGAAATGAAAAGATGCAATGGCACAGGTGTGGAAAAAATAAGCACTCACAAAAGTGTTGGATAGGGCTAAGGACCTCATCACATGGAGGTCAGTGGGGAACAGTGTAGGAAACAGCTTCATCCCCTACATCATTTGATGGGCTCTGGCAGATTCCATCCTGGAAATATGCTGGCAGGGCACAGATTGAGAAAACCACCCATCTGATGAGATCATTAGTATGTAATGACTGCTCTCTCACTCACTTGCACTTTCTCTTTCTGTCTTTTAACAAAATGTGCTAACAGTTGCTGCCTTCACTCCCTCCTTGGAAGATCAAAAGTGGGGAATGTCACTGAGTATGCATTTCTTGATGTCAATAGGGTCTTGTGAGGATCAAAATCCAGAGAATTCCAGTAAAAATGGTTATGTCTCTTGAAGTCATCTCTGAGTTATGCTGATCCTTTCATAGGGGTTTCTTGGCAAGATTTATTTCAAGGAGATTTGAATTTGCATGAGGAGCTTGGACTGGCCAAGGAACATCTAATCCAACTTTTAGCCATGTAAACATGTACAAGGAAAGCACTCCTGAAATACCCATCCAACCTCTGTGAAAGATTTCCAAAGATAGAGAATCCACCACCCTCTGAAGTGAAACATCTTATTGTTGTTGTGAGCCTTCAAACTGACCCTCACTTATAATTACCCTGCCATAGGGTTTTCTTGGCAAACTTTACTCTGAGTAAGTTTGCCATTACCTTCCTCTTAGGCTGAGAAAGTATGATTTCTCCAAGATCATACAGTGGGTTTCCATGGAATTTTAAAAGAAGAACATTTAACTTGACTGTTTCAATCGGAAACAGCATGGGCTTTTCAGATAGCAAAAGCATATGTGCTGATAATACAAAATAGTTCTAGAAAGGTACAAGCAGTTTGCTAGCAAATGCATGTTAGTAAACAAATGCTCCAACTTTGCAGTTTATATATTGCCAAAAAGTGATTGGTGAAAAATGTCAAGCAGAGGACAGGCACAATCCAGGATTATAAGAAAAATGCAAAAATCATTATTTAAAAAACTAAACAAACCACTGAGAGCAACACTCTTAGCAACAGCCACACAGGGAGACAAAGAAACAATGAAGCATAAAGACGAGAAACTTGAGAAGGAATTTGCAATTTAGCACCACTCAAGTGTTTATCAGCAAAAATATTCAGAGAGATGTGTTCGGGAGAGTGAAAGTGGAAAACAAAATCCAATACTGAGTGGATATCAATATCATTCCATAAATGTCGACAATCCATTAAATGTAGATAAAAGACAATGAATTCTCAATCCAGTCCAGATCCCAGAAAAATCAAAAACTGAAAGGCACACTTTGCCTATTTTGTTTTAGAGTAATTGACTTTATAAGAAAATCTGAGGCTGAGCAAGAGAGGAGCCAACAGCTTAGGGCTTCTGTTGTCCAAAGATGACATGCACTGGCTTGGTTGAAGGCAAATAAGTAAAGCATGTGCCTTTTAATAGGATGCAAGGAATCATTCTCTAACCTTCATCCAAAGACACCAAACCATCTGTGTAGCAACCAGTTCCATCAGGTAACTGTTTGGGGGAAAGGGTGAAGGAGAGGGTTGACTGGATAATATGGATCAATTCGTGCACTCTGTAGTGTGTGTTTAAAAGAAGGAAGGACTGAAACAACAGCCTTGGCATTACTCAGCCCCTTGCCAATTACAGGGGAATGAGATGTGCCTGTAGTCATAAATTACTATAATCATAAATTATTAGAGCATAGAGCTGTATGTTGTGTAAAAAAGAGGAAGGGAGAATGGAATGTTTTCATATTTTTGTGTGAATTGAAAATGAGAAAGAGATGGGGACATGAGTGTGCCTTTGTGAAGACAGGGGGATGATAAAGTCTGTTATGTCAGAGAGGGAAAGAGAGAGGAGGAGGAGATGGGGGAATGTCTGTGTATCTGAATTGGAGAGACATAAAAGTTGACCTGCATAGCAGTGGTCTATCTGTAGAATAAGTGTGTGTGTGTGTGTGTGTGTGTGTCAATATTAAGCCTCAATTCAGTAGATCTTATTTCTAGATAAATTTGTTCAGGAATGTAGCTTAAGGCCACTGGACTGCATACTCCCATAATCAAAGAATCCCATATCGGTGTTTTCACTTACTTGTATCTGGGTGAAAAAATTATCTCTCTAGGTCAGAGTTTCTCAAATTCTGGTCCTCCGGGTGTTTCAGAGTTCAGCTCCCACAATTCCTAACAGCTGGTAAGCTTGCTGGGATTTCTGGGAGCTGAAATCCAAAACACCTGGAGGAGCAGAGTTTAAGGAAACACTGCTCTAGGTCATTTTTATTTAGGTCCTTAAGTCATTAAGTCCTTCAGGTGATTTTCAGTTATGCTTTCCCAGAAGCTGCCATATAGCTACACTGGAGGATCTCGCAAACTCCTACAGTGGATATGTATCTAGGAATCCCTAGGTCCTCCAGCTCAGTTCTATGATGAATGTATCTATCTGCATAGTGACGGTAAAGGTTTTCCCCTGACATTAAGTCATGTCCGACTCTGGGGGTGGTACTCATCTCCATTTCTAAGCCAAAGAGCCAGTGTTGTCCGTAGACGCCTCCAAGGTCATATGGCCGGCATGACTGCATGGGTGCCATTACCTTCCTACCAAAGCAGTAGCTATTGATCTACTCACATTTGCATGTTTTCAAACTACTAGGTTGGCAAAAGCTGGGGCTAACAGTGGGAGCTCACCTCACTCCCCAGATTTGAACTGCTGATCTTTCAGTCAACAAGTTCAGCAGCTCAGCAGTTTAACCCACTGTGCCATTGGAGGCTCCTGTGCCTCTGCATAAGATATTGCAAATTGTCCTGATTTGTCCTTCAAAAACAGCCTTAATACAATGTTAAAAGTAAAAGAAAAATGCTTTACTTCAGCAAACACAAAGGATAATCAAACACAGTTGAAAAAAGCAAGGAAGTCTTAGTGCAGACACAAATTAAAGTCTCTTACAAAGTCCCCAAAAGAAACAGCAGTCTTACATCCAACAACAGGCAATGATCACTAAGCAGCAGACACAAAGCAGGTTCAATCAGCATCAGAACTATTACCAGCGAAAGCTGACTACTCCTGCTTCTGATTTATAGCCCTGAATTCCCCACGCAAGAGGTGTTAGGGCATCTCCCAATGAGCTCAGCGTTTTTAGCAGCTATCCTAGCTGAACACCATCTGTGCTCTGTCTCCTTTTGTCTCTCTAGAAATGCGTGCACTTGCAAAGCTTCATTGTCTGTTTCTTCTTCCCCTCCAATTCCTGAGCACTTCCCTCTTCCCCCTCCCTCTTCCAAAGATGAGGAATCCCTAACATAAATCTGCATAGGTAAAAGATAAAGCTTTCCCCCTGAAATTAAGTCCAGTGCTCATTTCCATTTCTAAGTCGAAGGGCTGCTGTTGTCCATAAACACCTCCAAGGTCAGGTGGCCAGCATGACTGCATGGAGCGCCATTATCTTTGATATTGTAACGCCCAATTTACAATATCTTATCCATCTGCATAAGATAGTCTCCATGGTATCCTTCACATTACAGAATTATAGTAATACCATAGCAACATTTGACTGCCATGGCAACATCCTGTGGAATCCAGGGATTGGTAATTTATGAAGGAACTAGAGCTCTCTGGCCGAGAATTCTAGATACTCCTTGTGACAATGTCTGGACACACACCGCCCACTCCTTGATTTTTCCAAACTGTGTGGCAGGACAGCCACCAATTATCAATGTTTTGCTTGTTTATTATTAATTAACTTGCTGCCACCATTTGTCAATGCTTGACCACTAGATGTGAGGGTCTTTGTGAATAAACGACTTCCACAGATGTTTTTGTTGAAAGTGTTTAACAGTTTATTTTACACAAATGGGCTCTAAGCTTAGGTGGTTTCAAATAGGCTCCGAAGAGGTACAAACTTGCAATATTAAACAATATAACACTGGGGTTTTAACTTCCCCTTACACAGTTACTCACAAGTAACTACTTAATACTGGGTTACTCTCAACCCTGGGACTAACTCTGTCCCACACACTTGGGTTTCCCTCAACCCACACACAGAACTGAACCGCACACTGCAGCTCCTACAGCTTCAGCAACTACTAATTCCCCACTAACTCTGCTCACAGCTGCTGGCCAACTGACATTCTCCAACTGTCAGATTCAAACTGAACATTCTAAAGCCAGAGTGGCTTCTGTTGTCATGGCAACAGCCTCTGCTTACAGCTTGCTGCTGCGAACATTCCACTGCTCACTCTAAATACATAAACAAACATGTGATTAACATATAAATAACCACCTCATCACACTCCTCCTTAACAACTGAAAAATCCCAGCATTCCATACAATGCTTCCATGGCATTTAAAATGGAATCATAGTTTAAAAGTTTTATATGGCCCCTTGAATGCAGCTGCTAATGGAGGAGTCCAACACAGATTACATTATCTTTAAATGCAATGTAAATTCAGAAAAAGGTGTAAAAGCAAAATATGTCACAGAAACATGTTTGAGTGAAAAGAGCACACATCCAAAATTATCAGGAATCATTATGAAGTAGACCAACATCAACATTTTTAAATTGGAAGCCTTCAAGATATTTCTGGTTTCTGAGGAGGAGAGGGAAAAAAATTCATTACTCAAACATCTGACAATTTCTTCATTAGTTGATAAAGACACTTCAAAAGTATAGCAGATGGAACAGTATAACGGTAGTCTTAGAAAAATATCAATTTCCATTTGTAATCTATGTAAATTATTAAAGTAAGGTTGATAGCAACAATACGAGCTAAAGACAAATGATAGCATTATTGCATCTAGCTGCCCTGCAGATTTTTACAGTCACATTTGTTTAGGTTACTGACAATAAAAAAAATCCCACATTTTCATGTGCCCTCTGGAAAGTGGAGCAGTGGAGGCCGTTTCTCTCTTGCCTCGTGCATCATCTATAGATCTGACGACTCAATTCTGATTTCAGACTTTATTGTCAGTGATGGATAGTGATGATTTATGAAGCAGAAAAGGCAAAAAAAAATCATTTTTCTCCTAACCAATTAGCTTCAAGTTAGAAAAAAAATGTGCTTTACATTGTAGGTGGATCAAATTTGATAGGGAAGACACTGATAAAAATATGTTTATGCAGTCTCTATCTTGAACATTTCTACCTTTAAAAATTTCCATAATTGTTTCTATACATTCAGTACCTTATCAAATTTATTTATTAATTATTTATTTAAAAGTTTTGTACCCCAACCTTCTCACCTCCATGGAGGGACTCAGACCGGCTTATAGCAAAAATCAATGCCATACAAATTTAAAACATCTTAAAACAGCATATTAAAATACATAAAAACAGAGATACATAAAAACCACATTATCAAACACTGCCTTTTGTGGTCTCTTTCTGTATTTCACTGCAGAGATTAACAATTGTGACAGCTCTGGTTCAAAAGCATATGTTACAGTCCTCTGGAAAACCATTCTGTTTTAAAATATAGATGGGATATTACATTCCTGAATGTTTATTAATGTTAAGTATTGGAAATTTGAGAAAATCAACACTACCAACACTAATAAGTGAATTTGCTTTTATTTGTTGAGATATTTCATTGCTTTCTCACTCAAGGATTAGCTTCCATAGTAGACCAAGAGATTTACATAATGGCATGGATTTGGTTTTTGGCACCTTTAAAAAGTATCTTTTTTCTTGTTCTACAGATGCCTTCTAACATGAACTACAAAATGCATAACACAATATGGCTAGAAACTGTCAGATTGGGAAAGCTGTTTTAAAAGATAGGTCCTCATATTTCAATCTGTATCTCTCTTCTCTCTCTACATCATCAACATGTATACTGTGCATCCCAGCTTAGAAACATGTTTAAGTCCATATGCACTTGCATGTCTATCATACTGTTCAGCTTTCCCAATTTGAAGACTGTCCTTTTTTGCCATCCCACTTTTTCAGCTGCTTTAAAATCTCCTCGTTTCTGTCTCTTCCTCTTACTTTTCTTCTTTGATCTTCGCTATTTTCAGTTGCTGTAAACTGAGTCCAAACTGCAAAGTTACCATATATACTCATATATAAGACAACCTCATATATAAACCAAGACAGATTTGGGGGCCAAAATTTTGGATTTTGCTACAACCCATGGATAAGTCAAAGTTTATTTTGCATACAGGGGAGGAACAAATGCTGTCTTAAAGGGCCAGACAATCTTGCCCACTGCTGTAGACACAGGCAAAAACATTCTTTCCTTGCTTGTTCATTTTTACTCCTTCTGTGAAATGTTAGTCAATATGTGAAGAAAGAGGCAGATAAAAAGGAGAGGAGAGGGGGAGGGAGTTTACATTTTATTGTATTAAATGTAAACAAGCAATGAAAAGACGCATAAGTGCTGAAAAAAAGGGGGGGAAAGATCTGCTTGACTGCATTATGTCCCAAGCACTTCATTGTTCACAGAGCCATATGCTTTCGACAAATTCACACTGAAAGGCATTGATCTGTTTTGTGGAGTTTTGGTATCCTGATAAGCCCAGCAGAATATTGGCTGCGATTAATAGAAGATAAACTTTTAACAGTTTGTATCAAAGATATTGCTAGGTGAGCTAATGAAGTCTGACTGTTAGCTCAGTTTTGCCCAAATTAAATAGCATCTGCTCTTTTTGTGCAAAAGTCTTTCCCAGCCCTACACAAGAGATAGTAAAGGAGTGAACCTGACATCCTTTCAGTTATTACAGGTTCACTCCTTTATCATCTCTGTGCAGGGCAATGAGCTCTATGGCTTAGTTGTGCATTTCTCCAGAGTAAAATATCTAAAGCTTGCCCAGGTACCAAGAGTGTTTGAGAGCTCAAGTATATTTGATAAGTAGGACAATGTGATGTATACTCTAGAAATTAACTCATTGGCATCCCTAAGAAAATATTTTATTTATTTATTTAATGCATTTCTACCCTGCCCTTCTCTCCCCTCCCCCCCTCCCCGGAGGGGGACTCAATAGTCATTTTCTTCTGGACCATGCCATTGGGCTATGGGTTGATGAGTATTTGCATTCCTCTCAGAAGAAACACCGAGTATTGCAGCAGTTAGCAAGATGGTACAGCTAAAATGCCTGCTGTCCAGCACATTAGTCTCTTGCATCTCCCATTCATCCCTGCCCTAAGGATGAATATACACTGACATCAAGTGCAGATTCACCTGGCCAAACCTGCTGTGGTACCCCATTGGCATCCACACAATCCAACCAGGCTGACAACTATTGGGCTATCTATCATCTCACCCTCTGCATTACCACTACCAATCCCAGGTGGCTACAGAGCTTGTTCTGAACTCCTAGCCATCAGAGATGCCTCTGCTGATGTCTGAACAGGGCATCCATATGACCAGGAAGAAGGAGGAAGATCACATACACCTCTTCTTCTTGCTGTTCATGCACATGTCCAGTTCTGACTTCAGCAGAGGTGTGTGAAATGACGAGGAGCTTGAACAAACCTTTTAAATCCCCCATAATACTCAACAAAATGGGAACAGCAAGTAGTGAATTTGAGGTGAGTCAAGGTTTCTTGCTTGTGTAGACTCACCCTAAGGTTCAGTGCATGCTTTGGTGGCTTGCATAGGGACTAGCTAACGACTTTGGAACATGCTGCCCAGTCATCTTAAGACCTCATCACATTAGAAAATTTCAGCATCCTAGGACACTGTCCAGAGAACACGGGAGGCTTCACGTGTTCTCAAGGCAAGAACAGGGGGAGTGCAGGGGGAAGCCAGGCTATGGTTTTGTAGGGAGTAATGCAACTCCTCAGCCTACTATACTTGACCACACCTTATGTAAGGGAATTACCTTGCAGATTTGGGCTAGTCTGGTATGCCATGTGGACTGTCCATTCTTTAAGAGTGGAGCTTGTGTCATGGGTTTTTCCTTCTATATTTTCCTTTGACAGAAGAATAAATTGCTATACCATAACAAACAAAGATTAGTACCCTCCTCTTTTTTTAGAGATATAAAGAATTTGATTAATGTTTTCGTATCCTATAGCCTTAGCCTATGAGAAAAGAGTTTAAGGTCACTTTTTAACTTGTGAACCGCTCTGGGCTCCAGAGAGAGCGGTATATTAAGTGGAACTAATAAATAAATAAATAAATAAATAAATAAATAAATAAGCATATAATAACAGAGAGAGAGAGAGAGAGAGAGAGAGAGAGAGAGAGAGAGAGAGAGATCTAAAGAAGCAAAAATTTCCCAAGAACTCAGAATTGACCCAACTACAAACCCACACTTGTGTTTCAATAACAGGTTTGTTAATGTGTGTTCAGTCAAGTTTTGTGTCGATTTAGGGCAGGCCTGGGCAAACTTCGGCCCTCTGGGTGTTTTGGACTTCAACTCCCACTATTCCTAACAGCCAGTAGGCTGTCAGGAATAGTGGGAGTTGAAGTCCAAAACACCCAGAGGGCCGAAGTTTGCCCAGGCCTGGTTTAGGACAACCCCATGAAATAATAATAACAATAATATTATTTCATTCCTGCTTTTAACTGTGGCTCAAGGCAGTTAACAGAATAATTAAAACACATAAATATTGTAAACATTCCACAAATACACATACTAAAATGTATTTCTATAAAATATACATATTAAAACATATTTCTATAAAATACATATTTAAACAGTTGGCATGATTAGGTTTGGTTGGAATCTTCGTAATTTGGAATAAATTCAGAAAGATTTGTTTTTTGAAGCAATTTTGAAGTCTTTAAGGAAACTGGAAGTCCCTTTGCCCTTCCGAAGCTTTTTCCGCCCTTTTCTGTTACAAAACAGTGAGTTGGAAATGGTTCAGCATTTCCACTTCTCTTCCCAGACCCTGGCCTTGGCTCAATCCTGGAAAGCCATGTTAAAGCACGCAGCCTGGATGAATTCCCCCCTTCCTTTCCCCTTCCATTCTACCGGGGTCCTAGAAAGCATGTTAAAGCATGTAGCCTGGATAAATCCCCCCTTCCTTTCCCGTTCCATTCTGCCAGGGTCCTGGAAAGCATTTTATAGCACGCAGCTTGGATAAATCCCCCCTTCCTTTCCCCTTCCATTCTGCCGGGGTCCTGGAAAGTGTGTTAAAGCACACAGCCTTGAAAAATCCCCCCTTCCTTTCCCCTTCCATTCTGCCGGGGTCCTGGAAAGTGTGTTAAAGCATGCAGCCTGAATGAATCCCCCCTTCCTTTCTTTTTTCCTCTGTTCTCCTCTCCTTCCTCCTACTCTTTTCTTCCTCTGCTTAAGCAGCTGAAGGGGAAAATAAAGGAGTTGAAGTCCAAAACACCTGGAAGGAATATCTGCTCTCATTCCCCATATACATTGCGATGTAATGCATCTTGAAACTGCGATATGTATATACTCAGTGATGTAGACTTCTGTCATGCAGTTTAGTTGGCTTCTATGAGTCTCCATAATGCATGATGCAGTAGGTCTGCACACAGTTTGAATTCCGTTGCAGGAAGGTAATGGTGCTCCATACAGTCATGCTGGTGACATGACCTTGGAGGTTTCTATGGATAACTCGTTTCTTTGACTTAGAAATGGAAATGAGCATCACTCCTCAGAGTCTGACAGGACTAGACTGAATGTCAAGAGGAAATCTTTACTTCTACTTTGATAATCTGAATTACATGACAGGAGGATTGCCTCCTCCTCCTCCTCCTCCACATTGACAGCCGAGGCAGGCCTGGAGTGTAAGAGCCCCTCAGTGAGGAGTGGAAGAACCCCTGAAGTTTCCCCAGTGCTGGTTTTTTTCCAACTGTGCATGCATGTCTGCCATTAACAACACTATTCCGAAGTTTCCAAAGTTTCGGAAAGTTATGGATTGGGGGGGGGGATCAGAATTCAATTCCGAATCGTACCACCAGTGCCCCCTACAGCCGAAACAAGTTTTGAACCACTTTTAAAAAATCAACCAAGCCTATTAAACACACAGAACAGAGATTTATTTATTTATGTCATGTCAAAAGTATTGCATAAATAAGTATAAAACTGATAAAAATACAAGAAGCACAAGCGGCTAAATATTTTTGACCAAAAAAAAAGAGCAACAGCGACCGCATTGTCTGAAGCTTTAAACAATTCTTCCTCTGTACGTGAGGCAGAAGATTTTGGACAAGCATACAGATAAAGAGTTTTTTGTTCTACTCCACAGTCGCACAAGGTGGAGGATTCTTTTAGGGAGTGCCATTTTGCCATGTTGCCTTTTGATCTGCACATTCCACTTCTGAGTCTGTTCAGGGACTTCCATGTTGCCCATTCTTGGTTAACAGAGATTAAATTGCACTGAATTTTCTTAGGCAAGGAATACATAAAGGTGGATTTCACAATTTCAATCTCTGACATATGGCCCACAGCACCTGGCATTTGTTGTCAGCGTCCCATTCAAGTATTGGCCATGGCCTACACTGCTTGGATTCCGAGGTCTGATAAATCTAGTGCCATGTAGGAGCTAACTTTAGTGGTCTCATAATTCTGATATTCCACAATACACAGTACTATACACTACAGAGTTTTAATTATTTAAAATTAACAAGTTATTTTAAATATATATATATAATTGTACAATACACACTCTCTTAGCATGCACATTAAGTTTTAGGATTTTAGATTTTACAGTTTTAGAGTTAGGGCAGACAGAAATATGCTGTCATATTATAGATTATATTGAGTGATGTTGCAAAGTTATCTTGTTTACAGTTAGATCGCTTTCATCTAGCAGGTTTAGTCTTGGACTTTATTGACCTAAGCATGATCTCAACAGTTACTTTCCTAATGAATTACAGTTGTCATGACTCCTTGTAATTTCTTAAACATATTTTTCTTGGGTTTTATATATTCAGCATAAATATGTACTGGATCACTGGATTTGACTGTTTTAAACTGTGTAAGATTAGCAATACTTGTGATTGTATTATCTGTTTCAATGGATGCATAATTGTATCTGAATCATGTTCCATCTTTCCTTCCACGTATCCAGGGTGCAGTAAATGGCTTGACTGGAGAACTGGAGTTTGCAGACAATGGTAGAAATCCTAAAGTTCTTTTTGAAATCCTGGGCACCAACTATGGTGAAGAACTGAGCAGAGGCATCCGCAAGGTAAGACCACATCCTCTAAGAATCAAGACTTGTTCTTTTTCATGTTTCATAGAAAGGACTGTTCTGCCAAGAACTATGTGGGATTCATGAACCCATATGACTGGAAGTGTTTTAAAGGGAGACGTAATGACATTTGGAGGAATTTGACTACTTTTGATGGAAAGTAATGTATTTCACCTTGAACAGGGTTGGACAAAATGTAGCCACAGGGCCCCATACGTCCCTTGGCATCACCTTGAAGGCTTGAACTTAACTCCAGAAACACATTTGCAAGCAGGCATGTAGCCAGGGGGGGGGGTTAAGGGGGCTTCAGCCCCCCGAAATTCTCAGGATGGTCCGCGAAAAGGCCTTACTGGTACAGTATTCAAACTGTTATGTTTATTCATATCATGATCTGATCACCATGCTCATTATATCCCACATTAATGGGGTTATTGGGATAACAATACAAAAGGTTTGCTAGGGTAGGCCCTCTTCCACCCAGTCTCAGCCCCCGAACCAAACTCAGCCCCGAATCAAAATCCTGGCTACGGCCCTGTTTGCAATTAATTGGTTCTAATATTTGGTGAAAGCACCCTGTCTCTTTCCTAGCAAAAAGAGTTGGATAGGAAAGAGAGGAGTGGAGAAATGGATGTCAGAGGGGGAGAAAGAAAATATGGCTGAGAAAATAGAAATAATAGTGCTCTCCTCCTTTTTGGTTTGTCTGGACCCACCTCCATACCATAGCCCCAAATAAGTTAATCTTGAAGGACTGTTGAGATCAACTTAAACTTGTTTATCTACAAAATATGCATTCCAATATGTTACCTCTCATTTATGAAGAAATAAATGATCAGGTTTCTAGAAATAACTAATAGGTGAGATCAGCTAGTGCTGTTATTACAGTGGATGGAAGTACTTCACTTAGAGCCTCTGAGAGTCAAGGTTTTTTAAAGTCTTGTCCAAGCATGTTTTATATCTATTTGGAGGTTTTATAGCAGTATCAGCATTGAAGGATAACGGGGGAAATGGCAATATTCTGCTTTTCCTAAATCAGTTGTAACTCGTGTGCCTGCCTAAAACAGGCTAGATATACCATTTCCTAGCTTGAAAACAGACAGACCTCAGACTATGACTTTGGATTTGGATTGGGTCTTGGATTTGTTAGATTTTAATTAAATGTCTTAATTAATTGTTTAGTTAATGTTTTTAATTGTGATTTTATTGCTATTGTTTTTGTGGCATCTAATGAGTGCTGATTGTAAGCCACTTTGAGTCCCCCTTTGGGGGTGAGAAGGGCAGAATAAAAATGTCTAAAATAAATAAAATAAAATAAATAAAAGCAACTGCTTTCAGATTCCCTAACTGAGTTTCAACCTCATCACACTTACTAAAATAAGTGTCCTATAACACTTCGAGCCTTCTTTAGGGACGGAACCACATGCTAGCCATTTCACGATGTTGTGTGACTTCTAATAGAGGCCCCACCCATAACCGGGGTGGCAGTGTCCTTGGATGTTTTCCTCTAAACACCTGTTGTGTTGGCTCTAATAGAAACAGCATGCTTCTCCCCCTGTTTGGGCAATGCCACGCCCATGTGATGGAGGATGCATCACCACGCTGCCATTTTGCCACACTTACTGGAGAAACAACATGGGGGGGGGGGCTCTCCCCCATGTGATAAGGTGGTCTATCTGAACAGCAAAACAGAGAGAAAATGAGAGATCAAATAAGTCTAATTCAACACTTATTCCACAGCATTAAAAATAGATTAATCAGCTTGGTGAGTGAAATGACAACCATAAGAAAGTGCATGCTGATAGAGGAAAAGGTTATCTCCTGGATGCATTTTGAAAAAAAACCCCAACCTTTTGAATAGACTCTAGAAAAAAAAATCAAAATATTTTCATTTACTTAGGCAAGGCTTACCTGACCTTTTTTTCACTTTCACACATGCCTGTGGTTAGTTTTGAATTTCAAAAAATTGCTGCAACATTGAATGGCATGTCTTCATTGTGATGGACAAAATGATTGTTTTAATGGCAATTTGGTTTTATGTCTTGAGCTTGTTATGTATTTTAATATGTTGTTGTAGTTGTTTTAAATTGTATAGTATTGAATCTTGCTGTAAGCCGGTCTAAGTCCCTCTATGGAGGTGAGATGGTCGGGATACAAAAGTTTTAAATAAATAAATAAATAAATTGTTTCCTTGCTTCCTCTGGTTTTTCCACCTCACTAGACTTTGATCTGTAGAATAAGATGTCTGGTTGTATTGATTGCTTTTTCCATTTTTTCTGTAAACCTAGAAAAAGACAAAATGTACCGTTAGGTTGGTTAAATCAGTTTGACAAATTACACATGGAAATCTCCTGTTGTGAAATATTAGAGTATATTTATTTTGGAAGTTCTTTTTTTCTCAGGAATCTGAGATGGTACAGACACCAAATATCACCTAAATCAAAAGAAAAGTTGAAGATATGGATCATGGGTCATCTCCCCCCCCCCCCCTTGGAATTATCCCTATCCAGCAAGCCAGAGCTAATAATAATCTTACCTGAACATTATTATTATAAGCAGTGGGATTTCTTGACATAATGTACAGGGCAACACCCTCATCTTTCATTCAAATGGGGTCACATAACCTGCTTTATTTTGAAGTACACAGAAACAAGAATATGGCCTGGAGCAATACAAAGCTAGTAGAATTCTGCTATACATCATTAAGCTACTTTTGTGCCATGGTAAAATGTTTGCCCAAAGTGAAACAGGCCGAGGTCCCCAGAAGTCATGAAATATTTTGCATCCCTGTACAGGGAATTGCTGAGTTACAAACATCTGACTTACAAACAACTCATAGTTAAGAATGGGGGTGAGACAACAGGAAGTGAGTGGAATCTATCCCTAGGAAGGGACATTCACTCCTGAAAGAGACACCATGAAGAAAAGTGTCTCAACTGAAGTTACATCACCACAACTCTTCTCCACAACAAGGCAATTTTTTTCAAAATGCAATGATCATAGAGACAGAAAGTGAGATGAAATCTTCTGAACAGGGGCACAGACTGCAAAACAAACACTACAGGGATGTTAACCCTTCCCTATGCTATCTATAGGTAGGTAGGTAGGTAGGTAGAGAGAGAGAGAGAGAGAGAGAGAGAGAGAGAGAGAGAGATGTGTGGTTGCTGTTACACTTAAAAATGTACCTATCCCAACTTACAAACAAATTCAACTTAAGAGCAAACATACATAACCTATCTTGTTCATAATTTGTGGAATGCTCGTACATCAAACACCTTTAAAATTATTTTGGCCACTTGTTTCAGCTATTTTATCTGGCTTAGAGCTGTTCAAGTTATGTCTTCCCAGACAAAGTGAAAAGAAAAATGCAAAGCTGCTGTACATTTTTGTTGCATTTTAATTACCATTTATTTTTATAAGAGTTGTTTAGCATGTTCCCCAAAAGTCATGAGGTATGGACATGTCATAATACACTTTTACAACCTTATTACATGGGGCAAATGAACTAGCATTTAATGTTGTGGTCCGTATTATGCAATGTTGTGCATATGTCACTGCCAATCTTCCTCCTGCTGTGATTGAACCATTCCTTGCTATTGATGGGCAAAACTCATCAATAGCTCATCATCGCACAATATGTTCTGATCATCTGCCTTGTATACAGTTCAATCCATTCGGGTTCTATGATTTCAACTCCTGTGATGTCTGGAGTTGAATTCTCATCTTCTTGGCCCTCTCCCAATGACTCCAAACTGTTTCCTCTATACTTTATATTTTAGTTATATTTTCTTTTTGTTGTTATTGTTTTTCACACCTAAAATTGCAAAATTGCTCTAAAAATAATTTTAAAATTATGCAGAACATGGAAGGACAGGCAGGCATAATTACAGGGTTATGTGCAAGCATGATCTGAAAGAGATCTTGAAGTCTTAGTAGACCACAACTTGAACATGAGCCAACAATGTGATGCAGCAGCAAAAAAGCCAATGGGATTTTGGGATAAATCAAAATGATTATTGTGTCTGGATCAAGGGAAGTGTTGCTGCCATTGTGACATACACTGATTCCGCTTCAGTTTTGCTATGGAGCCCCATTGGAAGTAGCTGTATATTGTGGAATGGGAGCCAGGGGGCTCTATGGCAAAACTGTAGAGGAACCGACATATGTCACCAAATTATGGACCATCTGATGAGGTTGCAAGATGATTAAAGGTGTGGAAACCCTGCCCTGTGAGGAGTGGCTTAAAGAGCTTGGTATGTTTAGCCTGCAGAAATGAAGATTAAGAAGAGACATGATTGCTAATTTTAAATATTTGAAAGGATGTCATAAGGAAGAGTGAACAGGCTTACTTCTGCTTCCCCAAAGACTAGGACTCAGAGCCATGGGTTCAAATTCCAGGAAAGTAGATTCCATCTGAACATTAGGAAGAACTTCCTAACCATTGGACCTGTTCAATAGAGGACCTGATTGCCTTGGAGTGTGGTGGGGGCTCCTTCTTTGACGGCTTTTAAACAGAGGCTGGATGGCTATCTGTTAGGTATTCTTTGGTTGTGCTTTTCTTGCATGGCAAGGGGGTTGGACTGGATGGCCCATGCGGTCTCTTCCAACTGTGTGATTCTATGATTCAGGGGTCAGATATTGTCAAATCAAGGACTTGCACACTAATTATCATTTGGTCTTTTCCAACTTTATGATTCTATAAAATCATCACAATTTATCAAATGATGAGAGGGGAGATCTTGAAGGTGCTCATTCCAATATGTATCCACTATCAATAACAGTGTGACTACCATGGAACAGCATTTTAATATGATAAAGTGTTCTGTTTGTATTTGATATGGCTTCTGGCTAATCAATAAAATTGTTGTTGTTGTTGTTGATAAAATGCTTACTTCCTCTATCGGCAGAGGTGTTATAGCTCTGTATTTCAGTTGTTGAGATTGCTATTGAACTCATACCCTAATTATGGGACCCTTATGTTTGAAGGCTATCTGAACAAACTTGCAGATTGGATGCACATTTGATCTGAACCATTATGGCTTTTGTGTAATATACTCTCAGTAGCTGACATCCTGCTAGGGATATATGTATGGTTATGTTTCCTTTACATATGCAGATTTCTTTTTGGGAGCTCTGTGGGAATTAGTATTCCCTTTCCCTCTCCCTTTAGTGCCCAATTCTTTCCCTAGATTTACTGAACAGCATGGGCAGTCCACTGTATTCCAAGCTTTGTGGAAAATGGGCAGGATCATAAAAGTGTCTGGCTATGTCACTATAGCGAGATATGAAATGATGACATCATTGCTGAAATTTGCCAGAGTTTTTTTTTAATGCTCTGGAGTTTTCAGTGCTGCTGTAATTATTTCAGTACAGCTGTAATAATTTTGGACATAGCTACAGGGATGTAGCAAGTAACTTCTGTGATCCTGCACATTCTCCATACAACACAGAATGGCTGTGCAGGGAGCTTGAGAGGCTCTTGAGTAATTTGAGAAGCATATGGCTCAACTGAGATATGCCTGCATGAAAACCTACTGCATTACTCTGAGCCACACAACATTGTGAGCACAGCAAGTAACTCACACAGCTTGTGAATAACTTTCTTTCTATGAAATGTGGTTTTCACATAACTCTTCTGATATGAGGATAGAAAATAAATCACAGTGTGAGAAATAGATATTTGTGGTTATCCAGTGCAAGATATAAAGATGGGGGAAAGAAGTGTGAATTATCCATGCTTCTTTTTTGACATACTTAGGGAATTCTAAAGCAATCCTGGGTTTTGTAGTTCACTGAGACTGAATAAGACTACTAGTATTGATGGGTAACTTCTAATAGCTTCAAAACTTTACTAAATATTAAAACATTACATCAATCAACAGCAGCAACCCATTCTGTTATTACCACCCACCTCACTCAATTCAGTAATTGGTACCATAAAAAGAGAAGGAGAAGCAGATTGCAAACATGGTTCTTGTTCAAACCTCCCGCTTTCATATAAATTCCCCAAGATCCAGTGTGTCTGTAGTTCTAATATATGTGTTTTCATCATCATATTGAATAAAAGAGAAGCAGTGTAAATACAATGTTTCAATTTATCCCTTTCTCAATAAAATAAAATATCATTTTTTCCAATCTGAGTGTTACAGACTGAGTGTTAATGACTATAAACCATATCTTGTATACTGTACAGTTAGTTGGGCCATTTTAAGTTTTGTATCTATGCTGAAAGGGTGTTGTCTGATATGAATTAAGGACAAGAAACTGAGGTGAAATCAATAAATCATAGATAAATATCAGTTTAAAGCAAAGTTCCATGTTTCGCTCTTATATTATGGATTTGTGTGGAATCACAATCCAAGATTCAGTAGGTTAATATTATGAATAAACTTGTTTCCATTAATTATATGGGCCCTAAAACCTGATTTAGACTGCTAGGAAAAATATTTTAGGCAACGTGGACTGTAAGGGATTAGGAATGGGAGTAGAAAGGCATTTAGTAGGGCTGTGTGATCGATGAAGAGAAATATATAAAAAGTCTAAAATTAGGGGGTGCCGGGTTTCATTTCTAAAGTGTTTCTAAAGTACAGTTAGTAAAATTTTTGTTAGTATAATGAGAGTAATGAAACTTCATTACTTTTTGGTTAAGTAATTGAAGAAGTGGGGAAACTTCAGGGGCTCATTTCTCCCTCATTTTTAGAGGTATTGTGATAAAACTTGCTATAATTGTACCACACATTTTCCATTGTTAGTCTACCAAATTTCATAATGTTACACTCATACACTAAGTTTTGGGGAAATTTTGAGTTTTTACAAACAGTATTTTAGATAGAACTATAAGAGCTATCTACTTGAATTTTATATACAATGCACAAGATAACCAGGTCATCAGTCCTCCCAATTTTCAGAAAGATTTACACATCTACTGATTTGGGGGGATTTTAAAAAGTTTAGACAAAAACATCCCCCCTCAAAAAAAAATCCACAACAGCAATCCCGTAGAATGTCCGTCTGTCTATATGGCACACAATTAACCACATAGTTTCAACTTAGCACAGCTTTATACTATTACTTACTTACTTCAGTCCTCTTTGTAAATTCAATATTTTTAATATAATTATTAGTCTCACTCTAAACAGTTGGCTGCTGCAGCTCTCACTGGAGCTTTCTGATGCCGAGCACTGCGTTCTGGGAAATGTAGTCTAGGGCAAGGGTTTTTGAAATCTCTGCCATAGGGGCCTCTCTTTCTTAAACTACATTTCCCAGAATGCTGTGTTCTCTGTCTCCTGCCCAACTCTACTAGTCTTGCCTTCAGCAACCCTTCCTTATGACAACCAGCAAAAATAGCAGTCTGGGTCTTAATTTAAACACTAGCAATGACCCTTTAGCCAAAGTTGCTTAATGCTTATACTGAAAATTAAACTGACTTTGGGACGTATCTGAGTGTTACAGAATGTTAACAAAAACTATTGGTGAGTGTTTCAATTCTAAAAAAAAAAATCTCCCCCCTTTCCTAAATGTTTCTAATATTGATTCGGATGCACAAATTTAATTAATTTGATCCCACTTACAAGGAGTAATGATAATTTTGTGCAGCCCTAATATTCAGTCTTACTAGTGTGGTGGTTCTCAACATGTGGGTCCCCAGCTGTTTTGGCCTAAAACCCCAGAAATCCCAGCCAGTTTACCAGCTGTTAGGTTTTCTGGGAGTAGAAGGCCAAAACATCTGGGGACCCACAGGTTGAGAACCACTGTACTAATGGTTGAATGTCAGTATTATTTTGTTACTTCCGTTCATGTATCACAGGTAATTAGCAATGAGAAATATGAATTGTCTGGCATCATTAGATAACAGTAAGACGGCTGGATAGACATCTGTTGCTTCCAAGATGTCAAGCATCATATTCCAGATGCTGCAAATCATTTAACAGTCACGTCAAAAGTATCATCAGTTTCTGTAACTCTTTCTGTCCTTGTGTATGTTGAATTAGAAGAATGAAAGTGTTACCATAAAATAGGCGTTAAACATTTACCTGTATACCGATCCATTTTAGTGAACTGATAAATTTTACTAATATATACCAATTTATATTGTTTGCTGAACTAGAACTGTGCTATACTAGAAATGCTGTAACTACAATATTAGGTGCCCAGAGCCAGCAACCAGATATTATGGCTGTCTACAGCAGTGTTTCTTAACCAGTGTGCCATGGCACACTAGTGTGCCGTGGAAAATTGGAACCTCCAATACCCTTTCTTCCCACTCCTACTGAACACTTTTTCTTCTCCACTCGGGCTCCCTTCTTCCCAGCCTTGCTCTGCTTGCTTTGCCTCGCTTTGCTCACACTGCCACTTCTGCGGGAGGGGGGAGGGAGGAAGACGTGACCCGTGCGGCTGATACTGCGCAGACTCGCCCCACATCTTCCTCCCTCCCCTCCACAGTGCTCTCTGGATATAGGTGAACTACAACTCCAAAACTCAAGGTCAATGCCCACCAAACTCTTATCGTATTTTTCTTTGTTATGGTAGTTCTGTGTGGGATTTTGATTCCATTCCATCATTGGTGGAGTTCAGAATGCTCTTTGATTGCGGGTGAACTATAACTCCCAGCTGTTGAGCAAGACCTTTGTTTGTGTCTTTCTGCCATCCCTTCCAGGATATCTATGTTGTGTTCATCGAAACAGGCCCAGGTTTCACACTGAGTGTATAAATACATTTAAAACCATATTAACTATATGTATTACTGTGTTAAGAGTGTCATTTTGTGTCATTTTGGTTGGTGGTGTGCCCCAGGATTTTGTGAATGTAAAAAGTGTTCCGCGGCTCAAAAAACGTTGAAAAACACTGGTCTACAGTGCCAGAGCTGAGATACCTCCTCATCAATAATCAGATTCTTAATGGATTCCATAATGGTCACATAAGGATAAGGATTACCATGTAAACATTAGAGATTGCTAAATAATAATAATAATAATAATCTTTATAATAATATTCAGCCCCTTCTCCAAAAGGACTTGGCTGTCTTACAACAAATACATATAAAACCAAACAAGAATAAAAACATAATGCATAATGCATAACAACAAAATCAGAAACATCACAAGTAACTAGTAATATCATAATAAAATACACAGATTACATTTGGAAGGATTTAAAATACATTGTGCACCAAGGCAAAACCAGTTCAAACCAGTGTTTGTACAACTATAAAAGCCACCATCATAATAGATTATAGTTAATCTTTTCAACTTCTTCTTCCATATCCATGTTTTCAATTCCTTCCTGAGGGTATCTAGAGAGAGGACCTGTCTGATTTCTTTGGAAATGAGTGCTATTTCTTTGGGAATATTGCTAATGAGCTCTTTATTGTTTTCCGCAAAACTCGGAGGTTTTATAAAATACTGATGCCTGGAATAAATTTTATCTATCTCGACCAGTACTATCATTAGTTTGGACTGAAATCAGTGCTGGTATATTTCTTGGCCAAAGTTCTTACATGTTGTCTGTTTTACCCTCTTGATCAGTATCAGGACTCATACTAGTTCCCTGATTTACTTGGGAAATATAATACAGCTGATATTTCATTCCTACTCAACATACAAACAACCAAACAAGTACTGAAAGAGACAGAAACTGTTTTTGGTTTAACTAAAAGTTTATTTTTGCAAATAGGAAACTGGAAATGTTTGAGATACTAATAACAATATCCTTCTATTTAAGGGCTGGTAGAGAATATATTTTCAGTCTCTTTTTGGATTTAGCATAATCTTAGATTTCAGTCTTAAATGTACTTACTTTGGATGGTGTTCCATTAATTCAGTTGATTTACTTTCAAATAAGGCATCTAGTTTTACTGTAGAGTTCTTATCCCATCAATAAGTGTTGAGGAACCTGTTTAGACAGTATGGCTATTAAACATCTTAACAATATTTTAATCTATATAAATGTTTAAATACTAGATATCTTAGTATATATGTTTGGACAGGCACATACATACACACAAAGCTGTTGGAGAGCAAATGAGGCTTAAGGTAACTATGCAAGGGTGTTTTTGTAAAAGAAGAGTTTGTAGATTACTTGTGCTCCTCTTTTTCACTCCGTAAGAGAAATGTTAGTGATATGTTGGAGAAATATGCTCTGAGATTATTTAACTAATCCCAAAATGTTCTCCTAACAGAAGATACAGAGACCTGAGTTCAGGATGTAATTATGAGACAACATAATTTACATATGTCTAATGAAGGAACTAAGAAATATGCTAAAATACTTGAATACAAACATGAGTTCAACATATCCTTTAAGATCCAAGAGATGAGTTAATAGCAACTTGCTTTTATCTCATCTTCTGAATTGTATAATTAATTGCCCAACTTGGCACCCCAACTTAAAAAGGTAATTAATTTAATCATCCAACAAGGTAGGATGCCAGATACATGGGGAAGTTCAGACATTGTGATAATCCATAAAGAAGGGAAGGATACAGAATGTGTGCAAAATTATAGACCTATATCTCTTACAAACCTGGATTACAAGATATTCGCGAGCATATTAGCCTCGCGACTTAAAATTTTTTTGAATAAGTGGATCAGTGATAGCCAGACGGGCTTCCTTCCTAACAGAAAAATGAAAAAGAATATCAGAAACATAATAAACGCGATAGAATACATGGACAAAAATATCGATTCGAAGGCACTCTTCGCGTTTCTGGACGCGGAGAAGGCCTTCGACCCGGGTGGAGGGGGAATGATAGAGAGACTACTTAATGAGTTAGATATGGGCACAAATTTTATTTCAGCAATAAATGCAATATATAAAAATCAGGAAGCACAAATACTAATTAATGGACAGAGATCAAAGAAGTTTCAAATAAATAAGGGGGTGAGACAGGGATGCCCCCTGTCTCCACTGATTTTTAATCTTGTGATAGAAGTAATGTTAAAAGATATAATACAAGATAAAGAAATAAGGGGATTAACCGTAAAGAATCATAGTTACAAAATATATGCCTTTGCGGATGATTTGGTTTGCATTGTTGACAATCCCACAGAAAATATGGAAAAGTGGATGAGGAAAATTGAATCATTCGGTAATGTAGCTGGATTTAAGTTAAATAAAAGTAAATCACAAATTTTAGTTAAAAATATAAATAAAAAGGAAGCCCAGGAGATAGAAAAGAAATTCGGTATACCCATAGTAAATAGTGTAAAGTATTTAGGCATAACATTAACCCAAAAAAATTGCCAACTCGTAAAAAATAACTATGAAAGAACTTGGAAACAAGTTAAAGAGGACCTAGGAAGCTGGAAGACTCTAAATCTATCCCTGTTAGGGAAAATATCTTTAGTTAAAATGAAAATTTTTCCAAAGTTAAATTTTATGTTTCAAATGTTGCCCATTTTAAAGAATCATACTATACTGAAAAGATGGCAAGCTGAGTTAACAAAATTTATATGGGGAGGGAGGAAAGCAAGAGTAAAACAGAAATATTTACAACAAGCCCCGGAAAATGGAGGATTCGGCATGCCAGATCTCATCCTGTATTATGATGCTAACTGTTTAGATAACATAAGGGATTGGATAGATCTACGGGATACAAAATTACTGAATTTGGAGGGATGGGAGAATAGATTCGGGTGGCATGGCTACCTGTTATATAATAAGACGAAGGAAGATAAAAATGTAAATAACCATATAATAAAAGCCCCATTATTAAAAACATGGAATAGATATAAGGATACCATCCTCAGGAAATGCCCCTTATGGGCATCTCCTTTAGAGGCTCTCCAGATAATAAAGGGAGTGAGAGAAAGCTGGCCTTTATACAGTGATGTTTTTTTAAAAAAAGGGAAAAATGACTTCACTCTGAAAACCCTGGAGGAACTCAAGGATTTAAAAATAAATTGGTTCCAATACGCCCAGCTAAAGATGAGATTTAAAGCGGATATCCAAATTGGGTGGGAAACAATGCCGACACTGGCCGCGAAGGTTTTAATCCAGCAAGGGAAGAAAAGTGTTAGCAAGCTGTATAAATACTTATTAACAAAAAGCCATGATAAACTACCAATAAAAGAGTTTATGAGAAAGTGGGAAGACAACATAGGACATCAAATTAAAAGGGAGGACTGGGAAAGGAGCTGGCGCCAAAGGCAAAAGGTTACTTGTGCACAATCACTAAAGGAAAACCATCTGAAAGTTCTTTACAGATGGTACATAACCCCTGTCCAATTAGCCAAAATGTATAGAAATGGGAACGATTGGTGCTGGAAGTGCCAAAAAGAAAGAGGTTCGTACTTCCACCTGTGGTGGACATGTGGAATTATTAAGAAGTATTGGATAATGGTACAGAAAGTGGTAGAGGGAATGCTACAAGTTAAGCTAGACCTAAAACCAGAAATTTTTCTGTTAAATATTGTAGAACCCGGGATGGGGAAAGAAAAGGAAAGGCTACTGTGGCATATTACGACCGCGGCCAGAATTGTGTTGGCTAGAAAATGGAACAAAACAGAAATGCCCGATGAGGAAGAATTATTGCAAAAACTACTTGAATTAGCCGAAATGGACAAATTGACCTGCCTTTTAAGGTCGGGAACAATCAATCAATTCAAGGACACTTGGCATCCGATGGTAAAATATGTAAAAGACAAGAAAAAGATTGACTTGAAAAGCTTTTGGATATAGGGTATAGGATCAGAATGCTCTGAAAAATCAGGCTCTTCATTTATATTAGAAAAAGCGCGATGCCACCTGGTGAAGTCAACCGTTTGTTTGTTTTTAACTCGTTGTCATTGTAATTCCCTGTTATGTAACCCTTCCCTGAACTGTCCCTGATTGTCCCCACCTCCCACCCCCTGTGACCTTTCCCATCCCCATACCCCATGTTTCATGTGTCTTTTAACCAATAAAAACCTTATTAAAAAAAAAAATTAATTGCCCAAAAGAGCAACTACTACAACCTGTTGACACAAGATATAGGTAAAAGGCCTCAGATAACATGTAGCATGTTCTTCCATTATCTCTCCTTATGTTCAAAATTGAGTTGTTGAAAAGCACAGTGGGTTTGTTCCAGATTTAATTATATGCAGGGTAGACAATAAAATCATACATAACTTAATCCCAACAAACATAAAATCCATTTGTATCTAATTCTACATGTGACTAAATCTGGAATTAATCTTCTGGTGTTGACATTGAGTATTGCATTCGTTTATACATTAATGAATTATATTTCAACTGTATTGTGGTGTGTTCCAGTGTCTTGATTGTTGATCCAACAAGATAGGTAAGCAAGCTACTATTATCTCTGTTTTAAACATAGGAAGAGATGACAGAATTAGGCCTTGGTTCAGATCAGAGGTTCATTTTAGGCTAAATTCTATTCAATTTAGTATCATCTGGTGAGGATTGTGAACATAATGGCAAAAAATCCTGTTTTTCTGAAATATCAACAGTATAGCCAACCTCATATTCAACTTTCTTTGATGTTCTTTCTCCTGACCTGTGGTTTGTGCAGTTGCATACTGAATTTCCCACTGTTCCCGAAATAGGAAGGATAGTTTACTCAATGCTGTTATGGCACCATTACGAATATTGTGCATTCTCTCTCTTGGATTGCACATTGTTTTCAGTCCGAATTATTACACATCCCTGTGAAAGATGTAATAAGTTTCTGCATGTCCATTTAACAGGGATAAAGGAGAAATGAAGTAGATTATAGTTTAGGGGATTTTGGTGTGGATAATAATTTTGACACTTCTTCAACACTGCCTGAGTTTGAAACATCGTGCCAGGGAAAGAAGTGATCATGTTCACATCCCATTGTTCCCATGATATTTGGTGTGTCATGTGGGAGCTATGAAACCTGTCATCTTCTACTATCGTACTAACCAGGCTTCCCACAGGTAGCAGATGGCTGCTACACAATAGGCTGCCTATGGCAGGTACTTGGAAAGCAGTAAGCTGACTGTTTCCAGTTCATGGTTCAGTCCATGCCAAATGGCTTTTGGGTATTTCAACATGATCTGCTGAGGGATTCTGGCTTGGCTTTTTCCTATGTGAGAGCTTATGCGGTAGTGAACACTTGAATGGAAAATGCCATAGTGTTTTGACATCTGTTGGTTGGCATTTGACATTTGGTTGATATGTTGTGGTGTTTTTTGACATTTCCTTTTTGGAATGGTGTGCTGCCTTCTCCATTTCTGTTGAAATACAAACTACTACACTTCTAAATAAAAAGTCTAACAAGCTCACAAACAAAGAAACAAGAAAAACAAAGTGGTTGATCCCAGGAGTAACTCCTTTGTGTTTCATTGGCACTGCAGAAAATAAAACAAGAGGGAAAAGAGCAAAACAAATGTAACTGGAGAAATAAAATGGATTCCCATTTGTTTCAGCATGTTACGCTTGTAAAACAGATGAAACACTGATGTGTCCAAGCAGTTCTGCTCCATATTTTACAGCTTCTTGTTTCTTATACTTACTGTTTATGATTTACTTGAAAAACACATCACTGTTACTGATGGGATGTACGTGGAAGGAAAGCTTATAGATTCCAAGAATACCCGGTTTCACAGTTCTCTGTGTGATCAGGCATTTTGCTGTCCGAGTTCCTAATTTTGAGTAGAATTCCAACTTCATTCAGCCATGCACAGGCACCATCTTACTGCCCATCAACATGGCAAAGGGATAGTGTACACATACTTATTTCCCTCCACATTTTCTATTGTGTAATTCCTGAAAAATGCTTATGTTTATGTAGAACATGCATTATGTTTCTGGCCACATAGAGTGGCCTATTTGCTGAATATATTCCTTCAATCATTTTGTGAAATACAGTGATTTGCACAGGGCAAGTTTAGAAGCTAAGAGATTTTAGAGTTGAGTGATTTTCCCCACAACAAAACTATTACACTACAATGTGGTAAGGGAATATTTAAAGAGGTGGCTGCAGTGTTTAGAGATAGGCTCAAATAAGATAAGACAGGTTGAATCATTCTTATCTGAAATGAATGAAACCAGAAGTGTTTGAGATTTTGGAGTTTGAGATGGTCCCCAAGTCTAAATACAAAAATTCATTTATATTTCCTATGTACCTTATCCATACATACTGTTATTATATAATATTTTTACAATACTTTTATGTGTGAAACAAAGTTTGTGTGTATTGACTCATTAGAAAGCCAAGCTAATCTTTGCTCAGCTAACCATGCAGACAACTGTGGATGATGGAATATTTCAGATAAGGGATGTTCAACCTATATAGAACTTGGCTATTGTTTAAGTTAACAATGGGCATACATGATAGGATTTAGTGCTCCATATAATAGCTACCAACTGCTAGAAATCTGAAGTGTCTTTTACAAGTTTACCAGGAAAAGCGATGGTTGTGATATTAAGAACAGAAAAACTCAAGATATTCTAAAGACTTAAGTTCAGAAGCAGCAAGGCAAAGTTGAAAAGTGACTGCTATTTTTACTATTTGTTATATACAGCACAGATATATGCAGTCATCTTGTTTTATCATCACATTTTAATCCTTTGGTTTACATTTGGATGATATTCCTTTGTGAGTCTAAACCAAAATAAACGATTTCCAAGATAGTGATCACAATTCATTTTGAAACTGTTCAGCTTTTATTATCCTGGGCATGTGCTGGTCACATCCCTGTATCACTGTTCATCAAAAGCAATAGCCTGCATATTTACTTATTAAGAACATAAGAGATTTACAAAAGATCAAATTAAAGTCCAGCATTCTGTTTGCATAGTGGTTCATTACTTATTGCGTGTGCATGGGTGATACACTTCCCTCCAGTTTACCAAGAAGACACGTACACAGATTGATTGGAGTAGCAAATGGCCACAACTCGTTTATTGATAACAGGAACAAGGGTTGGTAGCCATGCATGGGTCCTGGATCAGGTGTCGGGCAGCCCGCTGCTGTCCGATGTTGCTTACATGCCTGGGTGCCACCAGCACAATACCGGTCAATGGAAACTCGGCACCCCAGGGACCACAGGTGTTATCCCCCCTTCCACCAAGAGGCAATAAACCCGCCAGATCCAGGGCTCATCCCACATGCCAAACACGGAGTTGTGACAAGTGAACAAACAGCTAACAAGACAGGTTAACAGAACAACTAAGATAATCAGCATGCAGGGTGGGTGGGATGGAAAAGCTGAAGCAGGCCCAGTGCCTGCTGGAAGGCCTCGGGCAGTCTTAAGTAGGCTGCCTGGGCAGAAGAGAGGGCTGCCCCCCAGCCAGGCCCAAACAAGGTGGAGCCAGCCCAACAATTGGTCAGCTGGCCCAGCCGGCAGGAAACTTTCCAGCCACCCAGGGAACTTCTGGGAAGAAGAAGCCCCCTGGCCCAAGATAGCCGCAACATGCTTGGCCCAGTAAGTCGGGCCAAGCCATTCTTTCAAGAACCTCCCAAGTGTGCCCCTGCTGTCTCACATTCTGCAACAACTGATAGAAAGAAAGATATTCATTCTGAACCTGGAGATGATCTATTTGAAAGTACTTCTGATACTGAGGTGACATCTAGTCATTCTGAGTAATAGCTGTTGGTAGCCATTACCTCCATAAATTTATTTAATCCACTTTTAAAGCCATCAGGATTGTCAACCTCCAGCATATTCAGTGGCAGTGAATTCTACTGTTTTTGTTCTGTATGAAACAGCAAATTATTTTTATCTTTTCTAAATCTCCCACTATTTAGCTTTAGTGGATAACAGTTCTACTATTATGTGAGGAGGAAAGTTATTTCCCTATTGTCCACATCTATTATCTCTGTATTATTCCTTGTGTATTTTTTCTTGAATGTGTGTATTAATTCCCCCAAGTTTTGTTTGACAGGATTAATCCTTTATCATCTCACTTTTTCAGATGCTTTTAAAATGCCCCACTTCCCTTCTCCTCCCCCCATTGTGCTCAGCTTGTTTGAAGTGCAAACTGAGGGCTTATCTACACTGGCCAAAACTGGTACTTTGTCACACATCAGCGTAGAGACCTGAGCCCTTAGAATCGCTGCAGCAACCGATGCAGATTCCAACCAGTTAGTTCCTTATTGACCGATCCACCCCAGGTCACCTTGATGTGGTCCGAAAAAGCTTGGGCGGTGAGCATCTGGGCGACTCATGCAGTGATCAGTGAGGTGGCCCAGGTAGCCACTAGACCATCCAGAAGACTATAAACAAAAGTCACTTTTAACTTTTCAGTAGGGAGTTCTAGTGCGCGTGCTTCCAGGTGCGCCATACACAAACCCTGAAAGGTTTCCACTGCCGCCATGTCACCACTAAACTTGGCCAGCAGCGTCAACGGTGGATGCCCCGCAGCTCTCACTCTCAGCTGTAACAGTTCCTGCTATTGGGAGGCAACCGTCGCTTGAAGTTGTTGAAACTGGGCTACCGTGGGTTGAGACATCGTGAAAGCTGGCTCTACATCTCAGTCCTGTCGTGGAGATTCAAAGGGCTTTGGTAAGATCTAGGTCAAGCTGTCGCACATCAGCGTAGAGATCTGAGCCATTAGAATCCAAATGCACACCAGCTGAAAATGACAGTCTTTTATTGAAGCAAAATGACAATCAATATAAGCAGTAGAAAAATATGTTAAAATAAATATAAAATCCAAACAATAATCCAAGGAAATGTTCCAAGAGTCCAAAGGCAGAATAGATACTGCAAAGTCACTTAATAATTCCAAAGGAGACAAGTTCCAAGGCAAGTTCCAATAGGTGATAAAGTCCAAAGTGTTTCCAAGAAAAATCAAAGTTCAGGCTTGAGACTTCAAGCTAGAAATACAAGAGGCTTGAAACACACGAGGCTTAATGCAAAGTTGACCTAGATCTGAAATTCAACCGCCAGGCATAGCTATATTAGAAACTAGAATTCCCTCACTTCCCTCCCTTACTTGGCAAACCGAAACTATTGCCAGAAGGAGAAACGTTGAACTGCCAATTAGCACATACTTTCTTTCTATCTGAACTCTCACAGCCAGGTGCCTTATCTCTGCACTGATGGTTCTCAGGAGAACTGCCCTCCCTAACAGTTTTTCCCAAACGCTGCCTCTGCAAAGCCTTTGCAAGAGTTTCATCTTCATCATGCACTGTGGATCCCACAATCCCTGCTGAGGACACAGGCCCAACATACTTACTCACTGTTAATGCACCTCTGGCATTCTTCACAACACACAGTGACGTCCGGCGAGTGAAGTTTCCTGTGGCAAAGTTTGCTTGAAATTCCAAAGTATTCCAGGGTTTTGGAGCTGTCTGGACAGCTGAATCAGGTCAATTTCAGATTGGTCCCCTGTCCAGATGGACAATGGCGCTATAACTCTTTCCGTACACTGATCAATACAGAAAAAGGAGATAGTTCGTCTCTGTGTCTGAACCATTATGGTTGCATCTACTAATGTCAGAATGGGAAAACCACATGACCAGTAAGAAGGAGGGGAGATAGCTGTATGTCCTGGATCCAGGGTTGCTGCAGGTCAGATTTACACTGGATTAACATACCAAGCATAGATGAGCCTAGATGTTTTGTGCTCAGTTAACTTAGCAAGACAAGAGATCAGAAGGACAAAGATTCTTGCCCTTACCAGTCCAAAGTAAATCACTGAAATACCTCATTTATTTTTGCCATCTTAACCACACACTACAGTTGCTTGGCCACACATGTCCCAGTTTTAATCTGTGAATTAATTGAGTCTGTAATACCAGCACACTTCTCATTATAGCTACTGGTTACTGTAATACCATTCATACCTATAACTGCTAGTGCTAACATCTTCCATTAGTAGCCCAATTCGTAGAAATATACAGTACCTGATACATGCTTCTGTTTTGCTTCCATTGGCATGCTGTTTGGACTAGAATTTCTGGATGATTTGCTCAATGAACAAATTAAAATCTGGTGAGGAGCAATGCTTGGCAATACTACAAAATACTCTGGCTGTTATTTTAGGAATCTCTTAAAAGGATCATGTTTCTAAAATTGCCAGTGTTGCTTGACCTTGGCTGACATTCATTTAGAAGGTTTGCTCCATTGTTATTTGTGTAAAGACTTTTGGTTCAAGGATTATGCTATGAATGAACTCAAGTGCCTTTGAGATTATTATGCTCCTTGGTGAGTGAGGCCACTTCATTACACCCTGCTACAGTGCTTTAGTGTTGTAATTGATTGATTGTCAATTCTGCTACTGTACAAGAAATTTTTAAGGAGCAGCTCTTAGGAAAAAGCAGTAAATGCCTATGAAGAAGGGGTGAAGGTGGCTGATTAAACTAGGGAAAAAGAGCAATTATTTTTGGAGACATATGGCACTCAGCAGGTGCAATATTGGGTGGTCTTTGGTTGCAATAACCCCATTGCTGAGCTTGGATACAACACATTTTATGCACATGTAAATCTTTTGTTAGCTTTACTTTTCTGCATACAGAGAGATTTACATTCAAGTTGAACTGTAGCTGTCAGCAAAAAGTTTTAAAAATTAAGAAAAAAGATTTATGCTCAATAAATGAATAATAATATGTTGCATGTTATTATGTTATAGAGGTATTTGAGGGTAAAATGTCATGGATTTTAATGTTTTTGGAATATCATGGTCTCTCTAGTTTTAATGCAGCATGTTCACTGCAATTTTTTAAAAAGTGAAGTGATTTACATCATTTTCAAATACAAAGACTTATCGTTTGAATTCATAGAAATGGCTGCTCAAAAATATAAGTAGCACTACAGAATGTGATAAATAGATAATAAATGTTATACTTAAAATCCTTAAAATATGTTTCCTGGGACTTCTGCATTGCATGAAATAATAGTTCTATGCTTCATTGCTTTTTGCAGCACCTTTGACCCAACAGTAGTGAAGCAGATATAATGCATTTTTAAAAGGCTTGCAGAATATCTAAACTTCAGCCCTGTGATGTGTGATTTGTTGGTATAGAAAACCTGTGACTGAAAGCCTTGATAAATCGTAATCTTGTTATTCCTTCTGTCACATTTGATTGTCCAAACCAGTCTGCATTCTGCTTGATATGCAATTGACTGGATTATGAATTCCATTACCACCATTTGGCCCATGTGCATAATGAGAAGATGTAATAAGCCCATATTCCCAATGTATTTGGAGTGCCAGTTTCACCTCTGACATCATTATGTGTTTGGACAGGTTTGTAATTTAAACATGTGGTCTCTGCATGTATCATTTTGCAAACCCTTCAACTGGAACAAACTGGCTGGGACAGCTATGCTTAATCTTTTGCATTCCCCAGTTTGTCCAGGTTATTAAAACATTCCACTTTCCTCTTCTCAGACACTGTGTTGCTTGCTTTGGTTGTTGCTATTTGCTTGCAATGACTTCAAACTGCCACAAGAATTGCAGCAACCCACCTTGTTCCTTCTTTGTGGTAACCATACCTGGCCGGCCACTCACCTGAACAAGGGAAGAGGGGGTGAGAATAATAAATATGGCAGCCATGGATCAAATGTTTATTCCTGAAACAACTGCTGCTTCCTCTTCCTATCCTTCAGGATATGGATATTCACACAAGATCTGGAAAAAGCAAGGGGAAAAAAGATCCAAAAAAATAGGAAAGAAAGCTTGAAAAACAAAGCCGCAGCAAAGACTGTGAGGCAGGCAGAAGTGGACACCTCGTCTGCAGCATGGCCGAACAAACATTCACTGTCTTGCTGCTTATGGATTCTTTCCTCCCTACCACTACCACATCCAAAACAAAATCAGAAATAATCTACTTGCTTTTTAAATGCCTGGGTCTTTAGCACTAGGTTCTTTGGAAGAGAAATAAAATAACTGGGGAAATTGCCTCCTTTCTCTTCTGTGACTTATCCCTCTCCAGGTTGACCCCAGAGTTCCAAGCCTACTTTCACTCACAATGGACTCTTTTCCCTCGAAATCCTTCCTGGGTTGGGTACTTGGACCCCAATGTAATACTTATATGGACTGGTGGATGTGTTCTGTTAGTTCACCTTGGTAAGTTTGACAAAACTCTATATCAAAACGTATCAGGAACAGCAAGACACTGTTGTAAAAAAAAATAAACAAGTGGAAAATTATTATGACACATTTGGGTAAGACATTAGACTCTGAACTATTTCATCTTCCAAAAATCTCATCCCCCATTCCTGCCTTGGCTAATTTCTATCTCTATTACAGCTTTTCCCAAACTGACCGCAATCTTTTTTCATATTGCTAAGGACCTCATCATAAAGGCCAGATGAAGCGTCCTGCTCTGCCTGGGAATTGGAAGGAAAAAAGAAGTAGTGGAGTGAATCTGTCGCATCATGCACAGCTCCCTCTCGGTGACACTTTCTCCATCACATGGAGAAAGTGTCATCCTCCCGATGAAGCCCGGTGTTGGCTCCGTTGGAGCCAGCACAACACAGGAAGCCTCCTATGTTGTGGGGAAAGCTTCCGGTGATGCTTTCTCCACAGTTGGTGGCGGGGCCTCTGCTGAAACTCTCACAATGTAGTGTGATGTCTGGCATGGAGCTCCATCCTTTAGATGTGGTGAAAGCATCCTAGAATGTTGAATTCACTCTGTTTGATGAGGTTGTATGACATGTTTTCCTTTCTCTAGGACATATTTCTGTTATCAATTTTATATCCTTTCTTCCTCCTACAACTCCCCTCCCCAACACACACCAGCCTTTCTTGAACTGTGATTGACTGACACCAATCAGGCTTCCCTAGATTCTTTCTTCATGTCTTCCCATAAAAGGCATGAGACAATACCTTCAAGTCAGTTACTGCCATGGGGATTCTTTTTTTCTCTTTGGAGGTGACAGTGGCAATAATGGTGTGCATGTATGAGGATGCACTTGTTTTGTCCTAGTTTCTATCTGTGGCATGTTAGACGGTATGATTTTGATGAGAAGAAGTTCGTGGGAAGCCATTGTACAATCTAGGACAATAGTTGTGTGGTGTCATAATATTCCATATGTTCTGTATTACTTTATTTTGACTTTCAATTGTTCCAAAGAGGACTGGAGGCACAATACATAGTTTCTGTTGGAGGCATAATACATAGTTTCAACAGATGTTAAGAGAAGTGTTGCTGAACTTAATATAATCAAGAGCCTGCAAGCTGGTGGAATTGGTGCTGAGAGATTCCTGAAGGTCCTGATGTCAAGTGACTCAGCTTAGTTTTCATGGGATCTCTTTTTTAGATTAAGGATGAAGAATGCACTTACATATCTTTCTAGTAGAGAGCAAGACACTCAACAGCTGCAGTTGTCAGATCTTATGAAACCATCTGGTGAGTGGTACTGGAACAATGTCAAGGCCAGGGTAAGAAGGTAGAATTTATTTCAGTAACAATGCTTGGGAACTTACAGAAGTCAATTGAATTTGAAGAGACAAGGAAAACTTTATTTTGGGAACAGTATGACAGAGATTGGAAAGATATTCTACAAGAACTGAGAATGACCTTCACAGTTACTCTAATCTTTTGGTCTATGGTAACTTGCAGATCTCATCTGAAATACTACAAATATACTCGGGAACACTACCACTGTTTTATTATAAGCTCTTGCAAATATCTGTAGTGAGGTCAGGGCTGCATCAGCACACACCTGTACCAAAATGCAATCACAACCCTGACAAGATTGAAAATGCCTGTTAACCTCATCAGCAGGAAACAATTTTTGAATTCTCACTGTGTCTCCAGCATTGCTGGGATTGTGGAGAGTAAAATAATTGATTATTATTGTCCTTACTAGGTAAATAGCAGCTGGATGCCCACTCATATCAGAAGGAGTCCAGCAAAGAGCACATTGCTGAGGACTTCCTCAGTATGCACCTGCCCTGCTTCCTGGGTGCTATTCCATTAGTAACATAGGCAGAGTGCTTTTGGGGAGAGGCAATAAGTAATGAGTAATGGTCATATCCAGCTGACAGTGGTATTAGTGGAATTGTGCATGTAGGATTATGGCACAGGCTGTCACACATTACACTACTCAGAGTATGGTGTGGATATACATAATGTTTATGTATTGTTTCTGTGCATTCTGCATTGCAGTTGCCTAGTGGATTGTCAGCCATAGACACTGACTTTTAAACCACATATATTGCATTTCTTGTTGTTCAGTATGGGTCTTGTGTCACATAACTCCGTCAGCAGCTATTTGTGCTAAGCTAAAGCAATGTAGGATCTCCACTCTGTTTTGTTAATCTTGAAAAATAGGAGGCACAAAGTTAAGATGGGAGTCTACAATAGATTATATGGTTCTTTTCTATATTAGTTGGTAATTAACCTTTTGAGTTATGGATAACTTTTGTATATCTAGGTGTAAACTGAGGTGAGTCCAATCCAAAACAGATTTCTCTGAAACTTAGAAGTTTCAAGTATTACCTTGTCATTACATTTGATATTGGCAAGAAAATTATTTTGTCAAGCATGACAACCTAGAAACCTAGTTCTAGGTTACTGGATCAATTTCTGCTTGTGCAGGATATTGTGGGGGTACCTGTAAACTTTTATTCTGTGAGGAACGGTCAATAAAGGTGATTGGCATTTGCAAAAAAAGTACTGAGCTCAAGAATAAACAAAATGCACACAAAAACTTTGGTCGTTTGGCAATGTACATGCAGCATGAAAAATGCATTAAAACATGTGCCTTTACATTTTCATTCTGACATCCAAAAATGTATTCCCAGTAATTTAACAATGGTTTTCTTTTTTGCTTGGATAGAATTTCATCTTTCTTTGATATACCCTTACTGTGCACTCCCATCCCATCTGTGAGTTCACTAGACCTGTGTAAATGCATTTCTCAAATTTTTTAAAAAACTAAATTAGAAACGACCAGTCCAGGAATTTGATGAGCCACATATAGGGCAATGGTGTTTGGCAGCAGGCTTTTTGGATATCAACATGATCTTCATCACCATCATCTTCATTTGGATAAACAATCTTGAATTCTTGTCAGAGTGCCCATCCAGCACATTAAATTCTTCAGCCAGTATAAAAATAAGGACAATGTGAGTGTTTCCACCATTACTTACTTTGTGATTATGTGGACCAACGTATGGGAAGTGGGTGACTAAATGAGCAAACAAACATATGATTGGTCCTTTAAGCATAATGTAGGTTGGTTGTCTTCAAATATAAAGACTTAAGTGAGTGTCATACACCAGGTGAGTACACCCTCCAGGAATACTTTTAGATTCTAACTTGTAATTGCAGGCCCAAACGTATTTAAGTAGATTGGAGTGTCTTTTACAACTCTGGCTACACTGTAAACTATTGCTATTTCTGAACAGAGATAATCTGGCTGCAGTAATTTATGCGTTTGAAACAATCAGGTTACCCGGTCATTGTAATGGCCTCTACATTAGGTTGTCCTTGAATATAATCCCAAGTTTGTACCTTGCCCAAACTACAGCTCTGTGGCTATTTCCTGTGTGATGTGATTGTATAAGATGGCATTGTACCAGTCCTTGAAGAGTTACTCAAACTGGTTATTTCTCACCAAACCCAAATCAAGGTGTTTTAAAAAATAAATTAAAAATAAAGCCTTAAATAGCTTAGGACCTCCCTTTCCCCATATTATCATGTTCTTTAACTGGGATATTGTGAGGAAATGTCTTTGAATATACTATCACCTAATGAAATACAAGATTTTGGGACTCTTGAGAAGAAATGGTTCAAAGGCTGCTGAGTGCAGAATATCATTAGGTATTTGATCAAGGATTTCAGACTGAGTTTCTGCCAAGCAGTGTAATTACAAGCCTTTTTCTTTAGTTCTTCCTTCCTGGTTCAGAATGTTCCATTTTCTGCAGCCCAGCCTCTATTATTCTGCTATCATCCCCTCCTTCAGAGTGTCCCTTTTGTCTTCTGTGAGTGTGGAAAAGGATCATACAATCTTAGTAGTATGACCTTAATAGTCAACTACCAAGTTGAATCTTGTTGAAAAAAGTAATGTTGATGTAAAATAGCTCATAGGAACAAAAACATGAAGAAATTGCCCCTACCTCTATGATGAGTTTGTGGGGATTTATGGGCAGCACTTATTTTACATCCACATCATATAGAATATGCCTTCAACCTGTGGCCCCCCAAGTGTTTTGGACTTCAGCTTCCAGAATTCCTGACCATTGGGCAAGCTGGCTAGGGCTTCTGAGAGTTGAAGTTTGAAACACCTGGTGAGCCACAGGTTGGGTCAGCCTGATATAGAATATCTACCTATTTAGTTATTCCTCAAATTACATTATGAGTCTTAATCAACATGCTTAGAACTTTGATGGGTGGCAGCCACTTTACTGGTTTTTTTATATAGCTTTAGCTGACCTTTCCCTCTACTTGTCTGGCTGTCCAATGTATATCATCATCTGGTGCAGCCGTGGAGCACAACAGATTTCTTCATCTGTGTTTCTACAATGCCCTGCCTCATGTACAGAGGAATAATTGTTTGAGGCTATAACAATACGGTTGCTATTGCCAGTTTTTGGTCAAAAGATATTTAGCCGCTTGTGTTCCTTCTATTTTTAATCAGTTTTGTACTAATTTATGCAATTCTTTTGATATGAGATAAATCATCATCTGGTGATTGGATCCAGTGAATACTTCCTTAATATCGTCCCTGTTGTGTGTTGTCCGATAGGCTTCCAGTAGACTACTATAAGCAAACATTGGTTTACTTGCACACAAATTATTTGAGGATCCCTGAAGCAAAGAGGATGTAAAGACTAGAGCGATGAAAGTTGTTGCCTTGATAATGTCTCCATGTTTCTTTTAATAATTCTGTTGGTCACTCACGGGACACATAATACTGCCAGGAAGCTTAAATATGAGAGCGCCGTTTTGTCTTCCAGTGCACAGTGGGAAATAATTTACTTGGTTAATAATGGATGTAATATTCATTTCACACTAGGTGAGTATGTTATATACACAAGGGCTATAGTCCATCAAAGGTCTTACTATAATAAATGTGCCTGTTTCTCATGTGCCATATGACTCCTTGCTGTAATAAATTCACATGACCACCATTATATATTCTTAAGGACTACTGCTGTATGCTAATTGATAGGCAGATGTGGCTAGAGGAAAATTTTTCTTCACCTCTGAAGTGTCCTGGTCTACAGTATTGCAAATATCTGGGTGAAAAAAATCATTAGAAATCATCAAGAAGTGATGGGAATTAATTCTGACTTAAGGGACTTGGGAGTATAAACTTCCCCACTGGGAAAGGTGGAGTCCATTGCAAACCAGACCTGTCAAATTTAGAAACAGTAACATTGGTGTTCACTCTTGTCACTAGTCAGCCAGTGCTGTTGCTTTGTGATTCAGTTTAAGAGACAGACAATTCATACAGAATCTGTATAAAACAACTTAAGGGCAAATACGAAAAACTGAGTGGAACAGAAATTGACATTTTCAGCCATCTCTAATTAAGCCATAGTGGCTAATAGCTTTTGAAAAACCTGTCCCTCATGAATGTGTCTCATAAGCTTCCAAGCTAGCTGTTATTCCAATTTTTGTGGCAGTAATGACACAAATGAAGCATGCATTATAGGAAGAAATAGTTTCTTGCTTTCTGTCCTAAATCTACTGATGTAACTTGATCAATTCTGAATGTAAATGTAATAGAAAAGGGGGTCTATGTCTTCCTTCCTTACCTGTGAGAAAGGTTCCATTGTTATTGGATTTTGTAGTACAGTAGAGTCTTGCTTATCCAATGTTCTGTATTATCCAACACAGTCTGCCTCCTGCCTCGATCCACAGGTGAGGGAAGTGGAGTATATATTTACCTGTGGAATAATGTCCTGGATGGGAGAAAGAAAGAACCCTTGTCTGTTTTGGTGTTAAATTCGTAAATACAGTAATTACTACATAATGTTACTGTGTATTGAACTGCTTTTTCTGTCAATTTCTTGTAATAAATGATGCTTTGGTGCTTAATTTCTAAAATCATAACATAATTTGATGTTTAATAGGCTTTTTCTTAATCCCTCCTTATTATCCAACATTTTTGTTTATCCAATGTTCGGCCGGCCCATTTATGTTGGGTAAGCAAGACTCTGCTGTAGTTTTGCAAACATTGTATTGAATATGGATGAAATTAAGAAAACACTAGTTTATTCAAGTGTTCTACTTCAGGCTTAAATATAACATGTTAGGAAGGGAGAGCGCTTGCCCTACTTCCATAATTGTTGTTCTCACTTGAGAAAAACAATGCAAATATAGCATAATCCCTCTATCATATGAGTTTTGGTGTACCTTAAGAATGCTTAGATTGTGCAATTATTCCTAAAATAGAGAAGGGAGGGAAGGAGAATAAATGGACATCTGTTCTATTTCTGGAATTTCTTTTCCTTTTAAAATAAACTCCTCATAAGCTATTCTGAGTTTCTCCCACCTGTTTGCCAGTGTCTAGACTATCAGATGATCATTAGTCATCAGAAATGGCTTGTTTTCCAATATACAGCTTACTGGGGCAGATCATTTCTTTGAAGAAACTTTCATTAGGGGAAATGAAAGCTTCAATGAAATAAATGCAAACTTTCTAATACAATTTCAGCCAAATGTTCACATTTGTTCATTGCTTCCATTATGCTTCTAGATTTGCTCTGCTGTATATATGAGTGATTTTTCTAGTTGGACTCAAAGGAATAAGAAATACACACACACACACACACAATATTCATGATCTGATAATGATACATACACATAAGAGAGATTTAAGGGTACTAGTGAACTTTGTAAGATCAATGGTGCTATAAAATGTGGGGTTCTGAGGCTTTGATTATAAACCAACTTAAAATGTGATTTGAATAAATGAAAGTATTGAAATTTGTTGTGGGTTTTTTAGGCTACATATTTTATCATGCTGTCTACATTCATACTCTGTTTTTTCATATGCCATTTTTCAGAGTGTTTCTCATTTAGGCTCAAAGATCCTTTAAAGTTGCCATAAGGTATGCATCTTGGAAATCACTGGTCTATAATGTTTCTCTGTTTCCCAGTATTTCTCAACCTGGGGGTTAGGACCCCTGGGGGGTCGCAAGGGGGTTTCAGAGTGGTTGCCCAAGACCAGCAGAAAACATACTCGTATATTTCTGATGGTCTTAGGAACCCCTTTGGCAGAGAAGGCTGAATATCTCTCTGACTTTCCTTCTCTTTCTTTTTGGAAACAGATGACAAATCCTCCCACCAAAAGCCCTCCTCTGCTGTGATTGGCTGGCCTCTCAGCCAAGGGAAGGGCTGTTTCTGAGACTCCGAGTGGGGAGGAGAGAGCAGGCATGCTTGGCACATGATAGCATGGTGCACATGTGTGAGTGAAAGAGATCATGTGAGGCTGAGGGAAGCTTGTGCCAGCAAGTCCCTTCAAGGCATGGGGGTTTTGTGTGGGAAGTTTGGTCCAATTCTATCATTGGTGGGTTTCAGAATGCTCTTTCATTGTAGGTGAACTATAAATCCCAGCAACTACAACTCCCAAATGTCAATGTCTATTTTATGCAAACTCCACCAGTGTTCACATTTGGGTATATTGAGTATTTGTGCCAAGTTTGGTGTAGATCCATCATTGTTTGAGTCCACAGTTCTCTCTGGATGTAGGTGAACTACAACTCCAAAACTCAAGGTTAATGCCCACCAAACTCTTCCAATATTTTCTGTTGGTCATGGGAGTTCAGTGTGCTAAGTTTGATTCAATTTCATTATTAGTGGAGTTAGAATGCTCATGGATTGTAGGTGAACTATAAATCATAACTACAACTCCCAAATGATAAAATAACTACAACTCCCAAATGATAAAATCAATTCCCCACCACCACCACCACCACCACCAATCCCACCAGTATTCAAATTTGGGCGTATCAAGTATTTTTGCCATTTTTTTCCAGTGAAAGAAAATACATCTTGCATATTAGATATTTACATTACAATTCATAACAGTTGCAAAATTATTGTTATGAAGTAGCAATGAAAATAATTTTATGGTTGGGGTCACCATAACATAAGGAACTATATTAGCTGTCATGGTATTAGGAAAGTTGAGAAACACTGCTGTATCCAGTTTTCCACAACTGGGAGGGATCTTTCCACCCACAGAAGCTTCCTAATTGAATGTGGATTTTCATGGATGGAACAAAGAAATACAGTCATTTTCACACTTTCTGCAGCCCTCTAGGCCACATGCAAATTTGCTTCACTAGGTCAGCAGATCCTCTGGAACAGTTTAGGAAGGTGTTGATCAGGAAATTATGGGCACATCCCAGTATGAAAGGTGCCCACTTTCATAATTCTCAAGGAATTAACATAGGATCTCATTTCACTTGGCCACCACTGCATTTTTCACTACTTCAAGAACTAGATTTACTTATAATTTAAAAGACATAAAAAATTTAGAAGTGGCATTTGACTCTCCTGAAGTCTGGTAATTGCTCATGATTTCCCAGATTTTGTGGCACTTATCTTTGCTCCAGCACAGGAGAAAAAGAGTTCTAAAGCAAGTTCAAGGAAATAAAGCTGATAAAAACAGAATGGAACTGCCTGATTTATGTTTTCAAACCAATGGGCAGCAGCCACTGCTTTATAACTAACAGGCTGTTGACCTGAAGGGGGATGTCAGTTCTCTTGAGACTGAAAATAACATAACTCCCATAAATCTTTCATGAACAATTTTTGGAGGCTATCAAATTGAGCCTGACTGATCTGAGCATCACATTGATGTGTATAAGCTGAAAAGATGGATGCCAGCTTTCGAAAAACTAGTGGACTAGTAGAATGAAATAAGCCCTATGGGATATCCATTGCTTGCTTAATACAGGAAAAGCAATGTGCGATCATATTATCCTAGTTTTAGACTTTTAAAACACACCCAACTTTTTCTGTGAAAACTATGAAAAGTTACTCTTGAAAAAAATTACTACAATGACAAATTGAAGATATCAGTAACTAAAACCGGTAGAATAATAATGTGGGAGGACCCAGCATCATCCTAACACTGCTCACTTATGACCTTAGCATCTCATATTCATTCTTAAATGCAGAGGTTTTCCATCCATTTTTCACTTACACTGAGGGTGAATCAAGGCAAGGCCATCTAGGGTCAAGATATAGGATGGGATGAGGAACCCTGTAACTATGCAAGCAATTGCTGAGGAAAGAGATAGAGTGGCAGCATAGAAACAGTTTGTTGAAATTTGAGGAGCAGCAGCAAAACCCATCACCTTTAGGAGGTAAAGTTACCCTCAATTATCCTAAATTCCCAATGGCAGCATGGCAGTTTTATCTTCTGACAAAGATAGTTTTGCTGCTAATACATCCATGCTGTTGTTGTTTGTTGTTATTTGCCACCATGTCCAATTCAACTTATTCCAACAAGAACATTTCAGCCACTAAGTGCCCTGCTCATATCTCACAAACTCAGGTCCATGGCTTCCTCAACCAAGGTTCTTCATTGAATCTATCCAACAAGAAATGTTCTTCCTCTTTTCCTTTTGCCACCCACTCTACCAAATATTATTAATTTTCTAATGAGTTGTATCATCTCATGATACATACACAATATAACAGCCCCAGTTCAGTTATCTTGGATTCTAGGGAACGTTTTGGCCTGATTTGCTTGTGAATCCATTCATTAAGATTTTTTAGTGACCTGTGGTATATGTTGAAAGTTTTATGTTACAAAATTATATTTGTACCTTTAAGTGTTCTCAGTAATGTTAATTTTGGTTGTAACGAGTTGCAGCAGAGGTGCTCAACAATTAGATTCCTGGGGAAAGCTGGGGGTCTAATTGTTATGTCCTTAAATGCTCCTTTCCATTTTGTATCCTTTCCTTTGTGGCTTATTTTTGAGTTACCTTTGTGGCTTCCTTTTATGGCTCTCCTGTGTGGAGTTTTACTTTGTGGATTTTCTCCGGTATGGATATTTTATTTTACTTACAATAAAGTAAGTTGACTTTATGGTATGGAGTTTTTCTCAATGACCACATTACTTCTGGGCTAAGCTGAAGCTGCTGCATTTTGTTTTACTCTGCAAGATTAGGTTTGTGTTTTATATTTTGGAAAACCTAACACATAATCCCTGACAGTATATGTATGTAGAACTCTCTTGCATCACCCCAATTTAAGTAGTTGACATTCTTACTGTCGGCTCTTTTCATCTCCAGCTTTCACAATCATGCATAGAAATATTATGGCATGGCTCACTGCTATATCCCATTAAAAGGAGGGATTTCTGCTGTTCTAAGTGACCTTTGCGTCTGTGTCATGCACTAACAGGATTCTAGCCATTGTTGCCAATCTAGCACAAGCTATAAGCAAGGCCTCAGGCCATTCTCTCAAGGCTATAGATAAGCTTTTGAAAATGGCTCATGCTCACACTGTCCTTGAAACATTTGCTTACTGTAGTTTCAATAGAAAAACATTCCTGGAGGTGGCAATGTTCTCATCTGACTCTCACCCAGTGAGGTCATCTCCTATATAAAACATAGAAGGTCACACTTAGCAAATTATAAATTTAGTATGAATGTACTCCAAAAGCACTAGATGTTAAATTTATTAGCATCTCTGCACTAGCAGAATCCCCATCTTTGGAGGCTCCTTCTTTGTAAGCTTTTAAACAGAGCCTGGATGGCCATCTTTCAGAGGTGCTTTGATTATGCTCTTTCTGCATGGCAGCGGATTGGACTGGGTGGCCCATATATTCTCTTCCAATTCTATGATTCTAAAAAGCTGCTTTGGTGTTTTATTTGGTAATGGTGACCACCAAATCTTATGCCACAAAGTTCCTTATAACATTTTTATATCTTCATAATCACTTCCTCCATTATTTATTTATTTATTACTTCTATTTTATATACTGCTCCATCCCAACAGGCTCTATCTATAAACCTTGTTTCAAAACATTCATCACTTTCATAGGTTTTCAAGTGTATCAATTTCTTTCCTTAAGATTAGTTTGCAGAACTTCATAGACTTTCATGGGGATATTAATGCTGTTGAAGAGATTCCCCTTGTATCTGTGATTTTTGCCCTTAATCCGAAACTGGCTTATTTGATTTTATACATAAGTATTCCAAACTGGTAGCAAGATTTGGGAATATTTGTTTTAATTCTGAAGAGGACGAAGAGCACGGATTGGATGTTCAAGGCAATGTGTATTTAATCCAAGAATGTATAGAAACGTACATTCTACATGCAATATTCCTGCATAATGCTGCTTAGAGACAGGCCATGTATTTGAGTGGTGAATATAATTACATTCATGTCAGCTATATATAATGATACATGTGTATTGTTTACCAATGATTTCTTACTACACTATACAAACTGTAGATCCATCTTAACAGAACTGTGGCCAAAACAGCTCCATCAGAGTGTGTAAAGATGGATGAATTCACAGAACCAAAGCAACAATTTTCAGACACCCCTAAAATAGTGTGCTAGTGTGTATGCATGTTCTGGTTAATGCAGTTGTTATATGTGAGCTGTTATATTGCCATCTAGTGGCTGACTATGACTTGAAACAATTCTGTTTTCAAATAGTCGCTTATATTCCACAAGTTTGGAGTGTGCCTGTTCAGGTATTACAAACAATTTAAATAAAGTGAACTTGTATATAGAGCTGACAGTTTATTAGTCTGAACATTATACTGACTTGCCAGCTTCTGGGATTTTAAAAATTAAAAATAAGAATTCATTATCTTATTGTGCATTCATTCTGGGTTGGTGAGTGATGCATAATTTTGCATTTATGGCATGAATATGAAACACATGACTTTTAGTCATTTACTGCCAAATAAAATCATAGTTGAGTGTCTTCAGTAGTCTAGAGACTTTGGGCTTGTCTACACTGATGGACTACTGGTCCCCCCCCCCACACACAATGTGTAGTAATTTCCAGTGAATACCCCCCTTATATTCTAGCATTGCTCTACAATTGCTAGAAACTGCAGTGTGTCCCTGGGCTTCAGAGCAATCTGTAAGCTGATCAGCACAGGCAGAGGGGATGGATTGTGCTCATGTTTCTGCCGCTACTCCTAGCTTGCCAGGCTTCCATTTGAGCTCCTGGCTATCATTGAGTGTCTATGCCCACACAACAACAACAACAACAATTTTATTGGTTAGCCAGAAGCCATATCAAATACAAACAGAACACAGACACATTGCAATGATTCTAAAAACAATCTGAGGAGAATTCTAGACCATTACATCAATTAAACCCCTGTTTTGCCCAGCAGGAGGGATTCTAAGGGAGGTGGTAACAATTCACAGGTCCTCATCTCCAACACAATTTATTCCAATTGCATCTATGTAATCAGATCTGTCTATGCTGATATTAGATTATTGGAGCACCCATGCAATAAGCACAAAGGAGTTAGAGCAGTCCCTCCAGCTGCAACATCCAGCTGTTTTCCTCCTCCACCATGGTCTCTTTGAACATTGCAGTTGGAGAGAAATGGGTTCTTCCCAATCACTGCAGACTTGTCCTTGGTGTGAATCAGGCTGATCTCATTTGCTTTGGACTTGATCTGAATTATCTGGATGCACTTCACAATTTGAATTTTTTCTGATGTAATTTTGTGGACAGTTTGTTTCCCCTCTTATTGTTCTATATATGAGGTTCCAGGTTGTGACATGTTTTCTCAGGTTCTCAAGGGCTCTTTGATTTTCCTGCTTTATGTGTTTGAGGAAAACCTTAAAATTAGACTTTTTCCAGTCACGCAATATCTTGGTTTTGCAGATTATACTGCTCTTTTTTCTGTTTTCCTTGTGATCTATATATCCTCTTTGAGCCTTTCTCCCCCTGCTACTTATTTGCAAGGGGTTCTTTCCCTTTCCTTTCCTTCTTAGTAGTAATAGCATCATGAGGTCTGAATTTATAATGGATGAAGGTCATTCTTTATAAGAATTCTCTCGGTTTCTCAGTAGTTTAGCCTATCAATCTGTATGGGGCTTCTAAAAATGTCACCTTGCAAAACCGTATGGTGTGCTTTGGCAGGAAATTAGAAGGAGCAAAAACAATTCAAGCAGCAGGTCAGAAGATGGTTATTAATTTTCCGTTTCTGTCTCCGTTGACAGGTAGAACAATTGTATCTATTTTACCCATAACAGAAAGAATAGAAACATTTCTTGGAATACAATAAGCCTGGTGTGGTTGGCTTTTGTATCCAGTCGTACAAGAACCCAGAGATAGCATTAATCATGATTTGGAGAGGAAAGACATATCTGAAAATGTGGTGCAGAGGTAGGAAAAGACTCAAAGAAATGGGAAAACCAAATTAAGGATTCACATCTTTGAGAAGAGTATGTAGCAGTATAACTCAATATCAGCTCTGTTTTCTTTTGGCTGTGCAAAAGATTAAGGTGCACACAATGAATTGAAGATGTCAGTGCCTATGCCGATCTGTACTTGTGTAGTATGTTGATGTGCCACCGATGGATGAGAAAGGGGAATCAGAACACTTGAGGAAGTTAGACCCAAAGTAGCAAAGCAGCACACACAATGTCAATTAGAGGTTATTTTAAAATGATTCCCTTCCCCCCTCTTATTTTATATCAATGGCAGTGGACAATTCCAATTTTATTTGGAGGAAAGGATTTTTCCCCACGACTGAAGTGCAGAGAGTTTCATCAACAGCATGTTAATAGGATATGATTGCTTTGTCATATTTACAGCAGCTAAATTGTTTCAAAAACTTCATATCACATTTGCACTGCTCTACGTAGCCCTATAAAGTAGCTAGATAATGACTCCCAATACAGTACTATCTCTTCATCCATGGGATCAATATTCATAATTGAATCAATATCCATGTTCAAAAAATATTTCACTTGGAAGTGTGTGTAGGCATCCCTCAGTGCTATTATATGGAATGCTTCCTGATCAACTAAAGTCAAAATAGTGTTCACCATTCATGGTTTTGGGTATCCACAGGCACTCTTGAAACACATGAGAGATTGGGGCAAAGAAGGAATAGCTTGTGTAAGCTTGCCCTAGTGACATACAACAGCATGTAGAGAAAATCTCAGCCGATACACAGCTTAGCAAATTTGCTGGGAATGTTGATTCAGATGAGCATATCTCTGTGGTGGGTAGCCCTCCAAATGTTGGAACTAGCAGTAAGGGCCCAGCAGGTACAAAGTAAACAGAAAACGATGTTGCACCTTACATTTAGGGAGCTATATCTTGAACATTCATTGACCAAAAATCCTAAATTATCCACACAGGATACTGAAATAGTAGTGATGTTTACTTTCTGATAATTTAGTGCACACAAACATTGCTTCAAGCACATAAGATACATTCTTGACAGAAGTAAATTCCAATCCTCTGTTTCAATTTTGCTACTGAGGCTTTGTTAACCAATGAAAACACAAAGGGATGTGCCTCGACTTACTAACTTCATATGCAGCGTGTCCTCCACGTCCTTTTTACTATAGAAGATTTGTTTGGGAATCTACATTACTAGCTTGTTTTGCTTTGCTTGTAAAATGATTAATTTTCTCTGGTTCTTTATTCACAATGCAGCTCTCTGAGCATTCAGGCATTGCACAATAATAACAGTGAAGGGGAGTGAAAATGAGGCCACACTATCTGGCCTCTTATCTCCATTGAGTTCCCACTCATCCCTTCTTGCCTATCCCTTGTTTACACACATGGGTGTGGGGAGGTCTTCAGAGGATTATGGTTTAAAATCAGGCAAAGGGCTTCCATCTGTGCAGCTGCCTTCTCTATTCAAACTTATTCTCACATGTGTAGATTATTGGAAAGACAAGTATGTGATGAAGATGCGGGGGAGTGAGTGTGGCCTCTTTCTCCCCACATTAAAAAATACAGTGGTATGAAGGTGAAAACGTAAATAAATAGAGGTTCCCCTACTTCACTGTTAAATATGTGTTGAAAGGGTGGATAAATCTACTCTCTAACCATCCTAATCACTGAATTGAGCAAGAGAGAAAAGGCTTACAGAGAAATGTCTTCAGGAACTATTAATAATAGTTTCTACAGAAGATAAATTAACAGCTATAGTTGCGAGATTTTTTTTTACTCATCTTGAATTAAATATAGCTATGTAAAGTAGAATATACTGGATTCTAAATTTAGCCTCAGGTACATTGTGACTATGACACTAAAGTATTATCTGGTGACAGAACCTTTGAATTATATCTTACAGATATAGAAAATCACAAAATGTTCATGATTAAAAATACACAATTGAAGGCAGTGCACAAGTTCAGTTATTTCTGTTCTACAGTGGTGTTCCATAATTCTACCTTTTCCTTCCAAACATGAGGTCATATTTGGTGTCCCTCTTTCCATATTTTCTTTGCAACATTCTGATACAGCTATTTATGTTGTGTTAGACTTCATTGTGCACATCCTTCTGCCAAATCATAATGTTATGACTAAGGAAGCCAGACCTTCTACATGACAGTCTTGCAGAGACTTCATCATTCTTTGTCAGTTTAAATCTTACGTGCTCACAGAAAAGGTCACCTTCATTGAGGTATGCAACTTTGGTCATGAGTGGATGAATTTGATTATGGCCACCTCTATATCAATATTGCTTATTCTTGCTTTCCTTTTCCTGGCGCACACTATTTTCATTGTGTTTGTTACTCTTTTTCTTTTTTTTGTTCTTGATGTGTGAATAATAGCAGATTTGTTGGATTCAGAAGTGTGTTTCCCCCTGTGGGAAATTGGATTGATTTTTCTATTGGGCTGGATGAATTATTCTCTATGATATATCCTTCTTGCTGTGGTATGCTGTCTTTTATCTTCCTTCCATGCAGATATAATAGATTCTTTGCTGTTGTATCTTTAAAATGTGACTGCTTTGCTAAAAATCCATGCTGAAATATTATCCTTCGGTTTAAAGAAAAAATGTATAAAATGAGAAGAAATTGCTTTGGAAAATATTGCCATAGTGCAAGCATTTTCCCCCTCAGTTTTAAATATTCATTCGTTCATGATCTTGCTGTGTTCCATAAAAATCTATCAGCATAATGCATTCTAGGGGGATGATGGCAGGTACTACAATGTCTGATCATTATTTACTTCAGTTGTAGACAAATGTGAATTGTGTATTTTACCATTCATTATTACCGGAGGGTATATGATAAAGAAACCCATTGCCTATAGTCATATGTTATGATTCAGCAATTGCTTGAGAAGACAGGACAAAAGTTAGTTTTTTAGGTGACTATTCCATGGACTATGTTTGCAGTCTAAGATCTGACATAGGATCTCCAAGTGAAATAAACACAGAGCTCATTGATGTCATTTCAATGAGGGAGCTATATGCATATATAAAATGACAAAGAAGTCAATCGAGATCCAGGGAAATGCCTGAGTCGAATATATGAAATGGTAGAAGGATATGCCTACAAATCAATGTAGTGCTTCATGTTTGGCAAAATAAAGGTTTGCTTTTGGCTTTTTTATTTTTCCAATTTTTGAGATGTGGTTGATTCAATCTGTGGATGCAAAACCCATTGGTGTGGAGGGTTGACTCTGTGTGTGTGTGTGTGTGTGTGTGTGTGTGTCATGAACAAAGTATGCAATTAAGAAATATATGGGGGTGAATAAATGGAATATTGTGTTCTTTGCAGGATACCCATTTTGATTTGTCTCTTTTTCCAAATAGTTGATCTGTGTTTCAGTGCCTGATTGGGTTTTTCAAGAGATCAAATGGACATGTCAGAAGTGCAGGGCACTTTCTGTTCACAAAGAAAGAAATCATTTGAGATATGCATGTTCATATCCCAGCACTATGGTCACGGTCCAGTCTACTAAACAGATAATCATTTTGTTATAATTGTCTGGATGTCTCTGTTATTTTAGGAGTGGCTTTTAAACAGTTACAGCTACTAAACGAATGATCATTTTCTGGTTTTTATAATTATGACTTTCGGTGACAGCAAAATTATGCTCTTTATCTTGGAAAGGTCATTTGATTGCATTTCCTTTTACAAGGACTGTGTTCAGACAGCCTCTATTGATTCACATTAGAGATGCATTGTGCTTACCAGAGATTTCCAGCATGAAGCTGTGATCATATCACAGTCTCATAATCAATCTTATTCTTGTCCACCCAGTGCACTTTAATGTCTACACAACTTAACACCTGATAGAAAGTAATACCCTTTATAATACGTGCTTGAGCTGGATGATAGAAAAATATGGCAAAATGTATTGGCTTCTTTTTAAAAGCAAATTAGAAATGAAACGGGGTTGTTAGAAACACTTCATTAGATGCAAAGAAAGGCAAATATTTGCTCAACAGACACTACTCACCAATTGTACATCTCAGCTGAATAGCTGAAGTGAATAACAGTCCACATACGCAGTGGGACAAATCAAGTAACCATTTTCTCTATAGCATTCCTTTGAAGAAAAAGAAGCACCCTGTGACCATTCATCTGGAGCTCACGTTCCCTACATTCCTGACAACTTTATTAGAGCTTTTGGAAGACTCTAATACACCCCTAGCTATATGTATGTGCATGAAGGTTGCGCGGTTAATGTTGAATTCCCTGAAGCACTAGTGATTCTTTGCTTCTTCTGAGAGACTACAGAATATTTATAAGAATTAGATTAATTGCAGTTATTGCTGTGAGAGGAAGCATCATTCAAGCAACTTTTTAAAAAAACCATAACTGTATTACCATATGGATTTTAGCACGTTATTAATTTAGGACTCAGTCCCAAATTACTTGCTTAGTTCTTGTTTGTCTTTTTCTGGGAAAAGGCCCCCCAGAATAATAGGCAAGAGTAATGGAGAGTACTTTCTCTCTTACTGTCCTATTCACACAAACATACATTAATACACACATCACTTATACAACCCATAGCCAATTTGAGCTTTCTTCAAAATCAGTAAGCTTGAGAGCTCAGCCAAAGCTAGGAAGTTCTTTGTATTACATGGAATTTAACTGCCTCTTCTTGAGACTCCCTTTTCTGAACTTCCCCAGCTTCACTGTGATGTTGCCTTTGTCTTCTCTGTTCATGGGGAAAGCTGAACAAGATTCCTATCCTTCCCTCTGGTCATCTTGGTTGATCGAGCCCCCGGTGGTGCAATGGGTAAAACCCTTATGTTGGCAGGACTGAAGACCAACAGGTTGGAGTTTTGAATCCAGAGAGTACAGGTGAGCTCCCTCTGTCAGCTCCATATCCCCATGAGAGGACATGAGAAAAGCCTCCCACAAGGATGGTAAAACATCCACACATCCCTGGCCAACATCCTTGCAGACAGCCAATTCTTTCACACCAGAAGCGACTTGCAGTTTCTCAAGTCACTCCTGACTCACAAAAAAAAAAGGTTGATAATGACCATAATATTATTGTATAATGGTCTGTTGTATCTGTTCTTTTCTTTACACTCAGACAGGGAATAGGCAGCACAAGTGTGAAAAGCCAGATGATATTCTAATACTGTATTTTTCCTAAATAGCTGGCTTCTGGGCAGGGCACGAAATCAAGGCAGAAGTCAAAGCCTACCTTGGACCATCACCATCTGAGGTTGGTTCTATTCTGGCTTGGTGGAATGGAGCCTCCTAGAAACCAGTCATTCAGGAAGTGGTCAACATAAAGTCAACAGTCTTCTCCTTACCTGTCCTCACTGCTGCCTTGTTCCCCTTCCCCTTTCATCATCACCACCACTTCCGCTTTTGCTGTCATTGTCCCAGCAGAACCCATAGGATACTATCCAATTACTTGGAAAATTATTAATTGCTTAATTTACAATTTTTAAAACCTTGCCTACAATGTCATGCTGAGATAGAAACAACTGAATGTTATTTCCCTCAGGACTGTTCACCCAACTCAAATAAAAAGAAGAGCCTCCTTTAAAATAAATGTTATGAAGGATATAGACAAGTTGGAGGAGCTGAGCATATTCAGCCTGTGAAGAGAAGACTGAGCGGGGATGTGATTTTATTCTTTAATTATACATAGAGACATGGGTGCAGGTTTGTTCTCAGCTGCCCCAGCATGTAGTTGTTTTAAGTTACAGGGAGGGTAGAGTTCGATTGAATACTAGATAAAAGAATTTCTTGTTAAGAGTGGTTCAGCAATGGAACCAATTACCTTGAGACATCTCTGGACATCTTCAAAAAGAGGCTGGGCAGCTACCTGCTGGGAATGCTCTAGCTAGAATTCATGCTTTGAACAAGGGAGGAAAGTGTCCTGTGAGGCCCCTTCCAACTCTATGATTCTACGATTCTATGAATATATTCTTGTCAAAGCCCAAATGATCTACAGTAGAAATATTTTTATTGCAGATTCATATAGTATGTGTTTAGTTTGTGCTTACATGGTGGGAGAAGAAAAAACAAAAACAAGGAACACTTCTTCCCAGCTGAATTGTTGTTTAGTTCAGATTACCAAAAGAACAATCTTGATCAATTACAAAGGGTAGCTAATACCCTGGAGGACAGGATCAGAATTCACAATGACCTGAAGCATTTGTAGAGTTGTGTCAATGCTAACAAAATGAATTCAACTAGAAGTAATACAATGTACTACACTTAAGCAGAAAAAAAATTGAAAAGCACAGTTATGGAATGGGTGACATCTAGCTTTACAACAGTACATGTGCAACAGGTCTGGAAGTCTTACCAGACCACAAGCTGAACACGGGTCAATGGTGTGATGTGGCAGCTAAAACAGTCACCGTGATTCCAGATTCCAAAAAGAAAGAGTACCTCATGGTCTCATGATTTATAGTAAACCCCATATCAGCATATTTCATTCCCCGAACATTACAGCTTGACCGGAAGCCTACTCCATACTGTCTAGGGTGACACCCAGGTATCATCTTAACCCCTTGATGCCTGGTCTTCCTATTGTTGTATTCACATGCCTAAGAACATTTCTCACTTCACCTATATCACTGAACCTCCTGACGGTACCAAGCCATGCTGCCTTCCATCTGACCACAACCTGGAGGAGAGCTTTCAGCGTGATCATTCCGGTGTTGTGGAATGCTCTCCCCACTGCCATTCGCGCGATGCCCACTTTACTGGCCTTTTGTAAGGCCTGTAAAACCCACCTGTTCATTCAGGCTTTTGGGGCGGAGTAAGGCTAAGGCTCCACGTTTTGGCCAAGGGCTGTGATCCTATGTAGTAGACAGGCATCACTGCCAGTTTTAACTGTGGATGCATACATCCAACCATGTTTTAATATGTGTCATGTATGGTTTTATTATGTTGTACTGTGTTTTTATCGATTGTATCATTTTTTAACTGTTGTGAGTTGCCCCGAGCCACTTGGAAGGGGCGACCAAGAAATCCAAATAATAAATAAATAATAAATAAATATATCACATCAACAGTAAACTAAAATGGTAAAAAGTATAGAAATCATGCCCTATTGGGAGTGGCTTCAGGAGCTGAGTATGTTTAGCCTAGAGAAGAAAAGGTTGAGTTGTGATGTCTTATCTATACTGAAATATTTGAAGTTTGTGATGTTAAAGATGATGGAATCATTTTTTTCTACTGCTGCAGAGTGTCAGACAAGAAACAACCCTAACCCTTCCTAGCAGTAAGAGCTGTTGAAAAATGCCACCTTAGGTTGTAGTGGAGTTGGGATGGCTTACAGCAATCAACAATTACAGAAAATAATATAAGTATTGCCAGTTCATTCCAAAACTGATAGGATACATATGTGTGAAACTAACTAGGGAACTCTCTTTCACTTACTTCAGGCTGCTTCAGAATTTTTTTTTCATGTGAGGAGCAACTTGAGAAATTGCAAGTCGCTTCTGGTGTGAGAGAACTGGCCGTATGCAAAAAGGTTGCCCAGGGAACGCCCAGATGTTTGATGTTTTTACCATCCTTATGAGAGACTTCTCTCATGTTTCCACATGGGGAGCTGGAGCTGACAGAGGGAGCTCAACCCACTCTCCCTGGATTTGAACCACTGACCTTTCGGTCTTCAGTCCTGTCAGCACTAGAGTTTCAATGATAATGTAAATAATAGTGCATTTACTGTATTGATAGAAAGCTGTAACTCAGTTATAGCAAAATTCTAGCAAAGTTATTTGCATTCAGAGGATTATAAATTCAATAGCTGTCATTTCGGAAAGCATCCTGCTTGAAATGATGGCCAATCAGTCAGAATCCACAGTTCTGAACTAGATGGACTGGGCCAGTATTATTGGCTCATTTTAAAGCAACCTGAAATGTTTATGTTTCATGCTCTCAGTGCCCCCTTTCACAGATTTCTGCCATGAAGATCCCCAGACTTCATTTGTAGTCACAGAAATCATTGGTTCGATAAGAAACCACAGGTCCTTTAAGATCTGCAGGCATTTCTTTGACATAGATTATTTCACAATCTAGCCTGCATTTCATTTCCCAAATCTCCTACCTCTTATCCACCGCTGTTCCTTTAACACTGCTATACACTTTCCCTCCCAATGCACTTATCTTGATATGGGGGTGGAGTGATGCCAGTTGTAATGATGGTAGCAGTAGTAGAAGCTGAATAATAGAGAGATTGGGAAGGAGATTCTCTGAAGTGTGGCATACCATGTATTAACATACTCAGGCAAGCTACAGGTATTTTGTATCTGTATACCTTTATAAAACGGAATGTTTGTATGTGTGTATGTGTGTATGTGTGTATGTGTGTATGTGTGTATGCGGAGGGCGGAAGGGCGGATATGTGGCAGCTATTTGCATAAAGTCCTTTGATTGGACAGCCTCGCCACTCCAAAATTCTAAGGCACCAGACAGAGGGCATTGATAGCCACTGATTAGCCAGCAACCCAGAATCCAGGCCTCTACATTCAAACAACAGGATTTCTTCCCACTGAGGGGAAAAAAGCCAGCATCCCAGAATCCAGGCCTCTACATTCAAACAACAGGATTTCTTCCCACTGAGGGGAAAAAGCCAGCAACCCAGAATCCAGGCCTCTACATTCAAACAACAGGATTTCTTCCCACTGAGGGGCAAAAGCCAGCAACCCAGAATCCAGGCCTCTACATTCAAACAACAGGATTTCTTCCCACTGAGGGGAAAAAAGCCAGCAACCCAGAATCCAGGCCTCTACATTCAAACAACAGGATTTCTTCCCACTGAGGGGAAAAATGCACCATCAACATTCCCTCCCCACTTGGCTCTGTGAAAACAAAATGGATTCCTGTATTCTCCTCCCCCTCAGCTTTTAGAAAACGGCTGCCTGCCATGCACCCTTTTAAAGTTACCAATAGCAGGCCATAACATTACAAGCCCCAAAATAGAGTTTAGGGCAGGATGGCCGACGAATGATGGGATTTGCATCCCAATTCACTTCCCAGAAAACATTGTAGCCCCTACAAATCCCCTTCTCCCAGATAGGCCCAAAAGAGGCATCCATCTTCCCTCTTCAACACAGTGTCAGAGAAAGGCAGCTTCTGACAGGATCTTTAGAACAGGCACTGTCACTCTACAAGGTAAGGCCCTACTTCACTCAAAAGACACAAGAGAAAACAATAAATACCTTTCTCTAATGCCTTTTAATGCTTATATAAATAATTCTGACCCAAAGCCCCCTCACCCAGCCTCATTGGACCTTACTGCTAATTTCATGCAGGCCTTTTCCATTTTTTTTTCCTTTCTGTTTTACACCGGTATACTTTCACAGGCCAGGGCGGATATGTGGCAGCCACTTTCACAGGCCAGGGCGGATATGTGGCAACCACTTTCACAGGCCACAGCGACCAGCGCGGGTGATGGACCTGCACCAAACTTGGTACACATAACCCCCCTATGACATGACCCACGTATTATGGGATTTGTAGTACTTTCCAAGACTTTGGTTTCCACAGACCACTGAGGCCACCAAAAAGGACCAATACAGACCACACTCAGCACACACAGCCCCCATGACCCACTCTACGTCCTGGTGCAGTTCGGAGGAGGGTGGGCCATGGATGATGGGACTTGAAGTGCCTCTACTCACTTCCAAAGTCCGCTGCAACCCTCATCCAATCACTGATCGAGACCAAACTTGCCATACATAACCCCCATGACTGCCTTCACGTCCTGGTGAGGTTTGGGGAGGACTGACAATGGATGATGGGATTTGTAGTACTTTTACACCCCTCTGTTCCCACAGACCACTGTGGCCCCCAACAAACACCGAGAAAGTCCACACTTGGCACACAGAGCCCCAGTGACCCACTCTACATCCTACTGAAGTTTGGAGGGGGACAGAACATGGATGATGGGACTTACAGTACCTTCCCTCACTTCCCAATCCTGCTACAAACCTAATCCAATGACTGATCAACACCAAATCTGGCACACAGAGCCTTCATGACCCACTCTACAGCCTGGTGCAGTTTACTGTGAGACAGACCACGGATGATGGGACTTGAAGTACCTTCACTCACTTCCGAAAAACAATGCATCCCTCATCCATTCACCAATACAGACCAAACTTAGCACACAGAGCCCCCATGATCCAATCTACATCCTACTACACTTTGGGGGGGACGGGACACACAGAGATGATGGGACTTGCACTACCTTCAGTAATTTCATGATACCACTGCAACTCCCAATAATGATGGATCAAGACTAAACTTGGCACACAGAGCCCCCATGACCCACTCTACATCCTGCTGCACTTCTCAAATGACCCGGGCAGGGCCGGGTCCCCAAGCTAGTATCTAAATAATGATCAAATTAGCTGTGCAGTCTAAAGGAGTTTTAGTCAATAATTTGCATTTCACACCTATTATTTGTTATTTCAGAAACCACTTGGCCCTGTTCATTTTTTTTCTCATTTAGTTAATGTTTATGAGGATGGGTGAAGTGGGTTAATAATACCAGGGGGTTGTGGATGATTTGGAACGCACCTGACCAATGACAGAAGTTTCCCAGGCCAGTGTGATATAGTGGTTTGACTGTCAATTACAACTAAGACTATAGAGACCAGGGCCTGAATCCCCATGAACATACCCACACTGGGCAAGTCACACACTCTCAGCCTCAGAGGAAGGCAAACCTTGCCAAGAAATTCCCTATGATATTTTCATCAGAGGGTTGTTCTAAGTCAGAAATGACTTGAGGGCACACAACTACAACAAGGCAGAAATCCACAAAAAAGGAGGCTAAGGTACTTCAAATATCCATACCCTTCAGGCAGTGAGTGGAACTGTGGAATCATGAATTAGCTGATGGGACTCGGAAGGCATCACTCCATCTTCAGGCTTTGTAAAATTTCATGTGGAACTCTCCCTTATACTAGACTCAGCGTCCTGCTTTCCGTCTCGTCTATTTCCACTATGGATTCATCAGAACACATATAGCTAGGGGTGTACATATCTGCTTTTGCTTGAGAACAGCTTTAGTTCTGTGCATTTACTTTCACCAAGAGGCAAGTCAGACAAGCTTGGATTAGGAAGGAGAAGAAGCCAACATGACTGTAGCCAGAAATCTTATGCTAAGAGGACAGGGAATCATTGCAAAACTACTAGAACATAATTAGCTTGATAAGTTTCATGTTATTTAATTGTATAGCTTCTTAGTAATACACTGGATGGGATTTTGTCTCAATGTTTTTCCATTTATCAGGGACAGAGAACAGACCACCTTCCAGATGTTGTTGGACTACAGCTTCCATTAGCTATTGGCAGCATAAAGAATAATAAGGGACTGTAAAAGATGCACCTGGAGAGCCATGTGTTTCCCATTCCTGTGGCATATTGTTTCCAATAAAGAAATTTAAAATGAACACTGAGAGAATACCCAATCCCAAAATATATGGTGCCAATACTCACAGCCATGTTGCTTTGTTGTTATTCTGCTAGTATCACAGGGCTGGTATTATAAGTGGGATCAGAGGGCTAAGCTCTCCCGCCAGCTAATAATGATCACTAGCTTAGCTACTTTAAAAGAAGAGTAACAGAGGTAGAATTTACCTGTGCTAGTTGACCAAGATGTCTTAAATGAAAAGCACACTAGATTAAATCCATTTGTGATCCACTCATTGATCATTCTTTTAAATAATGCCCAGTTTCAAGGCTCACATCTAAACAATATGACAGTGCATAGGGAATGATCATGTGCAAGGTGGATGAGCTTCCTTGGTCCCATATTGGTGGGATATAAATTAATGGGGTTCTTTGTCTAGCTACCAGTTCTGAGAGCAGGAAAATATTATTTTGCAGTCAAAAATGCTGTTTTCAGCACAGCTCAAGACTGAACACCTTTCAATTTACAAACTGAGAATTCACTGGTAGTAGTACACAGTAAAGCAGGATTCAAGAGACTGAAATATGGCAAGACATTATGATTTCTACTCTGTTGGTAGTCTTGGATCTGTTTTGTTTGTTTGTCCCCAAACTGGCTGTGACTCTTGCACAAAAATTCCCTTCTCTACATCTCCCCCGCCCCTCTCCTTACCTGACTACCACTCAGCAATCATTGAAACTGAACCAGAAAGTTCCAATTATATTTGGCCAAGCATGCAATACCTTACTTGCAATTACTATCGTTTGTAATCCAAAGCAGGTTGTTTTGAGTGGGTTCTGAACCAGTTCAAATCAAAGAGTTGCTTCCACAGATGCTTGGTTCGTAAGAAGCAATCTCTCGTGTGGAACGTTTTTATGTTTAGAATAGAAATAAACAAGCAAAGCTGACCCTGGCACACAGACTCATTTAATGTGCCAAATTGCATTTTAGGATTACTAATGACTTCAATATGACAGAAACATGATTAGAACTTGCATAAAAATAAATAAAGCAATGATATATTTTCATGATGACTGAGGGAGTGTGAATATATTTCCATAGTTTTGCATTATTTCAAAAACATATTCCATGAAGAAGGAAAACAATTTGAAGTCAGGACAACATGATTCTTTGCTTGCACACTATGCAGGAAATATTTACAGGCTTTCAAGGGATAAAGCCGTACCCCTCCCAAGGACAAATTTTGATGGTGTGATCCTGTGAATGACAGGGTTGGAGTGGATGGCCATTGTGGTCTCATCAAACTCTATGATTCTATGGTATTAATGTAGGCACTGTTTTATAGGAAGCTGAACTAAGAATTCTAAGCACAGATTTTGATTTCATTTAGATTTCCATAAGAGTCAAAGTATCCTCCAAAATGAGCAGTTTATGTCATCACTGAAGAGGTGAATCCACTAAGTAGAAAATGAAGTTTCACACAGATTCAACAGTTACATTCTCAATATTATGAATAACTTGTTCTACGTATGTTGGAAAATAAAGGGTCTTAAGGAAATGAAAGATGAACACCCCAACTGTTTCCATGCTAAACAGGTAGCTGTTGCCAGTAATGGATTGGATGATGGCAAATGAGATGAACCTGAATCTAGATAAGACAAGGATGCTTCTTATAATTTAAAAGGCAAAATTCAGGAATAGTGATTCAGCCTGTGTTGAGTATAAATGCTTCAGTGCAGGGGCACCCCTAGATTCAGCCCTGAGCAAAGAGACCTAGCCTTCTATGATGACAAAGACAGCATTTCCACTGGGAGCATTCCTGAAAATAATTTATAATAATAATCATCATCATCATCATCACAACCACCTATCATATCTGTGTTAAATATAAATTCCCCACTGTGTGCCATATGTAGTGAAAGGAGGGAAGGGGACAACAGCATCCCTGGTTTTCAATCAACCCATGCCGGGAATTCTTATGAACTTCTAACTGGTGTGGCCTACAGGGAGCATACACTTCTCTGTTACATTAACTCCACTGGTTGCCAGTCTGCAACCAAGCCCAATTCAAAGTGCTGGTCTTGGCCTATAAAACCCTTTACAGTTCCGGTCCAATTTACCTGTCTGAACGTATCTCCCTTTATGAGCCTACAAGAACATTATCGGCCAAGGGAGCCCTGCTTTCTGTCCCAAACTTTTCAGAAGTGTGATTGGTTGGGACAAGAGTCAGTGCTTTCTCAATGGCGGCCCCTCGTTTGTGCAACTCTTTCCCAAATAACATCAGGCAGGCCCCATCCCTCCTGGTTTTTAGAAAGAAACTTAAGACCTGGCTTTTTACGCAGGCGTTTGGTGAATATGAAACCACAGAATGAGACTTCAACAGCTTGAATAATGGACTATGGTTTTGGAAAACAATTTGGACATGAGATCATGACTCAGCATTTTATATGTGGTTTTAATCTGCTTGATAGATTGTTATGAGTTTTAACTGCTTATATGCTTAGATCATTTATATTTTTATGAGATGTGTTTTATTGTTTACCTGTGCAGCATTAAATTTTTGCTGGATTTTGTAAGCCGCCTTGAGTCCCCTTTCGGGTCAAGAAAGGTAGGATAGAAATGAACTAAGTAAGTAAATAAGTAAATAAAGCACATACATTAAGAACCAGAATTGGGGGAAGGTTGGAGATAGATGAATTAGTACTAAGCATCATCAAGGCTAGTACCAAATGGAAACAGAAACAGTTTAGATGTAGTGATGGAAGGAGTCTTTCCTTTATATAATGTTAATGAACAATTTAATTTGTACTTACATACAAAACTGGAGGAGGCTCTGTTCAACCATTGCTATTAGCTTCATCGCCCATGTTCCTGCATCTTAATGAAAAGCTGATTAATATTTTAAAGTGCATTTAGAACCCCTAGTGTAGAGCACCAGTGATGTGTTTTTTTATTTTAAAAACTCATGGAGGCTTTATTAAGCAAAGCTATTAAGATAAAAGGGTAGATGTCAAGCTAATAAATGCTAGCAAGAAAATACTTCGATTTGCAACCTAATACAAGGTCTTTGTGTACATGTTAGTTTGCAAATGGAAAGAAAAAGGAAAGTTGACAGCCGCCCCACATTACAAAGTGGGGAAATATAGCAGACAGAAGTGAACCTTTTAAACAAACTGTTGTCTGCTTGAATGAGATTGTTATTTTTAAAAGAGTTTGCAGTTAACTGCCTTTCTTCACTGCTTAAAGGGTTGTATTTTGACAATGTAACACATGTGGAAAATGTTCTCAAGTCAAATGTGCAGTATACTAATGCAGAGGTGGATTAATAGGAGTCCACAAGCACAGCCCCTCAATCTGGGCGGTTTGATTCCCAGGTATCTAAAATACATTAAAAATATGCATAGACATGATGGGTTGGCTCTGTTCCTCTACAAAAGCCATGGACATTTTCCTACCCATACTGCAAAAGAATTAGTTGTCTGAAAGGAAATCCATGAGAGTTTAGCATATGGCTTTGGTTTCTCCATGACACTTGTATACCATTATATGGAAACAATGGCTGAATACTTACAACTGTATGGTAAATTTAAGAAACATATTTCGTATCTTTGTTGTTTCACAGTGGAGAGAGGGTTGTCAAAATTACTTTCTTTGCTTTCTTTGAGAATAGGATTAGCAAATAATGCCTTAATTGATCACCTTTGCTACACAATGTATGACAGAAACACTTTCCTTACTTAGGCAACCCCTTGTTTTCCTAGTATGATGGCCTTCCAAGAGTAGTGTCTTGGTGGTGAATATGTGAGTGACAGTGGAGCCCTATTATTGATCTGCATGTTCTTTCACAGTGCAAGCATCCATTTTGAGGTAGAAGGCAGTCCCAGTCAGGGTTGGCTTAACACACCTTCCTCTTGGCATGTTTCTCCCTTTCGTCCTCCATTAATTCCTCTTTGAATTTTGCAGCATTGCCAGTCACAGCTGACCTCAATTAAAGCACTCAAGGGCCAGGGCTTCCCAGTTCTCAGTGCCTATGCCACCGTTTTTAAGGTTGGCTTTAAGCCCATCTTTATATCTCTTTTCCTCTCCACCAACATTTCGTTTTCTGTCCTTGAGTTGGGAGTATAGTAATTGCTTTGGAAGATGGTGATCGGGCATTCAGACAACATGGCCAGTCCAGTGGAGTTTATGGTGTAGGAACATTGCTTCAGTGTTGGTGGTCTTTGCTTCTTCCAGCATGTTAACATGTGTCCTCCCAACCCTGTTATAAGCCTGCAAAATGTGGACTGTCTACAGATGTCACACTCAATTCTTGGAATGATTCCCTCAGCATTGCCTCCAAAAAAAATCCTGCAAATCTCTTGGGAAGGCAAGCAGGCAAACACACACACATGCATTCATATCCATTTCTCATTATTTCATCAATATGGATGACCAAGCAGTACTAGTCACTGACCTTATCAACTTAACCTTTTTTATGTGCTATATATTTGAAAACAATATAAAGGCCAAAAAAAAGAGCACCTGAGTCACAAGCTCCAAAGTTGTACATGTATTTGGGACTCACTTGCGGTGGACTGAATTTCCTGGAAGCAGTTACCTTTCCAGGTTCCCAAATGCATTGCAAGATGTGTAGAATCAGACCAAAGGTCTATTTAATCTGTTTTGTTGTCACGAACAATGAGCGCACACCCAAAGGAAGTTGACAAACTGGGCATAGGGGAATACTACCTTCCTACATATTGACTTTCATGGTAGAGTTACTGCATACCTAGTGTGACTAGTAGCCTTGTTTTCTATTGAGTTTTCTAATTACCTATTGTTTCACATTCTTGTATTATGAGAAATGGTAGAAGAAAATCTTCTCCCCATTCATTCTGTGTATCTGCATTCTTACCATCACACATGATCTTAATCACCGCCATCATACTTGCTTTTTGAGGGTGAGAACAAAAGCCCTATTCGTTGTTATTTATTTTTCAGCAGAGAGTTATTCCAAAGCTTTAACCATTCTGGTTGCAGACCTATTTCTAGAAATGGCAAAAAAAAGTTGATTGGGAGAAAATGTTGGTATCAGCAAAGATTAAGACAACGATTTGTAACCATGAGATGCAAAAAGATCGTGCTGATAATGACGGGGAGAGATATAGCTTGATTACATAGAAATCATGTATATCACAAAAGATGGGCATTGATTTTATTACATATTTATATCACTTTCAACTAATGGGCCGGAATAGTTTCAATGGGGATGCTTAACAAAGATGTATGATTCAGACAGAACTAAATTAACTAAAATTACTAATGTGGTAATAATGGGTATTTTCTTTTAAAAATGAGTCTTCTCATTCTGGGTTAGATAAATAGAATGGCATTCATGGGACTCAGAGCACTAGGGAAAGTCCTCCAAGATTTTTAGCATTCATTAAAATTAAAGTAAAATTATTTTGAGATAATTCTAGGCTTTATCGTTCTCTCTCAAGAAAACTGTGGACCGGTATTTTCAAGCACCTAGATATAATATTCAACATTTATGTAGATTATTAAGGCAGATGCAGCTCTTGAAATAATCAAGAACCATGTTCCCTCTGTACTCCTGTACTCTCTAGAGATATTATCTTTATTTATATCCTACATTTCTCCAGGTGGCTTACAGCCATACAGTCTAATAGCAATTTAAAATAACAAATACAAATACAAAAAATGCAACAATAATGAAACATGAGTGCATGAATATAAAGTTAAAATACAATTGAAATGTAATAAATAGAATTAAAATTACATTTAAAACTCACCATCCTGTCTGCTTCCCCAAATCTCATGCACTGTCACAATGCACGGACTTGACCGGCCCCTTAATCACACACACAGAGACGGTATTCAGCTAACTACTTTATTGAAGAATAAGAACAGTAGAAAAGGTATTGTCCATAAAAATAGCAAAAGCAATCCAAAGGTATAGGTTGAATAGAATGTCCAAAATCAAGCTTGGCAAGGTTTCCAAAGACTTGGCAAGGCTCCGCTCAGCAAAAGCGGATCACGGAAACAAAACAAGGTTACAAGATCCAAGGCACTCCTTGGCAGGCCACTAGCCCAAACTTAGCTCCGTGGACTTGCCTCGCTAACACGTCTGCATAGGATAAACGTGGCCGAGGTACTGAGGATCCGTTCTCACGGATCCTATACTTAATCCCCTTGACGAGGCCCCCGACGCTCTAGGCTTCTCCTCCTCCAATCTGTGCTGCGGGACCGCGGCCGGTCTAGGCTGTGAAACCAACCCCTCCTGCTAGCCTCGATGTTCCGTCTCCTATCAAAGGTTCGGCCTTGCCTCCCAGCACCTGCTTCCCTATCTCCGTGAGAAGCTAACTCCCTATCTCCTTCCCGGGCCTCCTCCTCCGTGGTTTCCCACATTCTTTCTTGCGAACCTGGCCCCCCCGGCCGTTCGTAATCTTCACTATCACTGCTTACATCTGGTCTTCCTGATTCTCGTAAGGGTCAGGCCAGCCAGGATCCCACGCTAAGCTCTCTGTGGGCGAAGAAGGCCCAGCTAACTCAAATTCCCCTTCTTCCAGCCCCTCCAAATCCTCAGAATCCACCTCAGCTCCAGCTGGCTCTAATGCAAGTGGGACCCTCGGTGTCGTTCCTAGCCCCCCAGGCACGAACGAGAACTGGGTTGCTACATGCACAAACTTCCCTGCAGTGTGCCCCTCATCCTCCTTGAAATGCCTGCTAGCAAAGAAAGTCAAACGCCATGTAAAGCTAACATATGACCTCTACTTAAAAATTACAAATGGAGGAGAGCTCATCACTTTCAGTGATAGGGTCCTTCCACACAGCCCTTTATCCCAGAACATCAGGGCAGAAAACTCCCACATCATCTGCTTTGAACTAGAATATATGGCAGTGTGGACTCAGATTATTCAGTTCAAAGCAGATATTGTGGGATTTTCTGCCTTGATATTCTGGGATAAAGGGCTATATGGAAGGGCCCATAGTCTATACCACTGTCAAGGAAGAAGGAAGGAAAGAAGGAAGAAAGATATAGGAGTTGTGAGTCAGAGTAATGATTTCACCCTCCTGCGTTCACTTCATTCTCTCCCCCTTTCAACACACACATTATGTTTTGTTTATATCCACATCGATGGAGATGTCTGGAGAGCTCAAATTATGCTAGTTGTCACATTTTTGGATGGTGAAAAGAGTTTGCTGGTTAGTCATTGTGATTGCTCACATTCTGATGTGGCTCATACCTGCTTTGTTGTTAGCACTTTGACAGGTTGAAAAATTGGAAGGATTGGAGGAGGAACTTCCAGAAAAATTATATCTTATGTTAATAATTACTGGTACTTATATAGAACATTCCATGTTCATGGCAAATGACAAAAGAGAATTCATAGTATTCTAGACGAATTTTAGTGGCATGTTACTGAACTAAATACAGGAAACAGGTATGACCTTAAGAGAATATTGCAAAGAATAACCGGATTTTGAATGGGTTTAGGGCTTGCACCATTATTTTCTTGAATATGAAAAAATGGTTGCAAAACATCAGAAGGAAATACACAAGGATCTGAAGCAGAAGTCAGAGTACTTCTGATAAGTCTAAAAGGATACAAATGGGCAAGGAAAGAGAAATTATCACAATGTAGGCAGGGAGCCCCCTGCTGTGCTGCTGAACTTGCTAACTGAAAAGTTGCAGGTTCGAATCTGCAGAGCGGAGTAAGCTCCCACTGTTAGGCCCAACTTCTGCCAACCTAGCAGTTCAAAAACATGCATATATGAGTAGATTAATAGGTACTGCTCCGGCAGGAAGGTAACGGTGCTCCGTGCAGTCATGCCAGCCACATGACCTTGGAGGTGTCTATGGACAACACTGGCTCTTTGGTTTAGAAATGGAGATGAGTACCAACTCCCAGAGTCAGATACAACTGGACTTAATGTCAGGGGAAAGCTTTTACCTAGGCAGGGTTAACTGGTCCTGAAGAACTGCTTTTTCCCATTGAAATCAAAAGATTATTTTTTTTCTCTCGGCATTACTTCGCGAACGAAGATTCAGGAAGGACTCATCCCACGCTTTTTACAAGCGCGTTGATGACTAAAAAGGCCAATCTGAGATAGGCAAGTTCGGTTGCAGAAAGCGCAGCAGAAAGTCTCCTTGGGTGATGTTTTTTCCAAGTTGCGGTTCTTTCCGTGTTGTCGTTTCTCTTCGAGACCCATTCGGCGTGTCTTCTCGAAAGAGGCCGCAGCATTGTGGATAGTGCGTCTCCATGCCTCCCGATGTGAGGCCAGGGTGGACCATTGTTGGTGATCAATCTGGCTGAGCCTGAGATGTTGTTTCAGGGAGTCCTTATATCTCTTTTGGGGGGCCCCTCTCTTGCGCTGACCCGTGGCGAGTTCACCATAGAGTAGTATCTTTGGGAGGCGGTGGTCCTCCATCCTAGAGATGTGCCCTGCCCAGCGCAGCTGTGTTTTCAATAGCATGGCCTCAATGCTGGTGATCCCTGCTTGCTCAAGGACAGCAACATTCGTCACATAGTCGGTCCAGTGTATATTTAGGATTGTGCGAAGACAGCGCTGATGAAAGCGCTCGAGGAGTCGTAGGTGTTGGTGATAGGTGACCCATGTTTCAGACCCATAGAGGAGAATGGACAGTATGATAGCTCTGTACACACTGATTTTGGTGCTTTGTCTCAGGTGCTTGTTGCTCCAGACTCTTTTGTGAAGCCTTCCGAATGCACTATATGCCTTTGATAATCTGTGATCTATCTCTTTGTCAATCTTGGCGTCTGAAGAGATGATGCTTCCCAGGTAGGCGAACTGCTGAACGGACTTAAGCACAGATGTGCCTATGCTGACGTGAGGATGATGGTGTTCTTCCTGTGGTGCGGGCTGGTAGAGGACTTCTGTTTTCTTCAGGCTGACTTCCAGCCCAAACAGCTCTGCAGCTGTTGCAAAGCAGGATGTGAGGGGCTGCAGGGCTGCTTCTGAATGGGCGACAAGGGCAGCATCATCAGCAAAAAGCAGCTCACGGACTAGATAGTTTAGAGTCTTAGTGCGAGCCCTCAGACGGCTTAAGTTGAATAAGCTACCATCAGTACGATAGCATATATATATGCCGTCTTCTTCTTGTAGGTCTGCCGTAGCCCTTTGGAGCATCATGCTGAAGAAGATTGTAAATAGGGTTGGTGCAAGAACACAACCTTGTTTCACTCCATTAGTTATGAGAAAGGGCTCCGAGAGAGCATCGCCATATCGGACTTGACCGTGCTGGCCCTCATGTAACAGGACAATCATTTTGAGGAACTTGGGGGGACATCCTAGACATTCCAGGATCTGCCACAGACCTTTCCTGCTCACAGTGTCGAAGGCTTTGGTGAGGTCGACAAATGTTACATAGAGTCCTTTGTTCTGCTCTCTACATTTCTCTTGCAGTTGTCTAAGGGCAAAAACCATATCTGTGGTGCTCCTATTAGCTCTGAAGCCGCATTGGCTTTCAGGGAGAAGTTCTTCTGCAATAGCCGGAACGAATCTGTTCAGGAGTATCCTTGCAAGGATTTTTCCAGCAATGGAGAGCAGTGTTATACCTTGATAGTTTGAGCAATCGGATTTTGTTCCCTTTTTCTTATACAGGGTGATGATAACTGCATCTCGGAGATCTGATGGCAGTTCACCTTTTCCCCAGCAACTCACAAGGAGCTCGTGGAATTTAGCATGCAGTACATGACCTCCCTGTTTCCAAGCTTCAGGTGGAAACATGCATATATGAGTAGATTAATAGGTACTGCTCCGGCAGGAAGGTAACGGTGCTCCGTGCAGTCATGCCAGCCACATGACGTTGGAGGTGTCTATGGACAACACTGGCTGTTTGGTTTAGAAATGGAGATGAGTACCAACTCCCAGAGTCAGACACAACTGGACTTAATGTCAGGGGAAAGCTTTTACCTAGGCAGGGTTAACTGGTCCCGAAGAACTGCTTTTTCCCATTGAAATCAAAAGATTATTTTTAATGCGACATTAAATATATATGGTAGAGTTGCACAACAGTTTCTTACTCCAGACTAATTACACAGACCATGGCCACTGTACATGGATAAATCCCCCCCTATCATCTTTTTCCTCGATATGCACACACTATAACATTTGTATTTTGGTGCCACCAATGCTGGAGCAAGAGACTGTTGCCCTTTTTATCATCTTTCTTTCTCTGACATGTTTCCTTTCAGTCATGTTTTCTTTTTCTTTACTAGTCATGCAGGGGATCTTCAATCCAAGACATATAAGTGATTTATTTATAATGGCTGTCAGTGTATGGCATGTGTTTTGGTGGATCATGAGGGAGGTTTGGAGAGCTAGGACTGCTGCTTCCAGAATCTCTTAGCTAGTTACCTTAAATAGGAGATTCTTGAAGTCCTTCATAAAGAGCTTTTTCAAGCTCTTCTGATCAATTGTTCTTCTGGATTGCAATGGCACTCCTTATACTCATCACAAAAAATAAATGGAATTCTGCAGATTTTTAAAAAAATATCTTTATTCAAGAGTATATTATTTTCAAGTATATACATAAAAACAGTGTTGAAAATAGGGGGAGTAGCAGGGAAAGGAACATGAGGAGTGGGTTTTAGGGAGGACGGGTAAGGGAGGATTGGGTGTAGGCTTGAGAAGGGAATGGATAGTGGGTGGGGGAGAATAGTGAAAAGAGATGAAATAAAGATTGACTTCCAAAGTCCTTTTTTGGTGGAGTTCTTCCTTTTCCTTAGTTCCTTCACGTCTGCTTTCCGTCTTCCCGTTCTTCTCTGCTTTGTTACTTTCTTTAAGGGGTAGTTCTTTAAATTGCTTCTACGTTTAGTTTTTTATCTTTCAAATAATCCAAAACTACAGTCCAGTCTGTTTCCCGTACAGGGAATGGAATTCTGCAGATTGTGAGCATAAGCACAAGCTTTATTGGAGCATATCTTGGCATTCATTGAGACAGTTTCCCTTTTCCACAATTCCATGTTATATCCAAAGAGGAGACATGTACAAAAATCCAGTAGAAAGATGTACATTGCATTTCACATCATGAAAAGTAAATGAGACTGGATATCACAGAGTAGGCTATTATGTGCTCTCATATGTTCACCTTTTGACTAAATGGCTAATATCCCATTTCTAAATGGGTAATATTAGAGATATAATGCTTACAGGAGATTAAGCTGAATGATCCATTCAGCACACTTAACTCTTTTGCATCAGATCTCATCAATTGCCTTTGACAAGTTGCCCCAATGTGGTATTTCACAGCACACCGATTTTGGAATATATGTTCTCTTATCTCATCTTTAATGTCTCCTATCCCGCATGTTTTTTTACTTTAGTAATTTTAGATTATTAACACAATTTGTCCTCTATCTTCTATAATAGCAGAAATCCATCTGATGCTGCAGTCTTCCACCATATCACAGTCTATTATCAGGCAATTGTTTTTGGTATTAATAGTCAGTTGCCAGACAACAATTTAGATGATAAAATGCGCTGACTTGGCACTGCAGACTTACATATGTTGGTCTGTCCCCACCATATTCAAAGCACCAAGTGGAAGAAGGAGAAAAATCAATTTTCTAAATTTGCATCCATCTCGTGCCTGTTTTCTTTTGCTTGCTTCCTGTCTGCTTCAGAATTGTTGAACAGTGTTTGTATATATAATCTGTTTCCATCATTGTTCCCTACTGGGTGTAAACAATGAATTGATTTCAGATTTTCTTTATAAAACTTTGGGGGGGGGGAGATACACTTTCCTATAATAGGAAATGAATAAAGATTTTATGAAGAACATTGGGTATATAGCCTTTAAAAATGTTACTATATAAATTTATACTCACATATGAAGTGGCAAACAACATTAAATAAAAGTTACTAAAACCACATAAACATTTAAAAAGCAAAAAAAAACATCAGCACCAAATATTAAAACAAAAAGGCAGCTTAGAGTTCTTGGCATTGTATAAAACTAGACAGTCGTAATGTTAACCTATGTACACGTAATACCCAGTCCTCCGTAAAAGTCAGCAAAGGTAGTCTCTTCAGATATGGATTGGGGCACTAATAAAATTGCATTTCCACCTCTTGTCCACTAGTGAACAAATAACTTTTATTACACGAGGGAAGCAAACGGGCACAATTGCATGAAAAGAGGTGTAATAATGATGCCAGTATGTACCCATTATCACGACTCACTTTGCTGCTATGGAATGGTTTTGTGCAATAAAACCCAAAATTACAACAATCTGAAGCAGGGACCATGTTGCACTTCGTTGTTGCAGACTCACTCACTTGTGGGAAGAAAGGTCATGGATGCTGAACAGGCCTCCTTCACCTGATCCACTAACAGGCTGTTAAGGTAGATTGGGGGGAATGAGGCCAAGAAGTGTTTTGATGATACTACACAGTAACTAATCTAGGATACTAGATAACACAATTATTTAGCAGAATATAAATATTTGATACTATGAAAATACTAAGGAGTGGTGTTTGGATGTTGGATAGGTCTCGGGGTAAGTCAGGGTTTGAACTCCCACTGAGCCATGGAAACCTGTTGGGTAACCTAGGTCAAGACACACTCTGTTAGCCTCACAGGAAAGTAATAGCAAACTCCCTCTGAAGAAATCCTGGCAACAAACGCTTGAAAGAGATTTATTGCAATGTCTTTTTATTATGTCATTTTCACCTGTTCTTATTGCTAATTGTCTATGCTGCCCTCTTTCCTTGGGTTTGGAAACTATCCTTTGAGGGTCATTCCACACAGCCCTATATCCCAGAATATCAAGGCAAACAACCCCACATTATCTAAGTGTGGCTAAGGTCAATTCCGCAACTGTCAATAATCAAACAGCTAAATAACCCTTGTGTTTAATATCTTCCTGAAAAGTCAGATATAGCTTTGTAATGCTGTTTTCTCCCTTGATCAGAACAGTTTTAATTTCCTGAAAGTAATAGTTCTGTAGAAATCATCCCATAGTCAGTGAGCCTGTTATTAAAAATCTGCAACAAATTATATCTCTTACATCTAGTAGATTAGTGATCATGGAAGAAGAAAAAACATATGTTCTACAAGTTTAAGAATATAAATCTTCAATTACCTCAACCTTGTGTTTAAGGACAAATAACCTCCATAGTTTTCTTACAATTTATGGAGGAAATGAATTTTTTTCTTCACACTGTTTTCATATTTACATATGCCAGAGTGTTCTAAAGTATTATTCTGCACAGAAAGTCAAGTGGGGATTTTTTCTGAAGAAAAAAATACAAACATGTGTTTCTGTGCAGAATAATCCGCGGATTACTTTGATATATAGACCAACTGAAATCAATGTGATTTAATTATTGAAGTCTACATTTAATCCCAATTCATTCCATTGCTTCTGCTCTAAAACAATTAAGTCAAATATTTGGCAAGTTTTGAGAAAAGAAAGCCAGTCAAGAATTTGCTTCTAACAGTTTGAGGGCAGCTCATGCTCCACATGTTAGTAGGATGGAGACCCCACCTCATGCTTTATTTTAAAGAAAGTATTCATATTATTCAATTATATCCCCAAAATAGATTCAGCACATTGGATCCATTCTTTAAAGTTAAGACTAAAACTCAAGAGGAGATTAAATACTGTCACTGCTCTATACTTGCATCAACTTCTCATGTAGGTGACTGCAACATTAGTACATCTTCATAACATGGAATTCAACTGCAACTTCTTTTATTGTCTTTCCCTGCTGCTAAGTAGGTCAGAGCCTTGCTTTCATTCAGAGGCTAGTCAAAACATTTATTTCCCTCCTTCTCTCTTCCTTTCCTTTCCCTTCCCTCTTCCTTTCTGTTTCCATTTATTCTGTTTTCTTCCTTATATGAACTGGGCAGGAGATGGTCTGAAAGAAAAACATTGTTTACTTCTGATTTACCTTTGCACATATGAGTAATGTATCAAAAAGTTGTGATGCACCCATGCTTCAGCTATTTGATATAGTATTGTACATATATTGCTTCATGTTATAATATATGTTCTAGTTCAGGGCTGTCCAACTGGCGGCCCCGGGGCCGAATCCGGCCCCATAGCCTGTTGGACACGGCCCCACCTATGCCCTCAGCCGCCATTTTTAATTTTTTTTTAAAAAATCGATTTTTTAAAAAAAAAATGGCGGCCGGGGGGGAGGCGGGGCAGGGAGGAGGAAGAGAGCTAGCTCCTCCTTTTCAGCGCCCCCTCCCTACCTACGGCGGGGAGCCGCGAAAAAGGCAGGCGGCGCCAAGAGCAGCGCGTCACAGGCCTGGCGTGACGCGCTGCTCTGGCACCGCCTACTCCTCCTTTTCGGCGGCTCCCCGCTCAGGGAAGGAGGGTGCCGAAAAGGAAGAGTAGGCGGTGCCAAGGGGCAGCGCGTCACGCCAGGCCTGTGACGCTGCCGTTGGCGCCGCCTTCTGCCTACCCACCGTCACCGAGAGAGGGACGGGAGCGATCCAGATAGGGAGGAGGAGCCAGCTCTCTTCCTCCTGCCTGGATCGCCCTTCTCCCTCTCTCGGGCGCCGCCGTTGTGAGGCAGTTCGCAGCGGCGGCGCCGAGAGAGGACGGAGGGCGATCCAGGCAGGGAGGAAGACAGCTGGCTCCTCCTCCTGGATCGCCCTTCTCCCTTTCTCGGCGCCGCCGCTGCGAACTGCCTCGCAATGGCGGCGCCGAGAGAGGACGGAGGGGGCGATACAGGCAGGAGGAAGACAGCTGGCCCCTCCTCCCTGCCTGGATCGCTTCTCCGTCCCTCTCTCGGCGCCGCCGTTGCGAGGCAGTTCGCAGCGGCGGCACCGAGAGAGGGACGGAGCGATCCAGGCAGGGAGGAAGACAGCTGGCCCCTCCTCCCTGCCTGGATCGCTTCTCCGTCCCCTCTCTCGGCGCCCCGCCGTTGCGAGGCAGTTCGCAGCGGCGGCACCGAGAGAGGGACGGAGGGGCGATCCAGGCAGGGAGGAAGACAGCTGGCCCCTCCTCCCTGCCTGGATCGCTTCTCCGTCCCTCTCTCGGCGGCGCCGTTGCGAGGCAGTTCGCAGCGGCGGCGAGAGAGAGATGGAGGGCGATCCAGGCAGGGAGGAAGACAGCTGGCCCCTCCTCCCTGCCTGGATCGCTTCTCCGTCCCTCTCTCGGCGCCGCCGTTGCGAGGCAGTTCGCAGCGGCGGCACCGAGAGAGGACGGAGGGAGCGATCCAGGCAGGGAGGAAGACAGCTGGCCCCTCCTCCCTGCCTGGATCGCTTCTCCGTCCCTCTCTCGGCGCCGCCGTTGCGAGGCAGTTCGCAGCGGCGGCGCCGAGAGATGGACGGAGGGGGCGATCTAGGCAGGGAGGAAGACAGCTGGCCCCTCCTCCCTGGCTGGATCGCTTCTCCGTCCCTCTCTCGGCGCCGCCTGCGAGGCAGTTCGCGGCGGCGCCGAGAGACGGACGGGGCGATCCAGGCAGGGAGGAAGACAGCTGGCCCCTCCTCCCTGCCTGGATCGCTTCTCCGTCCTCTCTCGGCGCCGCTGTTGCGAGGCAGTTCGCAGCGGCGGCGCCGAGAGAGAGGGACGGAGGGGGCGATCCAGGCAGGGAGGAAGACAGCTGGCCCCTCCTCCCTGCCTGGATCGCTTCTCCGTCCCTCTCTCGGCACCGCCGTTGCGAGGCAGTTCGCAGCGGCGGCGCCGAGAAAGGGACAAGGCGACGGTACAGGGAGGAGGGGCCAGCTCTCTTCCTCTTGCCTGGATCACCCTTCTCCTTTCTCAGCGGCGCGCCGCTGCGAACTGCCTCGCAACAGCGGCGCCGAGAGAGAGGACGGAGGGGCGATACAGACAGGAGGAAGACAGCTGGCTCCTCCTCCTTCGCCCCTCCTCCTTCCCGCCCCGCGGGCATCATCCGGGGGGGAGGAGGGGCGAAGGAGGAGAAAGTCAGCTGGCCCCGCCCCACCCCGCCCCTCTATAGGCCCCGCCCCTGCTCACTGATCACCTGCGGCCCCCAGGTGATCAGTGACACTCTTCCGGCCCTTGGGCCGGAAGAAGTTGGACAGCACTGTTCTAGTTCATAGCGCATGATTTTGCATCCATCTCTGCTGGGTGTGGAGGAAAACCTTATATCCTTATCTTCTCTGGCAGAGGGGAGAGGAATGATGAGGTACCTCCGTTTTTTTCTTATTCTATGTTTAGACAGAAAAAGCATCAATAGGCCATTCTCTTGGATGCTAAGCAACATAACTTGGCTTTCATGTAACCATCTGGGTCTCTCTGTGGTTGAGAATTTTCTGTAGTGCTATTTGGGTGACAATTCAAATATCATGTTTATGTCATCTCATTTCCGTAAGCTATGCCAAGACATTTACACTCAGAGTATAATCGCATTACATTTTCCCTTCTTTGACAATGCAAACATGGTAAAACAACATTACATAGCTTGAGGCATTGATAATATAAATTGAGTCCTTTTCTCTTCCTGATTACTGATGGGAGTAAAATTCAAGCAAATTAAGATTGCTGTCATTGCATGGAAGACATTTCTGACTCTTCTGGAAAATGCATGGTGGGAGACCATCGTAATGCTTTCATTTTCCTCTGAATTCGATGGGCTGTCATGATTTGAGAATTGAGGTTAGAACTAGATAGTAGGCTTGTTTGATTTAAAAAATGGTTCAAAACTAGCTTCGGATGTAGGGGGCGCTGGTGGTTTGATTCAGAATTGAATTCTGAATTTTTTTGGAAAAAAATCAGAACTTTCCAAAATTTCCGAAACTTTGGAATACTTCATTAATGACAGACATGCATGTGCAGTAGGAAAAAATGCAAAGAAGGTGATACACTCGCTGGAAGGCCTGTCATCTCTCCTCCTCCACATTAACAGCTGAGTCAGGCCTGGAGTGGAAGAGCCACTCAGTCAGGCTGAAGCCCCTGTGGAGCCGAGCATCAGCCTGACAAAGGGCTATTCCACTCCAGGCCTGCCTCGGCTATCAATGAAACCCTCCGAAATGAGCCCACACGCAGACAGGTTTCTCCCCTTGTGATCCACCTTAAATCTGGCCCCCCAAGATGTCTTCTTATTGGGTTTTCTGGAGACATTTCCAGCCCCGAAATTCTACATGGAGGAGTAACTACAAGGCAGCCTAATTCTTTAACAAGGTTGGAGACAAACTTGACTGAAAAGGCAGAGAGAAAGTGGGGACTGACTGGGGCCAGGCTTTGGGCACCTTTTCACCTATCTTTCCCACCCAAGCAGCTTGCCCTAGTCCCTTTCCCATCGTGTTCCTGGCTTGCCCTCCCCACATGGTTTCCCCTCATTGGTTGGAGGCAATCATCCCAGCATGCAAGCTGTCGCTTGCCTCCAAACGCTGGGTCTTTTCCGATTCACTTCTCCAGTTGGAACAAAGATGGCGACAGTGGCTTCAAAATGGCAAGGATATTCCCAGGTTCCCAAATCCCTTCGAAATCGCTTCTAAAAGGAATTTGATCCGAACTTAATCCGAATTACGAAGTTTCTGACTGGACTTAACCATGCCTACTAGATACTTCAAAACCAGTGATTCTATGGAAAAAAGATACTTCTAGTACTGTTCCATTTCCATTATCCAGGTGCGGGCCACAAGGGAGCAGTATAAAGAGAAGGATAGTCCATTTTACAGGGGAAAGGGGGTTGAAGGAGGTAAACCATTTCCCCCTGTTTTCCTGTTATTTTCTCCACCCATGTCACTATTGTCTAAACAACAATCATTTCTGACATGGGAAAGGTTGTGAGGAATAACCAGCAAAAATTAGGAAAATTGTTTTCCTCCTTCAATTCCCCCTCCCCCAATAAAAAGACTTTTTTCTCTCTGTCTAGGACCCTTTTTGGAGTCTGCCTGGATCATGGAACAGTACCTTTCTAGGAAACCCTCTTGTAAAATATGGATGGAATATAGCTCCCCACCTTTTGCTCCCTTCTTCTGCTATTCTGAAGAAAACTGCCACAGAACAGAGTTTTGCTATTTCAAATAATACTAGTTTTACTATGTCCTAGATACATGGCAGTTAGGTTAATTTTAAAACTCAATTTAGTGGCCATTCAGGAGTTCAATCTCTCAGCTTTATGCTAAGTTACAGACAGATCTGAGTAACAGGTGATGCTTGTATTTTAAAGAATGTGGATTCCACTTTGACTTGGCTTGTAAAGCCAAAATTGAGCATCAGAATGTTGGAGTGACCTCCAGCGGAAGGCTTTTCTGTCGTTCTCAGACTTGCATAACCTAGCCAGTTTAGTAATGCTGTTAGCTCACCTCAAGCTGGGTAACTACATAGGATTTTAAAAAGCAGTGGCCTTGTTCAATAGTAAATGGGTTTTACAACAAATTACTATAGAGGTTGAACTGAGAGAACCATGCAAATTTGATGAGTCTGAGGTTGCCTACCTATCTTGCAAGCTTGAAGGGGAATTGAGGCCAATGAACATTAGAACATATTAATTATGCATATGACACTGCCTTATATTTAGTCAGACTGTTGCTCCATCTGGCAGCAATTCAGGCACAGGTAAGCAGAGATTTAAGTAAGAGATGTTGAAAAATTAATTCACTTTTGGCATGTAAAGTATGTGATCTCTCTATTGAACCAAAGTGAACCATACAGTAAATCTGTGCATCTAACCTCACAAATATGGACATCACAAGCCTCTGAAATGTTTTCAGCTGAAAGTTGTAGCTTTAAAAAAAATACTTCAGAAAGGATGTGTTTAATCATCTTTGAAGATCACACAGGAGTTTTGCAGGGAATTCATTATGGTAAATTAAATATTTAATATATTATAATTATTTCTTGAAACATAGATCATCTGGGATATAACATGCATTGATAGATCATAATCTTTCACAGGAGAATATTTTTGGAGTCTTGCCAAACTAGTATCGGCCACACAAAAAAGAATTCTAAGAATATTCTCCTAGCTTCTATTGGTGTATAGAACATTTTTAGAATCAAGGGCAATTATGAAAGATTCAAATCAGTCTATGAATGCAGTACATCTGAGTGATATTTTAATTATTTTGACCAAATTTATTGCTTTACATACTCCTGTTTACTGAACAATATTGTCATGTTGTTAGGGACGACTACCTATTTAAGCTGGCATTCCTGAAGTGCAGCAAACTCAGCCTTCTAGCCTGATGCCTTGCAGATAGGAAGTAAACCTTTGTTTTGTTTTGTTTTGTTTTTGGTCAAGGGCTGCATTTGCTCCATCAATACTTTCCAAAGTATTGAGCAAGCAAACTGGAGGTTACAGAGTCACTTTTCAGGGCCCCAGATTCTCAATGCTGGATTAATGATTTTTATTTGTATTTTTGTTATACTAGTATAGGAATACTTTCCAGTGAAACATAAAGCTCTAAGAAAATTTGCTGGGACAGTGAAGAGGAAGTCGTTTTCCTAACATAACACACTCCCTATTTTCATGGTTTCAGAAGCACAGTGTTTCCCCAACACTGGATTTTTTTGTGAGAAAGAGGTATTGACTACATATGGATTTAGGAAGGGTTTGCTATTCTGCTACTTACAAAAGTACATATTGAGCATGTGTGGTAACGCAAACACTGATACAGATTTTATTATTCTTATGCAATTCTGGTTTCTCCCATAAGTAAATGCTATTTGCTTGATGCTCACTAGGGACCTTTTCAGACAGGCTGCCAGAATCACCACACATCATGGTGAATCTAGCGGTACCTGGTGGGGGAAACCCGTTACCCCATACCTTGCATCGCCCAACTCACTTGTTTCCCCATTCCATGTAGGGAAGCGTCAGCTGCCTTGCTTCCCCCATTGATCACTACTGAACACAAGACTCCTCCATGTTGCCACAGCGGCATAAAGAACTGCTTCCTTTACTGGAAGTAGTTTAACATCATGGAGTGGGAGCTGGTGGGCTCCGTCATAAAACTGTAGAGAAAGTAGAGCAAGTCACCAAAAGATACACCGTCTGATGAGGTCTTAGGTGACTGAAAAAAAAAGTCTTCTCCTGTCTTTCTTTATTCAACTCCCAAGGTTTTTCAATTTCCACTTATACACAAGCAGAATATTAATCTTACTGGGTCCCCCTCCCCTTAAAATGTCTACCTAGAGAGTGGCCAGTAGTTGTGAACCACTAACATAATGCACCATAAATGCACATGTAAAGTAGTGTGTTGACAACAGCCTCCAGTGCCCATTAAGGAAGGATTTTTGTTTTTGAAATGAAGCCGACAGCCGAAGATAGCAGTTTCTATACTTGATAAAATGCAGAAAGGTTCTTATGTTCTGCTGAAGAATGCCATGTATTCAAACCTCATCCCAGGAACAAACATTTAATTATAGCTACAGCATCTACCTATGCTGTCATTCCTTTCTATTTCATAAAAAGATGAAGGTCTGAAGAGAGCTTCACACACAAACTGTGTTTGATGCATGTCATAAGCATATGTTTATATGCTTGTCACTTGCCTACATCACCTGGAAGAGTCCCATGGAGCTTTACCTGTAGAAATACACAGTAAATGTCAAGGATTCATATTGCATGGCATATGGATATCAACATCCATGCTCCAAAGTTTAAGATAAATTGATTTTCATGGAGAATATGACAATCTGATACTACTATGTGCTTGCTCCAGTATGAGAGTCAGCCTGCATAAAGACATTGGAGAACACAATAAGAAGCCTATTTTCTTCAGTCCTGTTCTCCTTCTTGTGACCTTCCTTTGCCTCTGTTTGACTCTGTGGGGAATTGTTGGACTTTAGCTCTCATCCAGCTTGGTCCTTTGTGCCTTCTTTTGACTCCATCACTTTATTATTGGTTTTAACATTTTATACTACTTTTAAAATGCTGTTAATGCTTGGGTTATATTTGCATATTTAACTCTTTTATATCCATGTATGCATCAGAGGACTTCAACTTATAACAATGACTTAACTCGGTCATGTTTACATTACCAGCTTTTTAATATGCTACAAATGAAATTAAACACACAGTTCTCATTAATGCCAATAGGAATTGAAATTCAAATTCTCTGTGTTCAAACTATGGGGAAGAAAATCTGTTCTTATATTAACTCTACAAGCCAATTAACAACTGGTGTTAATAGGACTCCATCTGCCCTATATGCCAATTTTGTGTATCTTTTCTGCTAATTATCGAAATGTCTTTCTTTATATTTTGAAAGAACCAACAAGTGTAAATGATCAATTAGATTAATTTTTCTGGAAGATAGAAACGATCAGCATATGCAAACATTATATATCCCACCCCCCGCAGTTGACCACCTCACAATCATAGTGGTCACAATAGCATATAATACTGACATTTTCTTCATAGAATATCCATATGTGTGAGCGGACATGCTACAAATTGTATACACTGTTATTACAGTTCTGGTGCTGTAGTACAGTGTTCCCTCGCTACTTCGCGGTTTGCTTATTGCAGACTCGCTGTTTTGCGGACTTAAAAAATGTAAAATATATATCATGGTATTTTCGCTATGTTGTGGGTTTTTGCCACTGCCACCACTCTCCAAGGCACTTTCCCTCCTCAGTCCTCCCTCCCTCCAGCCTTGAAGGGCCTTTCCTTCACTTTATTTTAAGTTTAAAAAGACTTAAAATAGTGTATAACTACTAAAATAATGAATAAATATTACAATAAATAGAGTATCCCTACATCGCGGGTTTTCACTTATTGCAGGAGATCCTGGAACCTAACCCCAGCAATAAGTGAGAGAACACTGTATACGAAGAAAAGCTGTAACAAATGGGTGGATAGATGATATCTACACACACACATCTAGGTTCCCATTTCAATACTTCCTCCATAATAAGCTGGTAACAATTCTAGCTTACCAGCTAGTTTTTGCAAATTGCTTTTGAAATAATGCATGTAAAACAAAAATCTCTTTATTATAAGTTATACATGCTATTATAAGTTATACATGCATCATTGTTACTGTTGTTGGAGACTGGATGAGGGCTAGCAAATTGAAACTAAATCCAGACAAGACAGAGGTCCTCCTGGTCAGTCGCAAGGCCGAACAGGGCATAGGGTTACAGCCTGTGTTGGATGGGGTTACACTCCCCTGAAGACGCAGGTTCGCAGCTTGGGAGTGATCCTGGATTCATCGCTGAGCCTGGAACCCCAGGTCTCAGCGGTTGCCGGGGGAGCTTTTGCACAGTTAAGACTCGTGCGCCAGCTGCGCCCGTACCTTGGGAAGTCTGATCTGGCTACGGTCGTCCACGCTCTGGTCACATCCCGAATAGATTACTGCAACGCACTCTACGTGGGGCTGCCTTTGAAGACAGTTCAGAAATTGCAATTAGTCCAGCGGGCGGCAGCCAGATTGCTAACGGGAGCTACATTCAGGGAGCATACCACCCCCCTGTTGTGTCAGCTCCACTGGCTGCCTGTCCAATTCTGGGCTCAATTCAAAGTGCTGGTTTTGACCTTTAAAGCTCTATACGGTTCTGGCCCAGCTTACTTGTCCGAACGCATCAGCCGCTATGTCCCACCTCGTAATCTAAGATCATCCGGGAGGCCCTGCTCTCGCTCCCGCCTACATCTCAGATGAGGCTGGTGGGGACGAGGATAGGGCCTTCTCGGTGGTGGCTCCCCGCCTGTGGAATGCGCTTCCCTATTGATGTACGATCCACCACATCCCTCCTGGCCTTCAGGAAAAAGCAAAATCCTGGCTGTGGGACCAGGCATTCGTACACCAGCACAAGGCAGCATTTTAGATTGGTTTTTAATGAAAGTGGGTGATTATGGCCAATGTTTTTATGGACTGAACATTGTTTTAATCCAGAGTGAATGTGTATGGTGCTAATGTAGTTGTATTTTAATGTATTTTTAATGTATTTTAATTGTTGAAGTGTTTTGGTGTTTATATTGTTATTATGTGGGCATCGGGTGTCCATTTGTGGGGTTGAGAAGAGCGGGGTAAAATCCCGAAATAAAATAAATAAATAAATAAATGATGGACAAATTTGACCTATTTGTGAACAAAATAGCTCCATCCATTTGTGGAAAGGACTGTGGTCCTAGGGAGATTTTTTTTCTCCTTAATTCTCCTTGGCTTGTGAATTTCAGTAAAGATTGACTCCTAGTTAAACCAGTTTTCTCCTTTTACAGAAAAGAGGCTGGCACCTAGGTAATCTGCTTCTAATCCAATGGTGCCCACATGGCATCTATTCACACAGGAAGTGAAGTATTTCTGCATCTCAAACAGACAGGGTCATGCCAGTCTCATCAATATTCAGGAATAACAATGAAACATGCAAAGCATCTCTTCACCAATTTTCCAGTTTCCAACAAACCTCACAACCTCTGAGGATGCTTGCCACAGATGCAGGTGAAACGTCAGGAGAGAATACTTCTAGAACATTGCCATACAACCCGAAAAACCTACAACAACCCAGTGATTCTAGCTACGAAAGCCTTCAACAATACATCTGTTATTGCTGTTGATGGTGTTGACCATATTTTCTCCCTAATACATTCAGTTATTCTTGTTTCTAACCCTGTCTCCTATCATGATAAGGAATAACTTTGCTACATAACCCTAAAATGTTGTAATCAGCATACGTATCTTGCAGCTATGCAATGTGATACCACAGGCTTTGCAGCCAATCTTGAGAAGAGAAGCCAAGCCTCAGTTTAAATATATGAATACACTTAATATGTCTTCTTGTTTGGAAGGGAGTAGCTTGAAAGGGAAGCTGGATGAGAATGATGACATATGGACTGAAGTTTTAGTCCATTCCATGGCATCATTCTAGGGGGAAAGCACACACTCTTTGAAGGTGTTGCTCTCTCCAAGGAAGATTTTAATTGGGACGGTGGCATGTGAAGAAAGAATTAATTGTTTTTGAGGCATATTAAAGTTATAGAGTATTTATTGCTGCTGTTTTAATAACCAAACTAAATTCAAACATATTAAATGTATTTATGCAGTTAATGCATTTATTTAGGAAGTTAATGTATTATCTAATTTGGCTCCAAAGCCATGAGATTTTGAGTATTATTTGGCTTCCTACAAAGCAGCCGTAGGACTATCTAATGCTGCCTGCTGGTACTGTTTCCCTTCATGAAAAACTATGCCATACAGTCCATTAAAAAGGAGAGCTTGTGGTGTCCAAGGTAAATTGGGTCTAGCAGCTGGGGTTTCCAAATGAATGAAAGTACTTTCTTGTTGTCTTAGTTGTCAACATAATACTTTGAACTACATATATTTTAAGAAACTCATTATTTTCATAGAGGGTTCAAAAGAACAGAACAGAGGCACAAAGGTGAGCCTAAGCTTTGGTATAAGGCTGTTGATAATGTAGCCTGTGGGGCTTAAGGGTGTCAATGAAAAGGTCATGAAAATTAATGAAAGAATTAGTTTCTCCTTAAAACTAATTGGCTTAGAAAGCTGCATGATAGTGTGGAATACTAGTCATTTTTGCATTGTACTTTTTCATGTGTTATACTGGCCATGTGGCTTGTTTGAAGCTAGTAGGTGAAGAGCTAGCTGAAGCTGTAGTGATGCTGCAGTCATTCTTACATTTAGCTCACAGTGAAGTTTCCTTTACTGGCCTTGAAACATTCTTGTAACATCACCCTAACATCTATTGCAGTGGTTCTCAACCTCTGGGTCCCCAAATGTATTGGTCTTCAACTCCCAGAAATCCTAACACCTGCTAAAACGCCTGGATTCCTGAGAGTTGTAGGCCAAAACATCAGGGGACACACAGGTTGAGAACCACTGATCTATTGTCTTTATCCCAAATGATGTTGTAACTGTTTGCTTCTAGTATGATTTCTTGCATGATATTACATTGGTTGCTCAGATCATATGTTTCTATGTTAGGGAGGTAAATTGCTAACTGATTGGTCCTCAACTACTAAGGTGATTAATTAGTAATACTTTCCCAGAGAACTGTACCTCTTTTGGAAGGTCTTAAGGGATCCCGGGGAGACTTCTGGAGAATTATCAGTTGTGAGCGAGAAGAGTGGGTGCAAGCTGTTTTCACAGACTGATCAATGGGCATATGAGCAAGATGATCTCAAATGTGAGAGATTCTCCTCTCATGAGATGTGAGTCAGCGTTATGAAGGCATACGTCAAATGCTCCCACTGACTGAATGACTAGCAGTAGAATTAGGTTACATTTTCATTAGGTACTAGTATGCCAGATTTACTACAGGCTTGGAACATAGAATTAAAGAGGCCAAGTATTTATGGAGACCTGTATTAGTATGCCAGATTTATTACAAGCCCAGAAAATCAGACTAAGCAAGCTAGGTATTTCTAGAGACTTGAATCCAACAAAGTTCCACAAAAAAGTCTTAACTCTCAAATATTATTTTCGACTTCCAGCTGTTGTGAATTTCCATTTTTAACCAAGTAATTAATAATTGATAATATTATTACTCTGTATCTTTTCATTCTGTACTTCATCAGAAATATACTGTGTTCAAGGAATGTTCAGTTCTGGAAATAACTGTGAGGAAATTGCTTTCATGAATATCTTTTAACCATTGCCCTAGCTATATTATGCAGAAGATAGAATTCCATAAGGCTGGTAGAATTAGACCAGGAACAGGGAACATATTTAGCAAATGCATAACGGCACAGTGTGGATAATGATAGCAACTGGTTTTAAGTAGAGGAGCATCCCCAAAAGTTATTGAGAAGAGGCAATAGATATAGTGCTATAATGTTCTGAGGGGGAGGAGCCATGGACAAAAGTGTAATAAAAGGACATCACTGAATAATACTGCTCAGAAGGTATAGTAATGAGGGTTGGAGATGACATAAAAGCAAACCACAATTATTATTTATCTTAGCAGGATGAATGTAGAGAAAGAGCATTACAAGCTTGGAAGCTAACAAGAGACAAAAACTGGAAGAGATTATCAAGCCCCATTTTTTGCTCATGAGAGATAATAAGTGAGGAAAGGAAGATTCTCCCTTCCTACACAAAGATGAATTGTGGGATTCATCATATGTAGAAAGAAGTTACTTAATTGAAGTCGGAAAGCCATTGACCCCAAATTCCTGGAGACAGAAGACTAGCTTTCTACTTTGGAAAGTAGTAGTGTTTGGATTTAAGCAAATTAAGGTTTCTGGAAGGAAGGGAGAAAGATCTCAGTTACTAGCATCCACATTTCTATTTCTTCATGCTCTTTTGTTAGGTTGCTATGTAGGATTTCTCAATACTTGCCCAAAACAACCATACTCATTATGAATTGATGGCTTGCAGTCATCATGGTGCACAGTGGTTTCTGTTGGGTATCATGGGTTTTTGGGGGGTGTTTTGTTTGTTTTGCTTTAAAACAACTTTGCCGCACATTTAGTAAAGTAGGGGATACTATTGAGTTTTCCCAATATTATCTCCTACTATTTCCCGGAATACTCTTGCGTATTGGGAAATTGCAGAGTATCCTGGAACAGTCTGGACAGTGAGACTGGGTCCTATTCAGACTGATCTGCTGTCCAGACAGGATGCTACCACTATCACTTTTTTCCTGCACTGATCAGCACAAGGAAAGCAGAGGGATCATGCCTCTGCTGCTCCTCACTATAAAGCTCTCTTCAAACTCCTGGCTATTGCAGGTCCCTCTGCAGATGTCAGAATATAGCACCAGAATGAACAGCAAGAAGGATGTGGAAATCATGGTGACTGCAACATGGAAGAGGTGATAGTTCAGCAAATAGTTCAGCAGAGTGAATGTGATCCCAGACTATCAAGACAATTGCTCTGAATTGAGCACGAAAGTACCATATATTCCAGCATACTAGATGACTTTTTATGCCTGGAAAATCTTATGAAAAGTTGGGGGTCGTCTAGTACGCCGGGTATAAATTAAAATAATAAGTTAAAGAAAAAAATCGCCCTTAGTGAATTAAATAAAATTGGCTTGAGGAGGGAGGGAGGGAGGGCATGGGGAGAAGGAGTAGCAGCCCGCATTGCCATAGAGACTGGAAGGGGGTTGAAGGCATGCTGGGTTTTCCCTGTGGCCCCTGTCACTCTACATTCAAGGACCTCCTCCGTCCTCGCTGCTTACCTCCCCGAAAGCTTGCCTAGGCCCAAGGAAGTGCCTCCAGATGCCGACTCCTAGCAGAGTTGGGCGACAGCGTGCCTTTGATGTGCTCCCAGAGGCATGCTGGGAGAAGTAGAAGTCAGGGGGCAGCGGGGGCATAGTCTTGGAAGGGGGGGGTAGTCTTAAACGCTGAGTATATCCCTAACTCTGTATTTTACCTTTAAAAGTTGGGGGAGGGGGCGTCTTATATCCCCAGTCACCTTGTATTCTGGAATATACAATACTGAATCTGGGGATCCTCTAAGAGCAGATTTACACCAGTACTCGATATACTTGGAACCATAGCCTCTCCGCCAGCCATTGCCCAGATCCAAACCCAGCAAGATTGCTACATTTTACATCTTTGCATTATGTTCCAAGACCTCTTTACTGCAAAATATGCTTTTCCAGAAGAAATACTCCTGTTAGTGCATTTCTGTCAAACCTTCAGCATTTTTATGTTTTTTTCTTACTAAATATCAAAGAACTGAAATTATTTGGCTGTTGCCATGGTGACCCATAAATCCTGAATAATCCAAATGTGCATGTCAACCACCTGTCAGTAGGAAACCATGCACCCAATCTTTCCAGTGGAAAATTGACAAATTGTCAGAAATTGCAATCAGTACACTTTGCCCCCTTTAAATCATTGATTATTTCTGTCACATATTTGGATTACTATTCAAACAGGAATGGAGAGTGTGATGTTCTTGTACTTGCTTTGTATTGTTCAGTATAGGAGTCTAAACAGATGGGTAAACAGAAAGTTGAAAGCAGTTCATATATCCATATATTTCCTTTGCAACTTGACATGAAAAATCCAAACATCAGTATAGATTGTATAGGAAAGATTTGGGAGGAGGAACTAATGTAGGAATATATCATCTCATTCTCAGATGTATTTTCCTGCAAAAACAACAGCATCATCAACAAATAAGATTTTATTACTATGTAATCCTTTCAAAAATATTCTTTCAAGTGGACACTCCTTTAGAAAATTGTTAATCTAAAATTGGCATGGAACTGCATTCTTTAAAAAAGATCAACATTTGCAAATACAGAAAGTCTTGATTTCTCCTCTCTGAGATTTACCTTCTCTGGGGTTCTGGTGGTTTCTGAGCCTAGACATACTTGGATCTTACTGAAGTAAAGTATATACTTGAGTATAAGCTGACCCGAATATAAGTCAAGGCACCTAATTTTACCACAAAATCTGGGAAAACTTATTGATTCAAATATAAGCCTAAATTGAGAAATGTAGCAGCGACTGGTAAATTTCAAAATAAAAATAGATACCAATAAAATTACATTAATTGAGGCCTCAGGAGGTTCAATATTTTTTGAATATTTACTGTATTTCAAAGAAAAACAGTAAAATAGCGCTGTAAGTGGAAAAGTAGGGTCAACAAAAACAATATGGGTTCAACAATAGATTTTTAAATAACAACAACAACAATAAAACTTCATTTGTATCCCGCCTTATCTCCCCATGGGGACTCAGGCTAGCTTCCAACATAGTAACAGGCAAACATTCAATGGCTAAATAAACAAAAAAAATCCATAAGAATTAAACAAAAGACAATACTAAAAATTGTACAATAAGTTAAAATAAGCAGTTTCATTAAATAATTATTTTTAAAAATCCAGCAGAGGTAGTAGTGTCATATCAATTCCCTTTCCAAGTAAAAGTGCAAAAACCTTAGCTCAATTAGCAACCAAGCTAAAACACAGGAGTTTAAATCCTCCAAATCTGGATTTTTCCTGAAGACATTGTAAAACTACTAATCCTGGGATCCATAGCATTGAGACATGGCAGTTAAAGTGATGTACCATCATTCTTTGGCAGTGAAAGCTGAAGCTGAAAAAATCTTGGGGTCCTTGTGGACAACAAGTTAAACATGAGCCAACAATGTGATGCGGTGGCAAAAAAAGCCAATGGGATTTTGGCCTGCATCAATAGGAGTATAGTGTCTAGATCCAGGGAAGTCATGCTACCCCTCTATTCTGCCTTGTTTAGACCACACCTGGAATATTGTGTCCAATTCTGGGCACCACAATTGAAGGAATATATTGACAAGCTGGAATGTGTCCAGAGGAGGGCAACTAAAATGATCAAGGGTCTGGTGAACAAGCCCTATGAGGAGCAACTTAAAGAGCTGGACATGTTTAGCCTGAAGAAGAGAAGGCTGAGAGGAGACATGATGGCCATGTATAAATTTGTGAGGGGAAGTCATCGGGAGGGGGGAACAAGTTTGTTTACTGCCGCCATGGCGATTTGGACATGGAAGAATGACTTCAAACTACAAGAAAGGAGATTCCACCTGAACATTAGGAAGAACTTTCTGTGAGAGCTGTTCAGCAGTGGAACTCTCTGGACTGTGGTGGACACTCCTTCTTTGGAGGCTTTTAAGAAGAGGCTGGATAGCCATCTGTCAGGGTGCTTTGAAAGAGATTTTCCTGCTTCTTGGCAGGGGTTGGACTGGATGGTCCATGAGGTCTCTTCGAACTCTGTGATTCTATGCCTTCTAGCTTTTCTTTGGTACAAACAACTTCACCATATAGTTAGTTAACTTGATACTGGAAAGTAGCTTTTTCATTGGTGGAGCTGACATCCAATGATAGGATGCTATATAGTGCTGGTGTCACCCCCAGCCAGCCTGAATTTTAACATAATGTTGTTTAATTTCTGTATTATAGGCTTGCATAAAACACCACCTCTGATCATCCAGATGCTTTGGTCTTCAGCTCATAAAATCCCTGTTCATTAGCCAAATTTACCAAGGTTTCTGGGAACATATTTCCAAAACATCTGGAGGAATCACTGCTTTAGCATATGTGTACTTACATGAAAGTTGAGCATCCTACTACTCACATTTATCAGATCTGGAGCCACAAATAGTGCTGTGCATGTGGCTGAAGTCATATGATTCAGCCACTGATATGACGCTATCAGTGCAACATTATTTAGTGTCATTATGGTGAATAAAGAAGAGGTGAATAAAGAAAATAATGTTCTTCACACCATGAGAACTTCCCACCTATATAAACTTACAAAGAAAGCGGCAACACCTAGAACTCGTTCATTCACCTATGACTATGGTGGCACCTCCAGATGATTGCTGGACCTTGTTTATTACCCATCTCTTCTCTTATAATATCAACCTGTTATTTAATGTTCTCTTTCCTATCTACTTTCTGGGTAAAGAATATGTTTTTGTTCAACTCCAATTTATGGCCTATTAATTCTCCCATCTCCTTTTTTAACTAGTTATAGAAGTTTTGTACTTCAGCCCCAGCACATATGCATGTAGGAGCCAATTTCTCCATATTTGGTGCCATTGGTAGGCTTTACAAACTAAACTATTTTTCAACTCTCTGATAAGAAAGTAAGCTGTTTAAATTCAGATTCAGTTTTATATCTAAATTTACATAAAGGAAAAGGTTTGACACTACAGTAAGCAAGTCCGGTATTCCAAATCACTGACTGAAAGCTAGATAAGACTAGATAAGTCACCTGAAGTAAATGTGTAACTTTCACTGTCCCCAAAATATGTTTGGGATGGTAGAATGTGGAATGGTTTCTTTTATATTATTCAAGCATTACCATACTGCTGGCTCTTATGGGAGTAATCTTACAGGGCATAATAAATATTAATATGTCTGCTACAATTAGCTAGCAGCTACCTATCGTCTATCAATCAGAGACTGTTTCATGAATCCCAAGGGTACAGATTTTACAGTTCTTCAGTGCTATGATTATGTGGTTGGTGGGGATGAGGGAGAATGCCTTCTCTGTAGTGGCCCCCTGACTCTGGAATGCGCTCCCCAAGGATATCAGACAAGCCCCCACTTTGGCAGTTTTTAGGAGGAGCCTGAAGACATGGCTGTTCCAATGTGCCTTCCCTGAAAAAAGTAAATAATGCCCTGCTGTGTGCAATCCTGCAAATGTCCTCAGAAGCACTTTAATTACCTGTTGGGTGTCTGCCCCACATTGTCCTTGAAACCTTCCTGCATCCTCTGTCTGCATCCAACATTTATCTATTTTTTAAAAAATTAATTCACATTTGGCCTGCCCGAAATGGTTTTAATTTGTCTGTTATTGCTTATGTTGAGTTTTATTGATTTTATTGTTTTATAATTGTTGTTGTGTTGTTATTCTGTGTTATTGGGGTTGGCCTCGTGTAAGCCGCCCCGAGTCCCTATTGGAGATGGTGGCGGGGTATAAATGAAGTAAATAAATAAATACATAAATGAATATTATTTATACAGTGGAAAGTTCCTAGAAATACCTGTGCTATGTGGTCTACTTCGGAGAACAAAAGAATATTTTATCTCTAAAGTTGCCAGTAATATGAATGCTTTAAAAATGAAACTCTTCTGCTCTTCAGTCTTGTGAATTTTATCCCATAGGCAACGTGGGAAAAGCACATCAAAGCAAGATTATAATTTAGACTGCAAGAATACTATGATTGATAGATATGAGATCACTTAGTGAAAAATACGAAAACAAAAATTGTTTTTAAAAGACACAGGATTGCAACTCTCAGAAATCAGACTTTGAACAAAAACTTGCCAAGGTATTAAATTGTTAGCTCATTATGCTGTTTCACCTCTGAGCCCTCTTTCTAAATGAGCTCTCTTATACACAAGCTCACCTCTGTCCTTTCAGCCAGATTGCTACATGGAATCCCTATGTTTACAGCAGAATTCTTTTCAAATGTTGGTGTTGTGCGCCTTCAAGTAGTTCCCAAAGTGTGGTGACCCTAAGGCAAACCTATCATGGGGTTTTCTGAGGCAGAGAGTATGTGATGTATAAAATGTCACCCCGTGGGTTCTTACAGGTGAGTGGAGAATTAAAACATTTTTTGCAGACTTGTAGTTCAGTGTAGTCCACTACACTGGAGAAAGAAGACAGTTTCCTAGGATCCTAAGTAGGGATCACTGGGGAGCTTAAATACCATGTATACATTTAAAATTATAACTGTATTGCTATACCTAATGCATAACACATTCAAGCAGTATGAAACAAAGGAATGTTTAAAGATAAAATGCAGGAATTGGAGTAAGACAAATATACAAATGCATATTGTTGAATATCATTAACAGCTCCCTTGAGCAAGGAGTCTTTCCAGAGTGCTTAAAAGAGGCGGTGGTGGCTCCATTGCTGAAGAAACCATCATTGGACCCTGCGGTTCCCTCCAACTACCGCCCAGTGTCGAACCTTTCGTACCTGGGCAAGGTGGTTGAGAGGGCAGTAATGGAGCAGCTGCAGTCCTTCTTAGATGACACAACATGGTTAGACCCCTTCCAGTCCGGCTTCCGTTCGGGGCATGGGACGGAGACGGTCCTGGTCTCCATCACAGACCAACTCCGCTGCCAGCTCGACCAAGGCGGGTCTGCGCTGCTCGTGTTATTGGACCTCACGGCAGCGTTTGACACGGTCGACCACAATCTCTTGATCCACCGCCTGGCCATGGCTGGAGTGAGGGGACGGTCCTTAAATGGCTGACCTCCTTCCTCCACCAGCGGTCTCAGCGTGTGAGGAGGGGCGGGGGTCTCCGAGGGCTCCCCATTAGTGTGTGGAGTCCCGCAGGGGGCCATTCTCTCCCCTCTGTTATTTAACATCTACATGCAGCCGCTTGCACAGCTGGTGCGGAGTTATGGGCTGGTCTGCCACCAGTACGCTGATGACACCCAGCTCATTCTGAGGATGGAGGGCAGGCCGGAGTCCATCCCGATAATTCCAACATTGCCTCGAAGCCGTTACTGGATGGCTGCGAGCCAGTAGGTTGAGGGTGAATCCGGCGAAGACGGAGATCTTGTGGCTGGGTCGCCCGGGCGAGGTGGGTGGCCGGCTTCCGACCCTTGACGGTGCGGCGCTGCACCCAGCACCGTCAGTGAAGAGCCTGGGTGTCCATCTGGACCCCCAGCTGACCATGGAGGCCCAGGTCTCCATGGCTAGCAAGGGTCGCTTTTTTTCCACCTCCGCCAGGCAAGGAGGCTCGCCCCTACCTCTCCCGGAGGATCTAGCCACGGTGATCCAAGCTACGGTCATCTCGAGGCTAGATTACTGTAACGCGCTTTACGTTGGCCTGCCTATGTCGCCGCTCCGAAGCTCAAGCTGGTGCAGAACACTGCCGCCCGGCTCCTGTCTGGGGCCCCAGCAGGTTGCCGTATAACACCAATCTTGCAGGATCTGCACTGGCTGCCTATTGAGCACCGGGTCGCCTTCAAAGTGCTGGTTCTTACCTTCAAGGCCATTCACGGCCTGGGGCCAGCGTACCTGAGGGACCGTCTTACCCCATATTCCCCAACAAGATCACTGCGGTCTGAAGAGGCCACCGCCGGAGGGCGTTCTCCATGATAGCTCCTACGCTTAGGAACGCCCTTCCGGCTGGAGTTAGAGCCCTGAGGGACCTACTCCCGTTCAGACGGGCCTGCAAAACTTATTTGTTTAGGCAGGCCTTCGGTGAGTAGGCCCATGTGATTTTCATCCGGCTGTTATCTGTGTTGCTGCTCTATTGTTTTAATTGCTCTGCATTGTTTTAACTGTGTTTTTAAATGTTTTCAATGTTTTAACCATGGCGCTGTGCCATTGGCTCTTGTGAGCCGCCGCGAGCCCTCGGGAGTCGGCGGCTGATAAGCTCAAATAATAAATAAAATAATAAATAAATATTTGGAGGTAAAATGCAATCTGTGGAAAGATGTGTTCAAAATACACTTTGAATATATGAATGCATATATGAACACATGTGAAACTGGCATGATCAGGATACAGACTAATTAATCCATCCCTGCTTTGATCTGATCTACCACCAGACCAGTCCTTGTGCACCAAGCGGCACCAGTTCTGATTTCAAGTGAAAAAGTGTGTATTTTATGAAAATATTACAAGATTTTTCTGTTACACTTTTCTGCTTTATGAAATGCAGTCAGCCTTCCACATTTGCTGTAGTTAGGGACACAATACCCTCATGAAAGGCAGGATGTAAATGAAAGAAAAAGTATTTTCTCTCCTGAAAAATCACCTCTCTAAGAATCTCTAAATCAGGGGTCTTCAAACCTTTTAAGTCAAGGACTGGTTTGTAGTCCCTTGGAGTGTTGGGGGACTTGACTATAGTTTGAAAAAAATGAACTAATCCTTATGTATTTATTTACTTTATTTCTATACCACCTTTCTCAGCCTGCAGGCGACTCAAGGCGGTTTACAGAGGCAAAAATTCAATGCCCAACAAAATTATAAAAACATTTCAAACATTAAAAAACTTTAATATATAATATAAAACCATGACAAGATCAATAAAACATAAATCATTTGTGTCTCCTAGTTAAAACGTAGTAGGCATGGTTAGGTTTGGTAAGAATCTTCATAATTCAGAATAAATTTGGAAAGATTTGCTTTTTGAAGCAATTTTGGAGTTTTTACGGAAACCGGAAGTCCCTTTGCCTTTCCAAAGCTTTTTCTGCCATTTCTTTTACGAAGCAGTAAGTGAGTCGGAAATTATTCAGCATTTCCCGCTTCTGGTCCCTGGTCTCAGCTCAAGCCTGGGAAGACGTTTTTTTTTTAAACAAAGTTTATTGGTATTTCATAAGGTAATACAGACAAACAACATAAATCCGTCTCAAGCCGAGACGGGAGTTCCGATAGATTCTGAAGGAGAAAGAAAAGGATCAAAGGTAAAGAGCTTAAAGAAAGGATAGAGTCTGCGGTGAGGGGGAGGCCCAAGAGCCTTTCCCTCGTGTTGAGTGTTCTAGCAGAAGAATAGAAAAGAGTGTGAAAAGCGTGCTCTTGTTCGGAGGTCAAGGGGTTTGGTTCCAGGCCCACTCTTTCCTGTTCAGCATTTCTTAGCCCTCTTTTGCATCCTGCGAGGGTATAGAGGGGGGGGGGGGAGAAAGTTGAGTCATTCTATCTCTATGTCATATTTAACTCTACATTAAATTCCCCTTTACAATAAGTTCTAATTTTAGACCAGTCTATTGTCTCCTTTTCTTCTTCGACATCTCCACGTAGTTTCTCACTTAGAGCCAGCATCTGGATAGCTCCCCAAAGTTTGGAGAACCAGACATCTTTTGTAGGTGGATCCACATCTTTCCATTGCTGGGCGAAGGACATTCTCGCCGCGGTTATACAGAGAGTAAAGATTCTCCAATCCTCTTTAGGAAAGTTTCTATCTTTTATCCCCAACAAGAAGAGGTCAGGTTTCCTTTCTATTTTCCATCCCAATATTTTACTTATTTCTGCCTGAATCATTTTCCAGTACTTAATTGTTTTCTCACAGGTCCACCACACATGGAAGAAAGTACCACTAGAGCATGCACATCTCCTACATTTCGGGCTGAGGTTTTTATATATTTTGGCTAGTTTGGCCGGGGCTAAGTGCCACCTGTAGATCATTTTGACCCAGTTTTCTTGGTAGGCATAGCTGGTAACACTACCCACATTCCCTTTCCATATTTGTGACCATGTTTCTTTATTGATTTTATATCCTAGGTTCCTAGACCAGCTCTTCATGTATTCCCTGTCCTGGTTGTTCTCAGTTTCCCACTTTAATAACACCTTATAAATTCTTTCCACAATTTTCTGGTTTTTGCCCAGCATAATTTCCTCAAGTTCATTGCTGTCCTCCTCAAATCCCTTTTTTGAGTCAGCTTTAAATTTCTCTTTTATTTGGAGGTAGGGGAACCAGTTCAGCACTATCCCTTCTAGTTTCAGTTGTTCCTTGCTTTTGAGTATATATTCTTGCCCATCCCACTCTATAAGATCCCTATATTGTGACCATCTTCTACTTCCTAATTCTCTTATCCTGAACGCCTCTGTTGGGGATAGCCATAATGGGGTCTTTTTATACATCTTTTTCCCATATTTTGTCCACACTCTTAAGATCGCATCCCTGGTATAGTGATTCTTAAATCCCGCATCTGCCTTAGATTTCTCATAACCCATATAGGCATGAAACCCGAACTTTAGGTCATGACCCTCCAAGTTTAACATCCTGTCCTCTTCCAGAATGACCCAATCCCTCGCCCAGGCGAGACAGTTGGCCTCAAAGTATGTTTTTAAACTGGGTACTCCCAGCCCCCCTCTTTCCTTACTGTCTTGCATTGTCTTTATCTTTACTCTAGGTTTTTTTCCTCCCCACAAAAATTTTGACATATCCCTTGTCCAAATTTTGAACTGGTCTTCTTTTTTTATTATTGGTAAAGTGGAGAAAAGAAAATTGATTCTGGGGAGGATCATCATTTTGAGTGACGCTACTTTTCCCATCAATGATAAATTGAGTTTCTCCCATTTCCCCATGTCTTTTTGGATTACTTTCCATAGCCCTGTATAGTTATTTTTGAATAGCTGGGAGTTTTTGGGTGTTAGGTTAATTCCTAAGTATTTCACTTTACTTGTTATTTTAATTCCTGAGATCTCCTCCAGTTTTTGTTTCCTTTCTCCACTCAAGTTTTTGACTAAAAATTGGGTTTTATTCTTATTCATTCTGAGGCCAGCTATCTCGCCGAAGTCTTCGATTTTTTTCAGCCATAGCTGGATGGTTTCTGTTGGATTTTGTATAATTAAGGCTACGTCGTCCGCAAAGGCTTTCACTTTTGTCTTTTCTTTTCCAATTTGCACCCCTTTGAGACTGTCGTCCCCCCTGATGGTATTTAGCAGTATCTCCAGCATAAGAACAAATAGCAAGGGGGACAGTGGGCACCCTTGCCTCACTCCTTTTTGTATCTCCAGCTTCTCAGTTTTTCCTTGATTGATTATTATTTTGGCTGTTTGCTTTTGGTAAATGGCTCGGATTGTATTCTCCATCTGAAACCCCATATCTAATTCTTTAAGGAGCAGTTTAAGATAGTCCCAGGAGATTTTATCGAACGCTTTCTCAGCGTCCATGAACATTATTGCAACTTCTTTATCTATGTTTTTATCAAAATACTCTATCACATTGATTATGTTCCTAATATTGGTTTTTAACTGCCTTCCTGGGATAAATCCATTTTGATCTTCTTTTATCCAATGTTTCAAAAATTCCTTTAGTCTTTCCGCTATAATTGTTGTGAATATTTTGTAATCAAAATTGAGAAGCGCTATTGGTCTATAGTTCGCTGGGTTATCTTTTTCCTTGCCCTGTTTCCCGATTAGTGTTATGTTTGCCTCCCTCCAGGTCTCTGGCACTATGCCTTTTTGCAGTACATCATTAAATATTTTTCCTAATATATCCTGCAGATCTTCTTGGAATTCCTTGTAATACTCAGCAGAGAACCCATCTGGGCCAGTTGCTTTACCATTTTTCAGTTTTTGGATTGCTTTCTTAATTTCTTCTTTTGAGATTTCCTTGTTTAGGTTTGCTCTTTCAACCTCTGTTATTCTCTCTAGTTTCCTTTCCCCCAAGTATTTCACAATCCTTTCTATCTCTATGTCATCTTTCTTGTATAGCTCCGTAAAATAGGTAAGCATTGCCCTCCTAATTTCTGGGTTAGTTATATATTCTACCTGTCCAATTTTAATTTTTGGGATGTGATTTCTGACTCTTTTTTTCTCTTATTTGCCAGGCGAGATATCTTCCTGGTTTATTGGCCGATTGGAATTGTTTTTGCTGTAGATATTTTAAATTCTTTTCCATCTTGGTCATCTCGTATATTTCTAGTTGTTTTCTTAAGGTACCATTTTTCTCCTTCCAGTTTTTACAGTTTGGGTTCTTCTTTAATTCACCCTCACTTATCTCAATTTGAGTTAGCAAGTCTTTTAGTTCCTTTTGCCGTTTTTTTTCCTGATAGCCTGTTGTTTTAAGAAATACCCCCTCATATATGCTTTACTAGCATCCCAGATAATTCTAGTGTTCTCGAAGTCTCTGCTGTTTATTCCAAGGAACTCCTTAACCAGTTTGTGTGCTTCCTCCTTAATTTTCCTATCTTTCATTAAGTCTGCCGGGAATCTCCAGGAAAACTCCCTTGCCCTTGGAAATAACTCAATTTCCAATTGAGAGTGGTCTGCAATTGTCCTTGGCAGCATTTTAATGTTTTTAACTTGTACTGTCAAGTTTTCAGATAGAAGAACATAATCAATTCTTGACCAGGTGTTGTGTCTTCCTGAGTAGAAAGAGTAGTCTCTCTCTCTAGGATAATGTTCCCTCCAGGCATCTTTCAATTTAAGAGTGTTCATTAATCCGAAAAAACTTTTAGGTAGTTTTCCTCCAGTTGCTTTTTTGCACGGATTTTTGTCTATTTTGGGGTTGATGACTCCATTAAAGTCCCCATTATTATGCAGCTGCTATATGTCCCCCCGGCTATTTTCTCCTCTAGGTCTTTGAAAAAGTTAGTTTTAGTATCATTTGGTGCATAAACATTGCACACTAGTATAATTTCCCCTTCCCTTTTGATTGTTACGCCTATATATCTACCATCTTTGTCTTTAAACATCAGGGAGGGTTCCCATTCTGGGGTGATATACAACACTACTCCTTTTTTCTTTCTAGTTGTTGACGACACAAATTCTATCCCCAATTTATCCTTCTTCAGGTAGTTGACCTCTGATTCCTTAATATGTGTTTCTTGTAAACCTACTATGTTTGGGTTTTTTTCTCAAATTGTTAAAGATCCGGCTCCTTCTCCCCCACTGTTCATCCCATTGACATTCCAGCTGATACATTTTAGAGACATTTATACCCCTAGTCCCTCGGTTCCTTCTCTGTCTTCCTCCTCTTGCTGGTCTTCTTCGGTGGATTCTGGGTCACTAAGTAGTCCTTCATCCTCTCCTTCGGGTTCCGACTCCTGGTCTCCCCCTTCCTCTCTGTCCCTGGGGTTTTGGTTGGTTTTTTTTGCATTGGGTCTGTTTCTAGGTGATCTTTCTCTCTGGTTTTCTTTCAGTTCGTTTCCGTATCTTCTCAAAAACTCCTCAGCTTTTAGTTCTGTGGTCAACCAGTGTTTTCTATTTTTGTAGGTCACCATCACCCCTTCGACTTTCTCCCATCTAAAACGGATATTGTTGTTTTTCAACACATCTGTCAAGAAAAAGTAATTGCTTCTCTTGGCCAGTACACTTGCCGGAATTTCTTTTAGGATCACAATTTTTTTCCCTTTGAAGGACACTGGTCTTTTTGTAAACCACCTCAGCACTTCATCTCTCGTTGATTTGTGTGTAAAATTCACAATTGTATCCCGGGGTGTGTTATTTCTTCTAGAGTAACCAGACGTAAGTCTATACGCTCTATCGATCCTCCCTTCCAGTGTGGCTTCGGCTACGTCCAAGATTTTTGCCGTGGTGGTGACTACTATCTCTCTTAAATTCTCAGATTCTCCTTCTTCAATCCCTCTATATCTAAGTTGAAATTCCTTTTGATGTATCTCCGACAAGGTCTGTCTATATTGTGTGTCTTGCGCCTTCATTTCCAGCTCTTTAATTCTTTCGAGGTGCTCCGTTTGTTTAGTTCTTAGTTCTCTGTTCTCCTCTTTAAGGTTTAATATAGTTTCTTGCATACCCTGCATCTGATCAGACATTAATTGTATCCCCTTCCTCATATCCTTCATTCCTCCTTTTATTTCTTTAAATTCCGCTTTTAAATCTTCTTTCAGCCTCTTTCTGTCCTCTTCACCGTTCTGTAATAGTCTTCTCATGTCATGCAGCTCTGCTAGTATTTCCTTAAAGCCATTGTCTCCAACTCCCGATAGTCTCCTGGGGATTTCAGTTCGTTTGTCCCCTCCTCCTCCTTTTCTTGTTGTCATCTTGGCCATGCAATTGGATTGACTTCCCTCACCTCGAATTGGTCTTTTTTCCTCTGCTGGGTTTCCGTCTCTTCTTTCTCTGACAATCTTGCAAGGGTGTTATGTCAGTCCCACCGAGAGTTCTTCAATCCACTTTTTAACTCTTTACTTCCGCCCCTCACCCTCTGCCGCACGTCGTCCCGTCTCTCCTACTAGCCGTTCCGTCGTTTGTCAGTCTTTCGACTCTTTCAGCTCCCAAAGTTGGGAGAGCGTTTGTTCTCTCCCCTTTCCCCCCTTTCCTCAGGGGTCGTTGTTTTCTTTCTGCCTCGTTGCGGGGGTTTCTATATTTTCCGTAGCTCTACGGGACTGTTTGGTCCGGCGTTGCTTCTCTTCCGGTGAGGGGTTTCCTGTTCTATGAGTTTTCTCAGCAAGTCTTCAGTTCGGGGGCTTGTTTCCCAAAGCACCTAGTTGTATCTTCACTCCTCCACTCCTCACCCTCCTCTTCCGCCCTTCACCCCTCCCAGTTTTCAGTCTTTCTTTGAAGATTGTTTAGTCTACTGGGCCCCGCTTATCTGATCTTCTATCCACGCGGCGCCATCTTCAGCTCTACCGTAAATTTAGGAGTCTTTTGGGAATCTTTCTTCCTTCTTTTCCCCTCTGCACCACTTCTCTCCTTCTCCTCTCACCCCTCCTCCGCCTCCGCTCCTTACCGGGCTGCTTCTTTCCAGGTTTTCCTCTTGCTGATTCCTGCTTGCGCCTGGACTTTTTTTTCCCTTTTGGTCCTTTTCTTTCTTTTCTCAACCTCCGAGGTGAAGGGTGGGTGGGTGTTCAGATGTGCGTGTGTGTGTGTGAGGTCTGTGGCGAAGAGCTGAGGTCTGTTTGCCAGACCTTTCTTGGGCAGCGGTTCCACCGGTCCTCAGGGGTCGCTTTCCTTCCCGGTATCTGTCGGAGCCCTTGAGGGGCTCCCACAACAACCAGGCGGTCGGCAGACCCTTCTTCCTGGACCTTGGGCCTTGGCACTTCTTCTCTGGGTGCTGGCGGGGTCTTTCCTCCTCCCCAACCGCTTGCTCAGTTTCAGCTCGGAGAGAGCTTCTCCAGCTGCGCCCTACTCCGCCATTTATCAGACCGGAAGTGCAAGCCTGGGAAGACGTTTTAAAGCAGAGTAGAATAATTCCCTCCTCTCCTCTCCCCTCATTTCTGTCTGGATCCTGGGAAGCGTTTTAAAACAGACTGGATGAATTCCTCCCCCCCCCCCTTCTCTCCCCTCACCTCTGCCTGGATCCTGGGAAGTGTTTTAAAGCAGATTGGATGAATTCCCCCCTTTGCTTCCCCCCTTCTCTCTTCTGGAGTAAAACAACTACTTTCAAAGTAAAGACCACCCAATGAAACAAACACCCAATGAAACATAACACTTTCAAACCATTAAGGAAAGGATTCAGAAATCTCAGAAGTTTCGAAAAGTTTAGAATATTTTTTTCTGTGAAAATCGGAATTAACTTTAGAAATGAACCACCAGCACCCCCTACATCCGAAACGAGTTTTGAACCATTTTTTTAAAAAAATCAAACAAGCTTAAAACGTAGTCCAATCTCATCAATCGTTCCATATTCCTATGTCTGTTACACTGCCTTTTCAAATGCTTGCTCAAACAGCCAAGTCTTGACGTTTTCCGGAATGTTAAAAGGGAGGTGGGGCGCGCGATCTAATGGCCCTAGAAGGGTGTTCCATGTACACGCCATATATCTTATTTGTAGTGCAAAAAAACCAAGAAAGAATAATATAATATTTAAAATAAAGAACAATTTTAACCAACATAAACTTACAGTATTTCAGTGGGAAATGTGGCCCTGCTTTTGGTTGATGAGATAGTTAATTAGGATTGTTGTTGTTGTTATGTGCCTTCAAGTTCTTCCAGACTTAGGGAGACCCTAAGTCTAAAGTTTAGGGAGGGGTCGGGTAAATGATTTTGGAAGGCCGCATCCAGCCATCAGGCCTTAGTTTGGGGACCCCTGCTCTAGGTCTTCCAGTATGATTCTGTTGTCAACATCCACCAGAAGTGAGCATGGAGTTGTGCAGGAGAACCTAGAGATTCTTAAAGAGGTGTTCTCACCAGGAATCTCTAGATTGTCTAGCAAAGCTGTGTGGTCAATTTCTGCCAGAAGTTGACCATAGAGTTGCTGTGGAGAACTTCATGATTCCTAGAGAGATCATGTTAAATCCATGAATAATCAAATCCTCAAATGTGGATATCTGATTCTACTAAATAGGATTTTGTTTGATCTTTTTTCTCCTATATGGTCTGAAACACCCCCTGTAAAAATGAATAACAGCGTTTTCAAAACTAATTATGAATTTGAAGGAACTCATTGCCTCAAACTCAAGCTCTGTTGGACACATCTTCATAATTTGAGATTGGTTTACCTACATAAAAGTAATGGCCATTTGTACCAGCCTTAGACAGTCATTCCTTAGTTCTGGTTGCACATCTGTGAGACACAATTGCATATTAAGAGTGCAATGAAGTGCAGGTAAAATGAATAATAGATAGTGACTGTCAACACAGTTAATGAAAGTGTCTTGAGTAAAAGTGTTTAAATGAGGACTAATGCTGATGAGCTAATTGCTTTTGCTTATGGTTTATATAATGAATATACACCATGCCACATAATGAGATTTCAAGACATTATTTTTCCCCACAGTTTGAGCTAGTTTGTTACACTGTTTTGGCAGAAATGTAGAAAGAATTACTCATGATAGTGATGTTCATCTTTTGTAAACCATATGCAACAAAACGAAGGCAGAAGGCGATTGGGCGATCATTGAAATCATAGTCATTATCCATATTCAGACATCTTAAAATTCTTTATGTATATAAAGTGTCAAACTGTAGCAGTTTGTAAATCAGGCCCAGAAAGTTGGGAGAGAATGAGGACAAATACGGCACAGTAGAAAGTGACCTCTTCCCATAAGAGTTTGATGCCATGCTGAAAACTGCTCAAAGGAAACCATCTTGTTATTGAGATTTTTCTCTGGTCTTCCCTTTCACAGCCAGAATGTTGCAGGTTTCAGAAATTTGGATATCTCCACCTCCTATCAAGCCAGTTATTTCTGAGTATCTTACATTCCAAAACTAGAAGGGCCAATGTTGCTGACTGACTAATCCCAGCATGGGCAAACTTTGGCCCTCCAGTTGTTTCGGACTTCAACTACCACAATTCCTAACAGTGAGTAAGCTGGCTGGGATTTCTGGGAGTTGAAGTCCAAACCATCTGGGGAGCCAAAGTTTGCCCATGCTTGAGTTAATCTCTAGAGGCATAAAACAGAGCTTTTCTCCTTTTGGGGATGCATGAAATATGACAATGACCCAACTTTTTAGCGATCTACTGCTCCTGTTTTAACCTCAGTATTTTATTGTAGTTATTAATGTTGTATGTGGTGTTTTATCCTGTGATTTTATTGTTGTAAGTTGCCCCGAGCCGAACGGGAGTGGCGACTGATAAATGCAAATAAATAAATAAATAAATAAACTTTTTAGATGTTCTTTAATTATCAAATTCAGGCATCTTTTCCATGTTGAATTTGCATGAAATGTCTTCAGGAAGAAAGAATTGCAAGAAATCAAGCTGAAGTGCCTTAAAGGTTTACTGCCTTTGGGAGCAATCCACCTCAAGCAATCCTTTGCCCTAATAACTGCTCACACATTCTTTACCTAGGGCAAAGGCAAAGCTAGGTAGACAGGAAGGAGGCAGTATTGACATGTAGCCTTCTCCTATTTTCATTTGCTGACTTCTTTTAGTGAAAGGAGAAACATATTTACTGTTGATCCACTTGTTTCCACTTGAGATTGTGGAGGGGGATAATTTCTAGCTTCCATTATTCATGGTGTTTTGCACCATCTGCTAGTATACTGCAATGGAGCAACAAATTTGGGATGCAGTTAGTGGGGAGGCAGACATGAAGCCATTGCTCCTCCCTTCAGTTATCAAATATCTAGCATTGTAGGATTGAGAAAAGCACTAACACTTAGAACTCTTCTATTTGCTTTGTGCATCACTTTCTTTTTAAATTTTGCCTTAAGTTTTTTGATATCTAAACTGTATTTCTAAATTCTCAACTGAAGTTTTAAGTGACTGCCAGGATTGAAATTTGGGGACTGAAGGTGAAAATCCTTGGAGAGCAGAGTTCGTATTTAGGGGAAATACACTACTTACCTGCCCTCTACAGTTACACTGTGGCACTGAAATGCTATGAAAAAACACACAATCAGGGTTTGTTATTAAAAACATTCACAAGTTCTTCTACAATCTTATGAGTTACTGGCATAATGTAACTTTTATAGAGGTATTTTTAATATGTATATTTGTGGTGTTTTTGTTGTTTTTGTGTTTTAATTGTTCTGTAACCCGCCTCGAGCCATGAAGAGAGGCGGGTAAGAATTATTATTATTATTCCCATTTTACATAATGGGCAGAATCCTAAGACTTCAAATGCAGACTAAAGATTCTTTAAACAATTCAGTTGATCCCCCAGAAGAGCAAATATAAGCATTCCACAGGTCTGTTTGTCTAGATAAATCTTTACTTTGCTTTAGTTCCTTGTTCAGACAACATGCTCTAATATTTATTTATTTATGTATTTATTTACGACATTTATATCCCACCCTTCTCATCCTGAAGGGGACTCAGGGCAGCTTATAACAGAGGCACTATTTGATGCCTTAAGTACATTAAAAAAATAACACAACATATACATTAAAATCACATCAATTAAAAACAATTACTTAAAATCACATAATCCAGAAACACAAGACAGGAGCCTTTCAACTGTCATTTGAATTGTTCATTATTGCACTGAAACTTCATTGTTGCACTAGGAGTCATTGTGTAAATTCTTGGTCCCACAACCAAGTTCACTGAAGAAGCTTTTCATCTGCTTTGTATATAAAGAGGTTTATACTTTGAACTTGCCTACCTTGGCCAGACTTTACTGCTGTGTTTGAGTCTTTGAAAACTCCTCTGTGAGTCTTAAGTGGCCACACAATGCTTCACCAGTTCCCTGCCAGGCCCACCTCCAAAGCCTGCCCTTAAATAGCACCAGAGAGTTGCAGCTCAATTAATACAATTTGCAAGTTAAACAGTTGCTCCATGTTGTCTGTTATTGCTTGATCAAAGCACAGTCGAAATCTCGCCATCAATACTAGTTCCTAATTTGCATGTCACCCTTGAAATTAAGAGCTGGTCTTTATGGACAGACTTGGAAGATTTTTAAAAAGGAGAATGGCATAGAAGCCTCAATAATAAATAAATAAATAAATAAAAGGAGAATGTATATCTTGGCTCTATTTCCTATCTCTTTTTTCCAACAGCTCAAAAAAATAGTGAGATAGTCCCATGTTGTGAGTAAATAGTACAGAGGCTGGCATGCAGAATTATCATCTTTCATGATAAGCAAGTGAATCCTATATCTCAATTGGGAATGTAAGATTCAAATATACACTTTGTGTACTCTGGATTACTATGTAAAGGGATCTTGTAGCACTTTTAAGGATAAGGACCTCACCCTTGATGGGTGGCTTCTGTTTCTACACAAAATCCCACTGGTTACATTAAATGACAGACAACCTGTTCCATGGGGTGTCCGTGGTATTCTGTCTCTGCAGTATGTAGAAATGGCTGGATTGTAAAGACAGGCTCGAATCGACTCCACTCATGTCCCTGCGTTTAGAAATGCTTAGAAATAGGTATTTTTCCCCATGGGATTAAAGATTTTCAGTTAATTTTTTGGCATTTCAGTGTGTGTGCATGTATGTGGGAAGTCTTTCCATGCCCCTCGATGCTACTTCTGGCACCATTACTCTTTGAAATTCTGCAGTTACACCTTTTTAAAATATAAGTAAACCTGTAATGTGAGCACTCCACATACATCAGAATGGGAGAAGACAACAGCCACCTCCTATTCCATTGTCCAAGGAGTGCCCAGTTTTTTTTAAAAAAAATAGTGTAGTTCCAGAATTTCAAAGGTTTGAAATTGCATTGTTAGAGAAAAAAAAACCCCAAACAAACAAAAACCTGATGTATTATGATGAATGAAGTGCATAATTTAATTGGAAAAAATCAGAGGTGCATTATGTGTGATAGGAATGAGTAAATTCTCCATCTTATTTCAAGACAAAATGCCATGGAATGCAGAGGGGAAAAGACGCTATCTCCCACTCCCCCCACCTTTTGTGATGAGGTCTTAAGTGGCAGAAAGAAGTTGGTTGCATAAACTTTCATAGACTTCACTCTACTTAATAACGGTGTTGTTGTGAGTTTTCCAAGCTGTATGGCCATGTTCCAGAAGCATTCTCTCCTGACGTTTCGCCTACATCTATAGCAGGTATCCTCAGAGGTTGTGAGTTCAGACCTCACAACCTCTGAGGATGCCTGCCATAGATGCAGGCGAAACATCAGGAGAGACTGCTTCTGGAACATGGCCATACAGCTTGGAAAACTCACAACAATCCAGTGATTCCGGCCATGAAAGCCTTTGACAATAGATTCTACTTAATAAGTTAGCAATGGTTTATGCCATAAAGAATAAGATATTCCAACAAGTTTTTTGTAATAAAAATACTTTGTTTTTAATTATTTTAATCTGAAGAAAATGCTTGGAAAGTATAGTCAACAGATGTTTGTCTTTGGAAGTTGCCTGTTCAGGGATAGCGATAAACATAATAGTCATTTTCTAAATAAAAAAATGGCCTTAATATATACTCAGTGACATATAAATGCTAATCCAGATCTGATTAGAGAATATAATGTTGCAAGCAATGTGTTTCCTTTCTCTTAGAAGGGAGATTTATCACACTGCGATAATTTAATCTTGGTATAAATTGCTAAATTGTTTTTGTGGCAAACTTTGGTGTCATTACTGCAATGATTCTTGTATATAATAAAATGTATTTTACTGATTCAGCTGTTCTGAAGGCAGACAAGAGTGTTCCATTGCTTCATCTTATCCGTTAAATGAATGACTTACCATTCTCTCCCCAACCCAGACAAGGATTATTTTGTTGTTGTTGCTGTTGCTGCTGTTTCATAACTCTTTCGTTATGCTTATTCTATAATGTGAGCCATTTACATTATTACACAAGGTCTATTGTTCTGAGAAGCTTATATATTCTTATGGGAGCTGCACTTTCTTTGTATTCAGAATGGAACTTGTAATGGCTTCAATTTTTTTCCTTAGGGTACTTATTTGTTTAACCGAGCAAAGACAATTCCTTCTGTCCTTTCCAGCATTCCTTCAGGATACTGAATCAGGACATACTTTAAGATAAATTCCATCCTAGAAACATTAGCCATATATATCCTGAGATTATGAAGCAAATCTGTCAAAATAAAAAGAGTGTGAATCGCTGTCCTAGACTTTATGCATTTTATTTATTTATTTATTTTATCTGACAACGCATACTGGTGAGTCCTCAGACCAAATACAGTGTTGAATGGTTTCCAGAAGTTGGTTAAGGATACATTAGGGATACTTGATTGTGAAGTAGTGGGCAACCATATCTGAAAGACAACTTTCCCATCTCTATCAATTCCAGGCCTCTAGTCTGCCAACATCAGAAGGAATTGACAGCAAAGCACCTTCCAGAATGAAGTATGAGATATCAACTTATATCTTGCTCTGAAATGTGTTTTGAGGAGGTTGTTTGTTCAAACATAGTGATAAACATAACAGGCATAGGTGTGCTTATTTTAAAAACTGTCCAAAAACCTATATGCAGATGACACCAAATTCTACTAAAAACTACTCCTTCCTACCTAAATCCAAGAAAGCTGTACTGACCCTAAACCAATGTCTGCCATCAATAATAATAATAATAATCTTTATTTATACCCCGCCACCATCTCCCTCAACAGGGACTTGGGGCGGCTTACATGGGGCCAAGCCTGAAAAACAAAGTACAGCAAAATAAAGCCAATTACACTAAGCAACAAATAGCAACATCATAATTACATAACAACACAGGAATACATTGAGCAGTATAAAATTACAATAAACACAATCACAAAGACAATGGATGGGCTGCATGTGCAGGAGAAAAAGTTAAAAACTCAGGGGTGAGATAAGGAGGAACAGGTTATTTGTAAAGGAAAGCTCAAGAAAACAGGGTTGTAGAACCAAACTTTCCCTGGGGGCGTACCACTCAGTGACAGAATTGTTGGGGGAAACAGTAGTGTGAGGTTGTGTGCCTACTCACCAAAGGCACAGTGGAAGAGCCAGGTTTTAAGGTTCTTTTAAAAGGTTTCTAAAGTAAGGGCTTTCCTAATATCTCCGGGTAGAGAGTTCCAGAGCCTGGGGACTACAGAGGAAAAGGCTCTCTTCCTTGTGCTCACCACACAAGCATGTGGAATTGGCAGGGTCTAAAGGAGGGCCTCCCCCGAAGATCGAAGGGCCCGGGCTGATTCATGGAGGAAGATACAGGTCCCAAACTGTTTAGGGCTTAATAGGTGATAATTTGCACATTGAATTGGGACCGGAAGGTGAACGGCAGCCAATGAAGCTTCTTAAACAGGGGGACTGAATGAGGACAATCAAAATGAAACTTAATCCAGACAAGACAGAGGTGCTTCTGGTCAGTAGGAAGGCAGATTAGGAAATAGGGATTCAGCCTGTGCTGTATGGGATTGCACTCCCCATGTTCGCAGTTTGGGGGTCTTCCTGGACTCAGCATTGAACTTGGAGGTCCAGGTGTCAGTGGTGGTCAGGAGGGCTTGGTGGTCAGGTGGTCAGGAGGGCAGTGGTGGGCAGTGGTGGTCAGCAGTGGGGGAGGTTTTAAACCCCGTGCCTTTACAAGTAAAACATGTGTGCCAATTGTGCACAAGTAAAACATGTGTGCCCATCTGGATTACTGTAATGTGTTCTATGTGGGGCTGCCTCTGAACAGTGCTCGGAAACTTCAGCTGGTCCAAAGAGTTGTGGCCAGGTTGCCTACTATGGCTAGCTACAAGGAGCAAACAACCCTTCTTGGGCAGCAGCTGCAATGGCTGCTAGTTTGTGTTCAGGCACAATTCAAAGTGCTTGGTTATGACCTTCAAAGCCCTAGATGGCTCTGTTCCAGGTTATTTGGTGACTGCTTCCCCTTGCAAAACCTGCCCAGGCCTTGAGATCTTCATGAGAGGCCCCTCTCTTGTTCCCACCTCCATCTAAAGCCCCGTTGGTGGGAACAAGAGAGAGGGCTTTCCTTCTCGGTGGCTGCCCTTCAACTCTGAAACTCCTTTCTTCCCATGGAAGCCAAAATGGCCACTTCCCCACCCATGAACCACCAACCATGACTTCCGACACCGCTTAGTAGGGAGCTAGTATCTAAAGCCTATCCTTATTGTTACACTAATAGATTCCCCGTGCCTTTACAAAGTCTGTTTTTGTCTTCTTTTTAAAATAATGAAATGCAAGTCTCCATTATTATCTTCATTATTTCCTCCCCTGATGCCATTGGAAGGCTTGGCAATTTGAATATACTCTACTAGTTTTCTTCTCCGGTCCTTAATAAATCCCCCCCCCCCCCTTTGTATTGACATCTAAATTCAGTGAGTGGCTATGGCAGCTCACTACTATTTTTAATTGTCTTTTTCTTTCCTATATAAAAAACCTTTCTTTGGGAGTGACAATAATATAAAACCAGTAATGGAATTATTCAGTAGGTGACAAATGTGACAATATTGAATTTTGTCATGGAAAGCAAAGAATTATAGGTGATACCTGATATGAAATGGTAAAAAATGAAGTAATTAAACCCTCTGTGGGAACAACCTATGTTTTCTTTGGATGCTATGGCTCTGTAAACTTTATGATGTATTGATGGCCCATGAACATTTGAAGAGAGAAAAATGCCACTCATTTTCATTACCACCATCCTCCTCCTGACTGTGCTCCACCCGTGTCCCAATTCCTTCTTCCTATTGCTTTCCATGTGCCAACAAAGCCTAGCTCATCCATCTTGGACTACCCAAGGTACATCAAGATTAAAAAGAAAGGGAGGAAGAAAAGCCCAGACCATAAATCTACATTTCCTAGGAGAAAAGTGTCTCACTGGTATTAGGCAATCTGGCTGGCAATAGCCAGTGATTTGCAGCTTTTATACTACACATACCTTAGCCAGATGTTCCTTATTTTAAGGGTCATCCTTCATTTTAAAGGGATTATTTTAGATCTCAAAAAATTGCAATACTGTAGAACAAATGAGTACCTCCATGCCTTTGAATCAGGTGTGATGATAACAACAGGGAGTCATAATACTATGATTGTTTCTTTTCTATTAGGACAATCTGCAAGTCTTTAGGGGGATATTATTCCCTTCTGTTTTCGTGGTACTCACCCTCTTCTACACAATGCACAACTGTGCCTTCATTTATTTGTACAGCCCATTTGTTACAATACATTTCAGTTTTATTGGCAATCATGAAAATTAATCCTTTTTCACTTTTGAAGTATAATTTAAAGCAGGGGTCCAAAGCTGCACTTTTGTTATTTCCAAAGCCCCTTGTATTGCCTGGTACAATTGTGGTGTAAAAACGATGCCCAAGGCCCCAAAATATGGGGGGAAGCACAAAACCGTACCTCAACGTTCATTGTTTCCATATACTTCTCCAATTTGAATTTGTAGCAACCAAAATGGTGACTAGATATGTCACTTTGTGGATAATTAAACAGGTGTGTGGTGATTCTTTTAATGTAATGTACCTTATAAAGTCTTATCGGTATGTATTAATTCATTTAACACATTTTTAATCTACAGGGTTTTTAATTTAATGTGGAAGTTTAATTGTTTCATAACTTTTGTATCATTAACTTTTCAGATGTATCTTGTTTAAACATGTTTTTAAGCCACTTTATGTTGGAAAAGGTGGGATGTAAATTAAACTGAATGATTAACCCCAAGGATATTAAGAACATAAGAACATAAGTAAATTAAACTGAATGATTAACCCCAAGGATATTCATTTATCTTTCTAAGGGAGAAGGGGAAGAATTTTAATTTTGGCTTGCACTTAGGACTTCATCAGACATGCTGCAGAAAGCCTAGTGGAGGGGGATTCTTAGCAAAGCATATTGTCTCCTTCCATTTTCAAAGACAGTTTTGTTTTACATATTCCATCAAATGTTTTTATGTTCTTCAACCATTCTGAACCATCACACACTTGCAGTCGCCGCCTACTTTGCATTTTTTTCTTTTTAATCTGGGAAAATTTCAAAATCATGGAAAACAAAACTAATACACTAGCTATAGTGCAGTCTCAAAAGCAAAGATTATTATGGACCTCATCCCATGGTAGCAGTGGGGGAGGTTTTAAACCCTTTCGCCATGATCTGGCCTTCCTATGCCTTCCTGCCCTGCGCCAGTGGTATTTTAAACCTTTTTGCCATGATCCGTTCATTTCATGCCTTCCTGCCCTGCATTAGCCCATCACTATTGTAAATCCCTTTGTCACAATCTGTTCTTCCCATGCCTTCCTGCCCTGAATTAGACCAGGGCTATTTTAAATCCTTTGCAGACAATAAGTTGAACATGAGCCAACAGTGTGATGCAGCAGCTTAAAAAGCCAGTGGGACTTTGGGCTCCATTAAAAAGAGTATAGTATCTAGACTGAGGGAAGTCATAGTGCCTCCTATTCTGCTTTGGTTAGGCCTCACTTGGAATCCTGTGTCCAATTCTGTGCACCACAATTCAAAAGAGATATTGACAAGCTTGAATGTGTCCAGAGGAGGGCAACTAAAATGATCAAAGGTCTGGAGATCATGCCCTATGAGAAGTGTCTTAAAGAGCAAGGTTTAGCCTATGGAAGAAAGGTTGAGAGAAGACATGATAATCATGTATAAATATCTGAAAGGATGTCAAAAGGAAGAGAGAGCATGCTTGTATTCTGCTGCCCGGGAAACAAAGGATCTTGTCACATGTGTTGCCAGAATTAGCCATTTGCTGAATTTTGATGATGGCCAACCAGGGGGTATGAGTATCTGTTGCCCTGTGGCCCCCAAACCCCAGCTTCCCCTCTACTTCATCACATGAGGGGAAGCCTCCTTATGGAAAGACAGAAAGTCCCCCCCCCATTGTCTGCCGACAGCAATTTTTTGGTGGCAGCAGGATTTTTTTTCCAGTTCAGCCACAATCTCATCCTGAAGTGGCTGAGCTAAAAAAACAAAAACCATCACCACTGCCGAAATCAAGCCTGTGTAAAGAAGTCAGAGGACTCAGAGTAATGGGTTCAAATTACAGGAAAGGAGATTCCAATTGAACATTAGGAAGAACTTCCTGACTGTAAGATCTGTTCAGCAATGGAATTCTCTGCCTCGGAGTGGGGTGGAAGCTCCTCCCTTGGAAGTTTTTAAACAGAGGCTGGATGGCCATATGTCAGGGGTACTTTGATTGTGCTTTTCCTCCACGGCAGGGGGTTGGGCTAAATGGCCTATATGGTCTCTTCTAACTCTATTATTCTATGATTCTATGAATCCACTTTGCCATGATTTGTCCTTCCCATGCCTTCCTGCCCTAGATTAGATCAGTGCAATTTTAATCCCCTTTTTAAATTTAAGGCAAAAGTATTTTATTTATTTATTTATTTATTTTCTATTTTATTTTCTATTTTATTCTTTTTTTATTTACAGCATTTGTAGCCCGCCTTTCTCAGCCTTACGGCGACTCAAGGTGGCTTACAGAAATTGGCAGAATTCAATGCCATTAAAATCATTTAAAATATATCCTCACCAGTGTCTTCCTGCTAAAACCATTGTCCAGCAGCGTCTAGTCATTCCATGTTCATTCTTGCTATTTCATAATTATTTATTTTGCTGCATTTCCAAACACATATTTAAAGAGCCAAGTTTTTGCTCTCTTTCTGAAGGTCAGGAGAGAAGGACCGATCTAATATCCCTTGGGAGTGAGTTCCACAGCCAAGGGGCCACCACTAAAAAGGCCCTGTCCCTCATCCCCACCAGATGTGCTTACGAGGAAGGTGGGATCGAGGGCAGGGCCTCTCCAGATGATCCCAAATTCCTAGATAGTTCATAGGGAGAGATATGTTCGTACAAGTAAGCTGGGCTGGAACCATTTATGGCTTTATAGGCTAAATGTATATCCCTGAAATGTAGCAGAAGTGCATAGAAATGTCTGGGGGGGGGTGGGGGGAGGCAGGGAAAAACTATCTTCTAAGCTTCCAATCCATCTGAAAATGCATCTGGGATAGAATCTGTCAGATTTACCCATGTTAAGTTGTTTCTGTGATGCGGAGGAATGGGAGTTCCTATGGTCGGTCTCCTATGCTCCACTTCGTTCACAAATCTTTCTGCATGAGCCTGTAACAGTAATTTTTAAATTAATGTAATCCTAAGGAATAGCACAATTGTATGATAATGTCACTTTGCTTTCACTGCATTTTCTCCTTCATAGTAAGCTAGGCTTTTGAACTTGTGCTATTGCTAGCTTTTAAAGTTTTTTGTTCCTTTAAAACTCAACCATAGGAAGTTCTAGTGTCTACGAAAGTTCGGGAACAATTTATAGAAAACTTTATACTTACTAACGGGAGCTGCGCTCAGGGAGTATACAACTCATCTGTTGCGCCAACTCCACTGGCTGCCAGTTTGCTGCCAGGCACAAGTCAAAGTGCTGGCTTTAGCCTATAAAGCCATAAATGGTTCCACCCCAGACTTGGGGTGGAGGGGACAATAATCCTGTTGGTTTGGGAATTCTAGCAGTTGTATTTCAGAAAAGTAACTTTTGAAAGATATGGCCATTTTGTTCTATAAGAATAAACATAGGGGTCTTATAGAACTTTTAAGAATAACAGATAAAGAAATTGGTACCACAAGCTTTAAATGTACAAGCATTTAAGTATATTTAATCAGATGCCTGGAATGAAGTGCCTAGGAACAAAAGTTTATAGCCATGTGAGAATAGTCATAGGATGCTAGGCATGTGGATATGATGGTGAAAAGACAAGTTCAGTTTTAACTGTTGCCTTTGGGGGACAAAAGTATGAGAAAAGATATTGCATAACACCAATGTGAATAGACAACCATTTGAATTATGAAGTGAATTATTGGAATGTAGTGGCTGGAAACCAGAAAGGAGATGTGCGGTTGCTGGGAGAGCAGCATCAAAAGTGAGTGCTCCGGTCTGAGCTTTCCTAGGGAATGTTAGTGGTTATTTTAAACTTAGAATTTTATACCCAGCAACTTGGTCTTATTGCCTTGCAGCCTTTCAATCCCTATAACAGCACCGTGGCTGCATGTTTAGTTAGTTAGTTATTTCATCACTGTTTGCAAGAAGTTTTCTTGGTGAGCAGCGTTCAGCCTGGAATTTACAGCTGATAAGAAGATTTCTCCTTTCCTCCCCTCTTCTCCCTTCAACTGATTTATGGACACAAGAAAGCACTGCAGGCAGGCATAGAGGGAGAAACTGTTGAGAATTAAGCGCCTTGAAGCGTCGTGCAAACTTCTGAAGAGAGCTCTCTGGGAAAAGCCTCCATATTTACTCTCTCTTTACTCTCTCTCTCCTCTGGTGTGTCGGCACCTGGTGGTGGAGACTCCCAGGCCGTGCGGCAGTTTGTTCTCCTGGAAGAACTGACTAGAGAAAGAAACTTAAGACGTGGAATCCTCTAAATCGCCTGAGCTTAGTGCGCACAGCTAGTAACATACTTTGGCCTTACTCCCCCCTACTTACGCACTACATACGTACTTTGTGGTCATGAAGGATAGACTTAAGAAGAGGAGGCGGAAAGAGATTGGGAGGCTCTCCGCCACTAGGGGAGGGAGAAGAGTTGTCGGCAGTTCTGGCCAAAGGAAGATCACAGACATCCTTCTGCGGGAAGATACCCCCAAAGATACGAACAATAGACCAAATGACTATTGTGACCACTCAAGCGAAACAACGGAGAGATCTACGGAAATTTCTCAGTTAGTGGATTTGGATTTCGTGGCCCAAAACCGAACTACTGAGTGCATGCAACGTCAACGTCAGGAGGAAGGGACCCCAAGCAAGAGTGCTCCTCCTCCACGCCGGAAGCCAACTTAACCAGCCAGGGCTCTCCGACGATGACGGAGGTGGTACTGACCCTTCTTAATAAGCTACAAAGCATTGAAGGAAAAGTGGAGGAGGTTAAAAGGATAGTGGACAAGCTCACTGCTGGGTTGGCCATTACGGAGGGGAGAACGAATGATCCTGAGACCAAAAGACGACATTCTGCCATTCTTTCACAGGCGGCCACTAGAGGGTATATAAGAGGTGGACCAAGCAAGGTACAACAACTGTTCCTACAACGGGACAGAGTGGCTCTAACCATCAAATGGTCCCCGATAAACAGAGGTCGATGGCATAATCCTCATATGGTTAGACAGTCCCTTTCATCCATTCTAGGGCGGAGGATTTCAACAACCGAAGTGATTGAAATTGCATGGTTGCCCAGTAGGGGGGCCGCTAGACTCACAATTTGGATGAAGGAAGAATCAATGGTTAACCAACTTCTTGCCAAAAAAGCCGATCTTGCCAAATTTGGAATAGATATGACCAGAATCTTCCACACTAGCATCGCTACGAAACTCTTAGGAGACTCTGAACCCTCTTATCTCAAACCATGCAACACTTGAAGGAAGACTCGCGCCAACACCTCTCAATCAACAGCAACTGGAGAGGGCAATTGCAGGCACCTGAGGCAAGGGAAGATAAAGGAAAGGAGATTGAGCAGAGGAGCTTCAGACCACAACAACAGCAACGCCTCAACCCAGACCAATGTATCTCCCTTCGGGCCAAAATAATGGCTCTAAAATCCAGACTACAGAACATTAAAGTGGGGCAGGGACAGGAGGGGACATTTCGGTAAACCAATCAACTTCTGTCGAACAAGACGGTATCGGAACATCTAGCCCCAACTTAAAGCTGACCGGAAATTTGAGTGAAAAAAAGAAAAGGAAAAGACGTACTTCTGACCATCAACCAACTCAGCCCACCAAGAGCAAAAGAGTCAACAGTGACTTAGGAGGGACGGCACTCATGGACCAACCAGGCAGAGTGAGGGATACAGATTTGTTGTCATCTTCCCCAGATCATGCTCAACTAAAGACCCCCATGAAGAAGTATCTTACTTTACGTCCCACATTGCACTCGCCCCCGAAGATCTGCTCCACTCCACAATCGGCGGACTCCCTGCACGCAGTCAAATACAAGGGATGGCTGATCTTATCCGGTGGAACAGTATGGACAATGTGGCCATCCCGTGGAACAATTGTGTGGACAGAGTGAACAGGACGGAGATTACTTCCGAACCGGACCAAGCAAATCACCAGACAAACTGACTAGGGCAGCGCCCTTCTCCGTCCCTTGCACACAGCACTCACTACAGGAGAGAGTTCAACAAAATCTCATATCAATATCCTCTCCTGGAACATTGCCGGGGAACTCCATGATCCAAGACTCGACGTCTGATTTTCTGTGCAACTATGGTATTGTAGCGTTACAGGAGACTTGGTGGGTGGGACCACATGCACCCATAAACTTACCGGGGTACTCCAGCTGGTATTTGGAGGCGCACAGGGTCAGATCTAGAGGTAGGGCTGCTGGTGGTCTGGCCACTTATATAAAGACAGAGTTCAACTGGCAGTGTGATATCATTATGTCGGAGAATCCCCACTTTCTTCCAATTTTATGTCATACTCAGGACTCTTCCTACATCTTAATTAATATATACATCCCACCAATAACCTCCCCATTTTACCATCCTGAAGTATGGGTGCAGTTGGAGTCTTTAATATTGGAATTAACCCCTCTGTATCCTCAAGCGCTTCTTATTCTGTTAGGAGACTTCAATGCACGCCTAGGTCATAATCCCCAAGAAACTGCCCAGAAGATAGGCTTAGGGCAAGATACTTCCCATATGCTGTTTAAGGGACTATCTAGGGATCATACATCAAACCAGGCTGGTATAAAACTTCTATCTCTGGTAAAGAACTGTGGGATGAAAATCTTGGGAGGGAGGGAGCCAGGGTTTGTGTACCCCTTCACCTTTCATGGTCCCAAATCCAGCAGTGTGGTGGATTACATTTGTGTGTCAGTGCAGGCTGACCACCTATTCTCAGACTTTCATACTCATACTACGCTGGTCAGTGACCATCAGCCCCTCAGTGTCACTCTGACAGGGAATACGGATCTTAGAACGCCATCCAATCTAGAGCAATGGTCCGTAAACGAATCGAAGCCTCATCAAATTTACGACTGAAATGGCATAAAGTTGACACTATTGCAATTTCAAAGAATTGCATTCTAGGGAACTTAAGGAATGGGCAAATATAGTGACATCCACAGTAGTTCCCTGGCAGATGGTAGATTCAGCGTATAGCAACATCTGCTCAATGCTTAAAAAGCATCTGACTGTCCCTGAACCTGGGCCAAAAAACCGGACATTGAGAGATAATAAACCATGGTTTGATAGGGAATGCTACCTAATGAGGAAGCAGTTAAAGAAACAAGTAAGGAAAGATAAGCTCACCCCCACAATAGAGTCACAGGCCTCAATGATAGGTCTTAGAAGGAAGTATAAACAGCTGATTAAAATAAAAAGCAGGAGAATGCTGTGGCCCTGTGGAGTGGATTAGAATCGGCGGCCAAGAGCTCCTCCCCCGCACTATTTTGGAGGGCAGTAAATGGATACCTCAGTGAGAGGAAATTAATAAAGATCAATCATATTTCCGCACAGGAATGGGAGCTATATCTCAAGCTTCAGTTTACTAGCACCACAAATGATGTCCTGTCAGATTCGGGGAATCTGGTCAGTTTGGAACAGCTTCCTGAGTGGCCACCCATAACCAGGGGAGAAGTAAAAGCAATAATTAATCAGCTCAAGAATAACAAAGTACCAGGAGAGGACTCACTCCCGGGAGAGCTGTTTAAGAACAACTCTGATTGGTGGTCAACCCTGTTGGCGGGTTTATTTACACATATAGTCAATACCCTAAGTATACCACTGGGGTGGAAGCAAGCGATAGTAGTACCAATATACAAGAAAGGAGATAAATCTGACCCTAAGAACTATAGACTCATTAATCTATTAGACGTAACAGCTAAAATCTTCTCTAAAATTCTCCTGGAGAAATTAAAAGCCTGGCTGTTGGCAGAGAATATTCTCCCAGAAGAACAGGCGGGGTATAAAGAGGGCTGGTCAGCCATTGACAATTGCTTCATACTAAACCATATTAGTAGCACACAGATTAGGAAGGGGGGAGTTCTATATGCCGCATTTGTAGATTTTTCCGCGGCTTTTGACAATGTCAACAGAACCCTTCTATGGAAGAAACTGAAGCTGCTTGGAGCAGATGCTAGACTTCTGAAGCTCTTGAAAATGCTGCATACAGGAAACACACTCCAACTCCGAATGCCTTCTGGGGCACTCACCAACAAAGTTGACACTCAGGGAGGAGTGAGGCAGGGATGCATCTTAGCACCGACCCTTTTCAACATTTTTGTTAGCGATCTTCCACGTAAACTAAGAGGGCAGCAATTTCACATGCCTAAGATTGGCCAAAGACACATCAATTCTCTTTTATATGCTGACGATGTTGTCATTCTCTCCCTTACCCAGATTGGGCTTCGTAGAGCCTTAGTAAGATTCAACCAGTATGCACACAGTAACGATTTAAGCATCAATAAAGCGAAAACCAAGGTTATCAGGTTTGCATACAGACCCAAAAGGCACTCCTGGACACTGGATGGGGAAAACATTGAGCAGGTTGATACCTTCACCTATCTAGGAATTACTTTTTCGGCTAAAGGCTCATGGAAGGCCCAACAATCAAGGAGTGCCACCAAAGCAAAACTAGGCATTAACCAGATTCTCAGACTAACCAAACATCAATATCCGGGTTCCCTCCTACCTACGATCAAAGTTTACGGAGCCAAAATAATCCCTCAATTACTCTATGGGGCTGAGATTTGGGGTTTGGACACCATGCCAATCATCGAACAGGCCCAGATAAACTTTGGCAGACAGCTTCTGGGGCTGAGCAACAGGACTCCAGCGGTGGCTGTTAGGGTGGAACTGGGCCTGCAGCAAATTAATGGTTTGGCAAAAATAAGAGCGTTCAACTATTTATGTAAAATTGCCAACTTAGACAACGATAGACTCCTAGAATCTGTCTAGAAGAACAGCGCAAGGCAGCTAGGGACGCTTCCTGGGTGCTTCAGCTTGAAACTTTCCTGAGAACCCGAGGTATACAGGTGAATGCACAGGGAAGTTACCCACCTCGTACCAGGAGTTAGTTAAACAGCGCATTGTGGATATACAGGCACAAGAGGATATACACGGGCTAGCGAACATCAAATCCCTAAAATGGTTATCGGTACAACAACATGTATTTAAGAGGGCACAATATCTAACACACCAGCTCCCTAAGTATTTAAGGCTCGCCATGACTAGGGCAAGATTTGAGCAGATGGAGACAATGGAGAGATACGGCAGATTTCACTCAATACCATACTCCGATAGAATTTGTATCTGTGAGGCTCCAGAAGTAGAAAATATTAGTCATATACTCTTAAACTGCCCGATATATGCAATAGACCGGGCTAAACTTCTAGGCCCGATTTTGGGAAACAAGGAACATTGGGCAGAGCAACATAAGATTAACTGGCTCCTATCCCATGCGAATCCCACCATAATAAAAAGAGTGGCCTCCTTTTTGGTGAAGGCCAAAAGGAGGAGGCAGAGATTTATTGCTTCGATTGGCACCAACTGCTGGGGCGACGAAGATCAGTAGTGGAAGTAGGATTAGCACTATAGAACTACGAAGATAGATAGGGCACATCCACTCTAAAGTGACAGTGATTAGCTTTCACACTGTCTCAAACCAATTTTAGTTACCAGATGAGGATGAATTGATCATGTGATTATCTGACTATATTATATTACATTTTATCCTACTATATTTTATTTCATTCTGTTTTATTGGTGTAATATATATTGATATGACTGATGGTCTCTCAATAAAGATTCATTCATTCAAAAAAAAATTCATTTCAGCCACAGCTTAAGGTTCCGGGTTGCAGCCTGCCACTTTTGAACTCTCGCATGCTGAGATGTTCCTGCGAGTATCTCTGTATATCTTAGAAAATTATTTCTTGATTTAAGGCATTGGTGTGCTGGCTGATATCTGAACAGGAGATGTCACTGCCTTGGTCCTTTCATTATTGGTTGCTACTTCCCGGCAGATGTTAGGTGATGCAATACCGGCTAAACAGTATAAGTTCTGCAGTGGTGTAGCAATCCTGTGATAATGTGTCATTAAGAGCCGCAGCCACTGTTCTAATGTGGTGAGATGTGTTTCACACTTGACATGCATACTCAGTGGCAGAGTAGCAAAGTGCAAAGGCAGATGTCATCACTGTATCTAAACTCTAGTTTCCTAACTCTGTATTCCTAAACTGTAATCCTCTAGATATGCAGAAGCGGCATACCTAGAGGACTAGTGTTTGGGAATCACTTTTATAGAATGTGTTGCTATTGTTGGAAACCCTTTTTATCAGTCACAACTAACATAAGTAACCATATGAAGTGGGGAGTTTTAGTCCAGATGAAGACAAATCCCAGCCAAGACTTAGGCCAAATCCAGACAGGTCTTTATTCCAGAAACATCTGAATTTTTTTTAAAAAAAACACAGATGTTTCTGAGGGCCTGTCCACTCCCACATCAGAAAGCACGCACTTTCTTGGGTGGGTGTCCAGACATTCTCTCGGGACTAGCCTGAGAGAACATCCAGAGGCTCTACCCTCATCCCTCCAAGCCCCCAGACCTCTTAGAAAAGTAATAAAAAATGTATGTGCCATCCATTACAAGCCTTGCCTGGCTCTCCCAGTGAGTAAAAATGATCTGCCAGGAGAGCACGGGGGGGGGGGGCAATTTTCCTCCCCCCCCCCAACACTCCTGGTGCATCATTTCTACTCACCAGGAGAGCCGGCCAAGGCTTGTAATGGAGGGCACATAAGTTTTTATTACTTTTCTAAGGAGTCTGGGGGCTTAGGGGGAGGGGGTTGGGCATTCCCACAGTTTAGCCTGGTAAATTGTAGGAATACTGTCTGGAGTGCAATATTCTGCAGTCCAGACCCAGAAATAGTGGATTTATCCCATGCTTTCCAAGAAGGCGTGGAATAAATCAACTATCAAATTAATTAGCTACAAACCAGTGTTTTCCTGGTTTGTAGCGAATTAATTTGGAACTGTCCAGAAGGTTGTCTGGACAGCCCCTCCTTTATTGTGGTAGATACCGCAATAAAGGTGCTGCCTGGGCGGGCCCTTAGAAATCTAAGGCATGGTATTGACAACTGGTTGAGAGGCTATGTTTATGATCAAATTAAGCCATGCAGTTTATAATAGATATGACTATTATACTTTTATTGGAATGAGTTATTCAAACCATAATCAATAAATGCTGATTAATAACACATGCCACCAGTAAACAACTCCAAAGAATCAATTTTATGCTTTTTTGGTATAGAGCTCAACATTTCTCATCGGCAGTTTTGTATCTGATATTGAGCTGAAAAACTAATGGTTTGTTTGTTTTTTTATAAAAAAAACAACCCAAAGAACCCAATTGTACTTTTAAAATAGGGAAGTTAGTTCCAGGCTAAACTTTGTTGTCTTAGCTCAATAGTATCATTTAACCAAAAAAAGCCCCCTATTACAATAGACACAGCTGAAAAGTTAATTGTATAAAAAGTACACATTAATGAACATAATTAAAAATGGACTTCTGGTGACCTCCGAAAGGAACAAAGCCTCCTTACAAACTTCACAGGGTTTTACGTTTGGCGAGAGGAGCACAGTATCTGTGGTAATTAGACTTGCAACACGTTTGTCTATGCTAATTAGATCTAAGTTCTAATTAGTTTCTTTATGTGACTAAGAACGACACAATGGTGAATGAATTTAATGTGTTTTTGCAGCTCAACCCTGGTGTTAGATCCATTTTCCATACCTATCTTAATATGAAAAACTTTGTTTTATTTCATCTGTAAGATTACTGTAAGATATTTTTACAGGAGAATATGGCCTTATAAATCTGAATTCTTGATTGTCCATATATTTTTAGCATAAGTGTGCAAATTAATCATTTGATAACCAACAATGGAATAATGAGACCTAACCACCTCAAGATGTGTTGGCTTGGAAATCAAGCAAAGGAAAGCAAACTGATAAAAGGTCAGCCGAGACCAGATGCCAACCATTTTGTGCAAAACACTTCAGCCTCAGGAGCAATGCAAACACTTAGGCTACTTCTCAACTAGCCATAATAGGAAGGTAACCCACACAACTCAGAAGTGAAAGCAGAAATCACAGGTTAACCTCAAGTAATTACCACCCAGTGTCGAACCTTTCGTTCCTGAGTAAGGTAATTGAGAGGGCAGTAGCGGAGCAGCTGCAGCAGTTTCTGGAGGACACAGCCTGGCTTGACCCCTTTCAGTCTGGCTTCCATATCAAGCACGGGACAGAGACCATGCTGGTGGCCATCGCATATCAGCTCTAATGCCAGCTTGACCAAGGTGGATTGGCGCTGCTTGTGTTATTAGATCTAATGGCAGTGTTTAATACGGTCGACTACAATCTATTGACCCACCGCGTCACCGTAGCTGGAGTTTGGGGGACAGTCCTGAAATGGCTGTCCTCCTTCCTCCGCGATCGGGGACAGTGAGTGGAAAGGGGAGACCTGGTTTCCCAAGGGGCCATTATCTCCCCCCTGCTTTTTAACGTCTATATACGACCTCTCGCTCAACTGGTTCAGAGCTACGGACTAGAGTATTACCAGTATGCTGATGACACTCAGCTCGTTCTGTGAATGGATGGCCGGCCAGATTCTGTACCTGATAATTTTCAACAGTGCCTTGAAGCCGTGACTGGATGGCTGCGTGCTAGCAGGTTGAGGGTGAACCCGGCAAAGATGGAAATCTTGTGGCTGGGTCACCCTGGTGGATGGACTGTTCAGCTACTTACCCTTGATGGTGTACACCTGTGTCTGTCATCCTCTGTGAAGAGCTTGGGAGTCCTGCTGGACCCTCGGCTATCAATGGTGGCTCAGATCTCCAATGCCAGCAAAGTGGCTTTCTTCCATCTCTGGCAGGCTAGGCGACTGGCTCCCTATCTGACCAGGGAGGATCTGGCCACAGTGATCCAGGCTACGGTCACCTCGAGATTTGATGACTGCAATGCCCTCTACATTGGCCTATCTATTTCGGCGATTCGGAGGTTCAAGCTGGTACAAAATGCAGCTGCTAGGCTTCTCACTGGTACGCCGGTGAGAGCTCACATAATACCAATATTGCAGCAGCTGCACTGGCTACTAGTGGAGCACCAGGTCTCCTTCAAAGTATTGATTATCACCTTCAAGGCCTTATATGGTCAGGGGCCATCATACCTGAGGGACCGTCTCACCCCATATCAACCCCAGAGGTCACTGCACTCCATTGACCAAAATCTTTTGATGATTCCTAGTTGCCACTCATATCAGTTGACATCAACAAGACGGCGAGTCTTTATGATCATAGCTCCAACTCTTTGGAATGCTCTGCCAGAAGATGTGCAAGCTTTGAGAGATTTAACAAAGTTCCGCAGAGCGTGCAAGACGTTTTTATTCCAGCAGGTTTTCAAGGTCTGATTTGGTTAACCAGCTGTAAATAGTTTTAGTTTTTAGCTAAGACTCTAATTTTTTTGGGTTGTTTAAAAGTATGTTTTTATACTCTCTGTAAGCCGTCCTGAGCCCTCAGGGAAAGACGGCATACAAAACTGAATAAATAAATAAATAAGTAGTCTCCTTTCCAACCTGTAAGCCTTTGAACACTTCAAAAGAAGGTTGCAGAACCTTACCCCACACCAAAAGGGTGTTACAGTTTCTCACCACACTTATATCCCCCCCCTCTACCTGCCAGATGAAGCAAGTTAAATTTCATTTGTTATGTGTTTTATTATCATTTATACTGTTGTCTTATTGTAAGCTGTTCCCAGTCCCTTTGAGAGATGGGGCGGGATATAAAGCTTCATGCATTCATTCACTCATTCATTCATTCAATGGGGAGGAAAATAAAAGCCCTTCTATACAGACCATATGCAGTATGTAGCAAGGTGTCCACAAAAATATACCCCAAAAAGCGCTATAGCACACATCAAGCCAGAGATTTACACATCAAGCCAGAGACAGCATATTTAAATAACTCATCAGAAAGTTCAGAAAAAGCTAGATAATGTGCTGCAGCTGACCATAATGTATCCATGTACAGCTGAAAACCATGACCAGAAAATGCAGAGTGCTTGTCAGAACACTGCTAGCACTTGAAGAACTTTAAAACCAAAAACCAAAACACTGGAACATTTCTGGCCGGAAAATGAATACCTCCAGGCAAGGACACACAGCTAGTTAATTACTGCTCTAGGAGAAGAAACCTCAGCAGATTGGTTAAGGACAAAAACATGCACTTTCCAGCAGATGTCAAACTACAGATACTGTGGTTCATGAGTTTGGTTAGATCCCCAATTACCAGATACTGTGGCCACATCCCTGAATCAGTTCCTGGGGTGCTTGTGCAAAACTGGTTCATTTTAATCCATCTCTAGACTGAATTACAAATTGCCGGCCTTCCGGAAAGCCTGTAAAACTGCTCTCTTTACACAGGCTTTTGGCCTCTAATTCTTGGTTGGTAGATTAATACTGTTTTAGTGGGATTACTGGGTAATTGGGTTTTATTTTGTCATTTACTGTTTTAGTGTTGTGATTTTATGTATTGTAAACCGCCCTGAGCCATTCGGAAAGGACGGTATACAAATTGAAATAATAAATATAAATAAATAAATAAATTATAATGTCTGTGTAGAACACTCTATATGTCTTTGGTATTGACATTACACAAAGCTAATTGTTCCAGATCTGCAGACACAATATGGGATAGGCAAAGCCTCACATTTCTCTGAGAGTGGGAAGAGTAGGTTGCACTGTGTCTCTGCAAAGAGGTATGTGAGGGGGCACATTCACCTGTGTTCTGATCACAAAATGATTGGCACTCCTCCCCATGTTGCTAACACTAAGTAAAGAAAGTTGGGGTAATATGACCATGGCAATAGTGTCAAATCTAAGTTATGATAATGAATACAAAACAGCTACCTGGGTTGACTGTTCCATAACTTTGTCATACTCTGATCACTAGCTCGTCACAAATTTTGACACTATTGCCACAATTGTAACTTCCTCCCACAAGCTATTTTGCTAGGCATCAGCTGCATGGCCTTCTCATTCTGCATTCATGGATTCAACCATCCACAGCTTGAAAATATCCAAAAGATAATCACAAAAAACAAGCCTTGATTTTACCATTTTATAGGGGAAACTACTATGCCATTGTATATAATAGGACTTGAGCATCCTGGGATTTTGATATCCACAGGGTATCCTGGATCCACACCCCAGAGGATTCCATGGGGACACTATATGTGTATGTGTGCATATTGATATTGTATTTAATTTTAAAATATTAATGCATATATGCTCTGGTGTTTTTGTATGCTGTTAATCGGAATTGGTTTTTAAAATGTCTATATTGCCTTAAGTCCTGGTTTTGCACACACAAAAGTCAGAATGTAAAGAAATATGATTATTTACATTTTTATTGGTATTATTTCATAAGAATAGTCAACCCTAACAACTTTCTTTTCCAGTCATAATGCAACACAACCCCAAGGTACCTAAGGTCTAGACAGAATGAGCTGTTTATGAATCATAGTGACTCTTCTTCTTTCTTTCAGCTGGGCTGTTGGAATCCTGTATCTGGTCTTAATGGATCCTTAACAGACCGAAGGCTGGAGAATAACATGCGTGGGGTAGTTCTTCGTGTAGTGACAGTGCTGGTAAGCAAATTGGATCTTTTTCCTTTCAAAAAATGCAACTATTTTGATGGCTAATATCTAATAGACAAAATCTGATGGAAATAATTTTGAAAGAAAATGACCACAGCATAGTAATATCATATTACAGTGTTACCCTCCCACTTCATAATTATTTTACAAATAAGGTTAAATTTCAGCATAGAAATTAAGTGATTTTTTCCCTACTTTTCCTACAGCCATATGCCAAATGAAGTGATCTATGTGCATTAACTTGAAAGGCCAAAGCAAAGTGTGCTTGTGAGTTCAAGCTCTAAATGATGCATAAGAGACAGTCATTCACTAATTGCAGCAGCAAATTGATTGCAGTTTCATGCAAATTGCTGTACTTGGAAAATACTAAAGATCGTGTTAGGGTGAATTATGTTAGTCAAGTGAAACAACTGCTAGTATTTTCCCTATAGGTACATTTTGGCTTGTCTTATCGCTGTTCTGACTTCCATCCTGGCCAGAAGGCAAGGCTTGTAAAGTTCATTAGCAATAGTAGTTCAGAATGCTGGGTTAGATGTGTCTCTGATCTGATCTGGCATGATTCTCCATATATTCTATTGTTTGTGAAAAATTTCATCTTGCCCACCATTCCTCTCACATGTGCAGTTTAGGCTTTCCATTTTGCATAGTGAGGTTTCCATTTTCAGCAGTGGAGTATAAAAAATAGTAGATCCTTACCTCCTTGTTCTTTGGAATATTCTTGCTCTGTAGTTGCAGTGCTTTTCTAGAGTTCTCTCTTGGTCAAAACAACTTTGTAGAAACAGCCTGGCTCACAAAGCTTTTCTTTGTGTATATCCCTCAGAGTCATGCATTTAACCTTGTTGGCATATATGGGAGCAGTGCTAGCAATTTTGTGCAGAGAACATGTTCTCCATTTTCTTCTCAGCACTGCCAGAAGGGTTGAAACTAGTTAGGAGCTAAGGAAAAGCATTTATCCCATTGTCATCGATCCAGATGCTGCATCCATATATTTCTTCCTTGGTATTACCTGCTTCTTTAGGAAAGTGCAAGAGGCATCATTTTCAAAGTATGCATTGTATCACGTACCTAGTTAGTGCAGGGAACTGCACTCAGACTGTGACTTAAGCAAATGAGAAGGTAAGAAAAGTTCTTTTACCCTCCCTTTTGTAGCCATAGTTCGCTCCATGACAAGTTGCCGATAGTGAACAAAGATATGCATAATATCAACAGACTTAGGATAAGCCACTTTGGAGGGAAGGGCAACTTTTTACCCATAATACCACCCAAGGGCTGCACAAACTGCAAATATCAGAGTGGGAATGGGAAAAAAATTAAGAACTAAGTACAGTGTTCTCTGACTTATCATGGGTGTTCTGTTCCACGAAGTAGGGATGCTATATTAATTTTAATATTTATACAGCCAAACAATATATATACAGTCAAAAAAAATTGGGCTGAAGGCCCAAAGCAAGTCTGCTTCCACTGGCAGGAACTTCTCCCGTTGCCGAGGGGGCTGCTGGAAAGAAGAAGCCACCTCTGGCAGCATGGCGGAGGAAAGAAGGCAAGGTGAGAGAAAAGGCAAGGAGTAGTAGTAAGATGGGTGTGGGGGCACCGGGCTTGCCTCGGTGGCTGCGCAGGGAAAACCACAAAACAGCAAGTCCACAGTAAGTGAACTGCGAAGGAGCGAGGGAAGACTATAGAAATATTTGTTTGAAATTTTATATATATAAAATATATATAGTGGCATTTTGTGTCTTGATATTCTGGGATATAGGCCTGTGTGGAAGGTCTCTCTGATAACCCAGTTCAAAGCAGATATTGTGGCATTTTGTGCCTTGATATTCTGGGGTATAGGCCTGTGTGGAAGGGCTCTCAGATAACCCAAGACAAGACAAGATTTATTACGCTCAATGACCAGCATAAAAATGTACAAACATCAGGATGTACAAACATCAGGGTACACATACATGTACAAACACATGTACACAAATGTACAAACGTCAGTGTATACACAGGCAAAGTTTAAAACCCAATATTAAAAAGATAGTTAAAATAGTATTAGACATTTAAATGCTAAAATGACAATGGTAAAACTGAAATAAATATTAAAACTTTCTAAGACTGTGACAGCATCTTGAAAATCGTGCTTTCTTAAGTGTTGACAAACCATGACAAGGAGACTCCTGGGTGAGAAAGAAACTTTGAAGTTCAGGAATTTATCTATGTGTATATGGGTTTTTTGTTGTTGCATAGAAAGTGGCATGTCCATCTGATCACCTGAACATTTGTTTTTTGTAGCATCTATCTGAAAATATGATGGGTAGGTGTTGAAACTTTCAGGGCAAGACTAGTGGAAATGACTGTTCTCCCTTCGTGCAGTATTTGAATGATTGGGAGAACTAGTTTTGGATTGGGTCCCTATTTGGCCACTGTCACAGCCGGGCATGGTCTTATCAAAGAATAACATTGGCCTCAGTTGCTTCTGTTTGCACCTTCACAAATAGTTGGCCCACAATACTTTCTTCTTGATAATGTTGCAAATAGCACTCCCCATTAATCTAATTCAAGGTGTGATATAGCCAAAACAGCAAAATTACTTCCATAAGAACCTCTTCCCATACCTATCAGTAAAATCACAATAATATTGTGATGGAATAAGAATGTTCTGTTCTTTCATATAATTCAGAATCTTCTTCCTGAGGCAGCTGCCTCATTCTATGGGAAAGTAATGCCATGGGATTGTCTTTCTGGTGTCACCAAATCCCTCAAGCGCAGGCATGTAGCCAGGGGGGGCTAAGGGGGCTTCAGCCCCCCCCCGAAATTCTCAGGGTGGTCCGCAAAAAGGCCTTACTGGTACATTATTTAAACTGTTATGTTTATTCATATCATGATCTGATCACCATGCTCATTATATCCCACATTCATGGGGTTATTGGGATAACAATACAAAAGGTTTGCTAGGGTAGACCCTCTTCCACCCAGTCTCAGCCCCCGAACCAAACTCAGCCCCCCTCCCCAAATCAAAATCCTGGCTACGGCCCTGCTCAAGCGGATTGCTGTGGAAGAGTTCCAGCTTAAATAACCAGAGGTTCGCTCTTTCAACTAGTGTTGCTACTGGGCAGCAAGAACAACACATTTCAATTTTTCAGGCTTTCTGGTTTTTATAAGTGAATTGTGCATTTTCTTCTAGATTAAACTAAACTGGGGCAAGTAACTGCAGAGTAAGAAAGTAGTATTTATAGTTTTGTGCATTTGATTTGATGTTCATCAAAGTAACATCACAGCAGTGGTAGCTGGCCTTTGTACTTTGCTTTATACCGATTTGAAATTAAAATAATACCCCTGCAATGAAAATGCTCAGTGAATGTTTCCTATCAAAAGAAATTCAAATTAGCTTCTCGTTCTCTTTTCCCCGCTTCTATAATTTCATCCCTATTTTATCATTTCAGTTAACGTGCCAGGGTGCATTCTTCTGGCAAAGAATTATATTATGAATATTTAGTGTCTTTGATACTCATGTGCATAGGAGAAAGAAATGCACCATTACTCAAGCCTATAGAAGCTGGTATTATCTGAAAAAGAGAGAGAGATTTGCAAATTCAGAATTTCTTATAGCAGATTACTTCCTCTAGCACCAATAACTTTTTATGTGCAGAATATATTAGCTGACACTTTTGCACCCAGCCACAACTTTTCTTTGATGGATGTTGTGACTATACTGTAAGATGTACTTTTCTGGGCATTTATATGTTTTTTCTTAGTAAGTAAGCATATATACATACAGTAGATCCAGTTCTTCCAACCTTCTGGGTCTTCTTCACCCTCCACTACATACAAAAGGACCATTCGCATGACAGTGATTGCTATTATTCCACTTTAACTGCATGGTTCCATCCTATGATATCTTACATTATAGTTTGTGGATTTATGGAAAAATTCTAGATTTTGGCCTGCTCAGCTTCAGCAAGGTTGTTCTAGTAAGAGTCTTAGTAGCTCAGGGGTCCTCAAACTTTTTAAGCAGAGGGCCAGGTCACAGTCCCTCAAACTGTTGGAGAGCCGGATTATAATTTGGGGAAAAAAATGAATGAATTCCTATGCACACTGCACATATCTTATTTGTAATGCAAAAAACACTTAAAACAATACAATAATTAAAATGAAGAACAATTTTAAGAAATATAAACTTATTAGTATTTCAATGGGCAGTGTAGACCTGCTTTTGGCTGATGGTGTATGATTGTTGTTGTTGTTGTTGTTGTTGTTGTTGTGTGCTTTCAAGTCATTTCAGACTTCAGTTAACCTTGAGCGAGGGCTGGTAAATTTATTATTAATTATTTATTTCCTACATTTGTAACCCACCCTGCTCACCCCCAAGGGGGGGGGGGGACTCAGGGCGACCTCACAGCAAGCACCATCTGCCGCTGTCACAATTATAAACATTCAACAGTACAATTAAAAGCATTAAACAATTAATTAAAACAGTTGGTTAAAAACAGTTATTTAAAAACAATCACTTAAAATCCAAATCCAGATCCTGATCAATTCATTATCATGAGTTGCTTAAATCTTCTTCCCACATTGCTGTTATTCAATGGTCGAACGCTTGGTCCCATAGCCAAGTCTTGAGTTTCCTTCTAAAAGACAGGAGGAAGGTGGCCCTCCTGGGGAGGGAATTCCACAGGTGGGGGGCCACTGTTGAGAAGGCCCTATCCCTCATTCCCACCAATCGCGTTTGCGATGGTAGTGGGATTGAGAGCAGAGCCTCTCCAGGTGTTCTTAGACTTTGTGATGGTTCATAACAGGAGATATGTTTGGACAGGTAAACTGGGCAAGAACTGTTTAGGGCTTTAAAGGTTAAAAGTTAGCAGACCGGCAGCCATTGGTGCTGGCATAACAGAGGGCTTGTGTGCTCCCTTTATGCCACTCCAGTGAGAAAGCTGGCTCCTGATCATTGGACTAATTGAAGCTTCCAGACAGTCTTCAGAGGAAGCCTCACATGGAGTGCATTGCAGTAGTCTATCCAGGATGTAACAAGAGTGTGAACCACTATGGCCAAATCAGACTCCGCAAGATATGGGCACAGCTGGTGCACAAGTTTTAATTGTGCAAAAGCTCCCCTAGCCACCGCTGAGACCTGGGGTTCCAGGCTCAACTATGAGTCTAGGATCGCTCCCAAGCTGTGAATCTGTGTCTTCAGGGGGAGTGTAACCTCATCCAACACAGGCTGTAAATGACCTTGGAGGGCCGTAGTTTGAGTAACCCTGTAGTAGCTATTGAGTTGAGAAATATTATCTGACTTTGCCTGTATAGTATTCCATTTCTTGCCATGCCTGCACTGCACTGAATGAGAATTCAAAGAAGATGTACAGGTACATACTGTTATTTTCCTTTGAGTATCTACTTTGGGCACCTCTAGAATTCTTTGGAACTGCTCTATTCTTTGGAATAAAGAACTTTGTTTTTGAAATTTTGGAAGAGAAGGAAAAGAAACTGTTTAAGGAAAGGGGTAGAAATTCCAGAAGCTGCAGTCTCTCCATCTTGATATACAAAGAGATCTTGCTATACAAAGGGACCGTTGAGACTGAGAGAGAAAAAAGTTGTGAGCATAAGCTTTCATTGACTGAAGTCTATTTCCTCTGGTGCACTTGACACTACCAGCTTCTTCTCTGTTTGTCTCAAAGGCACTACAAAATCCCTTGGCATAATGATATTCCAGACTAACACAGCCATGCATATGAATTCTTCCAGTTTTTATATACTGGGATATACGCATCATATTCTGGCGGAGACATGTCACCCTACAGTAAACAGATTTCTATCATTTGCCTAGAATGGAGTTCTATTCTAAGGTTCATCGTGCTACCCCGGGAAACCTTTGCATGCTATGGTGGAAGTGACAAATTTTAAATGACATGTAGACATTATGTGCTGAAAAGTCAAAAAATGCAAGCAGCTATGTTGTTCCACATCAGCAATTCATGTTCCTCAAGAGTGGCCCTTTTAGAGATCTGTTCAATACTAACTGCTGCAAATTGCTTTGCATTATAACATATTTAGCTCATAACTCCTGCTACTAGGAAAATATGTCCTCCCACTACCTGCTTCCATAAAGAACATCACTAAACTAGAAAGGAACAATGAAACTTAAATACCAACTAGAGTAGACCCATTGAACCAATGGAGTATACATATATGCCTTTTTCCATTGTATCAGAAGCAAACCAAGGGTACAGTTGTCATGTATTTTTTAAAAACACAAAGTTTAAAAAACTTGGCATTATATTAAATGTCCTTTGACCAGTAGCTAGCCACTTGGAGTGCCTCTGGTGTTGCTATAAGAAGGTCCTCCATTGTGCATGTGGCAGGGCTCCGACTGCATTGTAATAGGTGGTCTGTGGTTTGCACTTCTCTGCACTCGCATGTTGTGGACTCCACTTTGTGGCCCCATTTCTTAAGGTTGGCTCTGCATCTGGTGGTGCCAGAGCACAGTCAGTTCAGTGCCTTCCAAGTTGCCCAGTCTTCTGTGTGCCCAGGAGACAGAACCAGAAGTGTTTTCCAGGTTGCTAATAAGTCAATGGATATACTGTAAATGAGATTTATTATAGGATTAAGGCCAGTATCACAATCTAGATTAGTGCAAAATTTTGTAACTTCAAGGTTGTGCAACCTTGTTGTAGTCCAGATTACTGTGACTCCAAGTTTTGATATTGCAGGGAGTAAGATGCAGCTCCTCCCAAATATAGAGCATACATATGATTATTTCATATCCTATTCACTTATGACTGTGGCATAAATACTAAAAGGGGAAAAAAGCAATGACAGGGGAGAAATATAAAATAATTTCTCTCTTTCCTTGTGCTCTTCTTCATTTCTTGCATCTATAAATTAAACTGATGATTTGCCATGTTGGCACTGCTCTTGTGACTCCTGTTAACTTTGATGACATTACACATTTAGGACTCAACAGCTTCTTCCTCCTTAAACCCCTTAAGGGTTTGCCTTCATGATTATGAATTACTCACTGTGTACTTTGAAACCTTTATTTAACCCAGGTATGAAAACGCACATGTCACCACTGCATTAGCCTCTCAAAAATATCTATGTTGCTTTAGGAAGAAGGCACAGTTGGCCACTTGTTACTAATTTTAGCTTGCTTTTTTGCCTTTTGTTGGTTCAGATCTCTCAGTTATCAAAAGGGATAATGAGTTTAGTAATGGGAAAATGTGATTTTAAGGGGGAAAGAAAGCATATACAAGGAAGTGTTTACAATTCTGATATGCTAACATCAAATCAGCCTAAACAAGATGCCAGCTGTCTTTTAAGAAATGGGTAAACATTTAAGACCAGAGCTAGCTAGCACCATGTGTCCAATTCTAATTTCCATTTGCAGCTCTGTATCTTGTGCATTTGAAAGTGCCCTTAATTTTTTTTTGTTTTTCATATGCCTAGAAATGATTTACTAATCATGGAGACCTGTGCATAGACAAGAGCCTCTCATTCTGCCCATGCCACCAAATGAGACTGGTCCAGTTTTCAGTCATAATACAGAATAAAACTTTGAAGCGGGTTCAAATGCTTAAAATAACTACGGCAAATAGGTTAACACAACTAGATTACATCTGATCTTGGGAGCTAAGCAAGATCAGTCTTGGATGTGACACTATCAATGAATACAGGTTGAGTATCCCCTAGCTCAGGGCTGTCCAACTGCCGGCCCTGCAGGTGTTTTGGACTTCAACTCCCAGAAATCCTAGCCAGTTTACCAGCTGTTAGGATTTCTGGGATTTGAAGTCCAAAACACCTGCAGGGCCGGCAGTTGGACAGCCCTGCCCTATCTAAAATGCTTAGGAAAAATGTGTTTTGAATTTCAGTTTTTTTCACATTTTCAAATTCTTATATTTACATATAAGTACATAATGATGTATCTTGAGCAAGGGCCCAAGTTAATACAAAATACATTTATTTCATATGCACCTTACACACATACCTTTAAGGTAATTTTATGCAATATTTTTGTGCATGAAATAAAGTTTGTGTACACTGAAGCATCGGGAAGCAAAGGTGTCACTCTCACAGTCATCATTTTCATATTTTGGATTTCTGAATGCTCAACCTGTATCCGATGCTGTAGGCTATATTTCAAAGAAAGGAACTGGCAAAGCCATTTCTCAGCATTCCTTTCTTAAGAGGCAGCTTGAAGTCACACACCCAAAGTTTCAATTGGAATACTCAAATAGATTAATTTAGCTAATAGTTCTCTTTCTCTGTTTCATTCTCAACCTTTCCCTGAGCAAACAACTTTTCAGGGTTTGGGAAATTTCTTCCTAGGATGAAAGCTTCCCACACAGAACTCCCATAACCAAGAGGAAATACTATAAGAGTTTGGTGGGCATTCACCTTGGGTTTTTTTTAAAGAAATAAGTTTTATTGGGTTTCAAACAATAATAAAAGCACAGACAAACAAACCCACTATACCCGCCCTCCCCCCTTATCCCCCCAACCCCCCCTACAAGGAGCCTCGTTTAAATCAACGACTTCCACTACCATCCTCCCGCCCCAAAATCTAATAACTCTTAGATAATCCTTATCAAACACCCCAATCTTTTAAATTGTAAATCCAGCCGCTCCAAGTCCATGGTTTTCATACATCAACACATAAGCAGTCCTTTAGATCTTTGTGTCCTTTCACATAATCTGTTATGGCTGTCCAGTCTGTGGCATCTGACTGATGCGTCATTGCTTTTGTTAGGCTGTCCATGTTCTTCACTTCTAGCAGCTTAAGAATCCAATCCACCACTTTCGGGGGGGATTCGTCCTTCCAACGCTTGGCAATTACTATCCTCGCTGCAGTAATGCAATAAACAAATTTTTTTTCTCATTTTTGCCTATTTCAAAGTCCAATAGACCCAACAATAGGTATCTCGCTTTGAACGGAAACTCTATCCCCAAAGCATTCTTAATCACTCCATACACCTTTACCCAGAATGTTTGAATCTTTCTGCAGCCCCACCACATGTGAAGGAAATACCCCGTCTCTCTGCGGCACCTCCAACATTTATTACTACACTTGTTATTGAACTTGGCTATGCAATATGGTGTGAGGTACCATCTGTACAGGATTTTAAGGGCGTTCTCTTTCAGGTTGTACGCATATAAAAGTTTTAAATGCACTTTCCAGTATCTTTCCCAATATCTCAAATGGATTGTCTGACCCAGGTCTCTGGCCCATTTTACCATACAATTCTTGATGGTTTCCTCTTCTGTTTTCCATTGTAAAAGATACTTATATAGGATGGCTATTCTTCCCTTCACTTTTAATGTTATTTTATCCCATATATGCTCCTTGTCCTCAAAGCCTGACTCTTTATCTTTCTTGAAGATCTCGTGGATCTGATTGTAATGGAACCAGTTCATAGATTCGTCTAGTTTTTTAAAGTCATCTATCTCCTTCATAATTGGACCGGAGTCCGAGCTCTTGAGAATTGCTTTGTACCTTAACCACTTATTTTTATCGTACTGTCTCCTGAAGTGCGCCTCCTGGGGAGACAGCCATCTGGGAACTTTTCTAAACATCACCTCTTTAATTTTCATCCAGGTTCTCAATAGCGGCTTCCTAACACAATGATTATTGAATTTTTTTTCAATTTTTGCTTTATGATACCAAAGGTACCCATGCCACCCGGTCCTCAGGTCAAATCCTTCCAGTGCCAGGAGCTGGGTATCCTCCAGTGCTGTCCATTTTGTGACCCAATCTAACGTGCAGGCCATATAGTAGGTGGTGAGGTCCGGGACTCCGAAACCACCTCTATCTTTATCATCGATTAAGTTTTTCCAACTAATTCTTGCATGTTTCCCCTTCCAAATGAATTTTCTCAATTCCCTCTCCCAAATTTGAAGGGGTTTATCATTTCCCAGAATTGGGAGGCATTGAAATAAGAATAGGAATTTCGGGAGGACATTCATTGTTATCAAGGATATTCTCCCGAGAAGCGAGAGCTTTAGGTGACTCCATTTTTGGAGGTCTTGTTTGATTTGTCGCCACTTATAGTCATAATTATTTTTAATTAAGTCATTATTCTTTGATGTTATAACTACGCCCAGGTATTTAACCTTATTTGTAATAGCTAAACCAGAGATCTCTTCCAAGTTCTCTCTTTCATCCAACTTTATATTCTTCACCAATAGCTTGGTTTTTTTTCCTGTTCATTTTAAATCCTGAAACCCTCCCAAATTCCTCCAGTTTTTCTATCCAGTATTTGATATTTTCATTTGGCTCCTCTATAACGCAGACCAGGTCATCTGCGAACGCCCTGATCTTAATTTTTCCTTTTTTTATGGATAGACCTTTCAGCGCAGCCTAATATTTTGATCTTAGATTTTTTCCCCTTTTTTATGGATAGACCTTTCAGCTTTGCAGCAGCAGAGGTGGTCGGAGGATGAGCAGCCTAATATTTTCAAGAAGCTATTGGCATAGGACCCAGATAAAAGGTGGGAGTGGGGAGACCCGGGGGGACAGCCTGTAAACATGACGAATCCGAGTGGGAAAGTGCCAGGGAGGAAAGTCCCCGACACAGCTTTGTATAGTGAATTTGCTGGTGTTAACTCCGTTTATCGTAATAGTTGCGGATTGTGATTGGTAGATAGCTTCGATGGCATTATTGGAAGGAGTGGCCTGACATCCAACTCTTTCATTAATAGTTCTAGAAAGGACCAATTGATACGGTCAAAGGCCTTTACCGCGTCCACAAATAGGAACGCCACTTTTTTTAAATACTGACCTTATAATACTCTAGTGAGTCTACTATCGTTCTGATGTTATCCTTAAGTTGGCGACCTGGCAAAAACCCTTTCTGATCTTGTTTAATCCACTTGTTTAAGAACCCTTTTAGTCTCTCCGCTAGGATGCAAGCATAGATCTTATAATCCATGTTCAAAAGCGAGATGGGTCTATAATTGCCCACCTCCGCCTTATTGGAACCTTCCTTGTGGATGACTATTATTCTCGCTGTTGACCAGGTCTCCGGAAACTTTTTGGTTAATAAAATTTCATTCATCGTCTTCAACAAGTATGGAGCTAGCACCTCCTCTAGGGCTTTGTAATACGTTCCCGTAAAGCCGTCAGGCCCTGGGGCCTTGTTGCTCTTTAGATTTTTTATAGCCTTATTTAATTCTTCCCTATTAATTGGGCTATTCAGGACCTCCCTTTGTTCCTCTGTAATTTTACTAAGGTGGAGGTTGCTTATATAAGCCCGGACTTCCTCTTTCTTAATATTATCCCTTGAGTATAAGTGCCTGTAAAAATTTTGGAACCTTTCACTTATTTGTATGTCCGAATTATAGACTTTCCCCCCATCGACTATTTGGGTGATATGGTTTTGTTGTTTCTTTTTCCTCACTTTTGCCATGAGCCGCTTTCCCGGTTTATTAGCATTTTGAAAGTGGTATTGCTTTGTAAATTTGAGGTTCGCTTCTATTTTTCGTAGGTCTAGCTTCTCCTTCTGTTTTTTGAGAATGTTCAATTGTAATTTTATTTTCCTATCCTTGGGATATTTTTTTAGATTTGCCTCAACCAATTTTATTTTTTCTAACAGATCCTCTTCCGCTTTTTGATTTTTCCTTCTCTGAATGGCGCTCTGATGGATAAAGTGACCCCTCATAACTGCCTTACTTGCTTCCCATACCGTATGGATATGGGTGTCTTGAGCAGTATTTATATCAAAATATTCCTTTAAGAGGTGTCTGTACCTTTCCTTCTGTTCCTCACTCCGGATTAAATCCTCTCTGAGGGTCTCTTACAGTTTGACTCCTCTGACCTATATGGAATTGAAGCGGATTATGGTCTGAAAATAGTTGTGGTAATATTTTTATTTTCCCAAGCTTGGTCAGCAAAGACTTGGATAGCCATAGCATATCTATTCTTGACCATGAGCCATGCCTGCTAGAGTAGCAGGTATAGTCCCTGGTTCCTGGATTTTGTTCTCTCCACCCATCCCGTAGGTCCAGGTCGTCTAGGATTTTTTCCCCTCTAACGGAAGTTGGCCTGTTCTCTTATCTTTCACCTTTCTTATAGACCTATCCCATTCCCTGTCAATTACCCCATTAAAATCACCCAGGATCATTAACTCGTCATAGTCTTCCCTCTCTATATTCTTCCTAAGATCCCTTAAGAATTTTATCTTAGGGCCGTTGGGGGCGTAGATGTTACACACCAGAATCCATTTGTTTTCCCATTCTATTTTGACCGCTACATACCTCCCCTCCATATCTCTGAAGGCCAGGTAACTTTTCAGTGAGTCCCTGATATACAGCACCACCCCTCTCTTTTTTTTGTCCCCCCCTGAATAATACATATTCCCCAATGCTTTTTGATTGAGATAGGCCACATCTCTCCCTCGAATGTGGGTTTCCTGGAGCGCCACCAAATCCACTTTTTTTGATTTTAAGAAATTGAAAACCCTTTTCCTTTTCTTTGGGTTGTTCATCTCATTAACATTGTTAACAATACATTTAATAAGTATAGAAGGACCTTTTCAAGTTCTTTTGGGTTTGGAGCCTCGTTTGGCGCCTCCAGTCCTCCGGGTTAGGTTCCTGTAGAGAGATCAGATTTTCCTCCATTCCATCAGCCTCTTTTTCCTCCTCCTCCAATTCCCCTTCTTCCTCCGTGTCATTTTTATCTTTCTTGCCTCTCTGGAATTGGTCCTCATCCACCAGTTTCTTATACATACTTCTCGCTTTCTCTTCTGACGTTATCCATATCCTTTTATCCCTCAGCGTCAACATAAGGCCCTCCTTTTTTCCCATCAATATTTTATGCTCCTTTTTTTCAGCTCATCGGTGAGAAAGAAGTATTTCCTCCTTTTCTCCAAAGTTATTGCGGGGAATTCCTTGAATATGGACACTTTTCTTCTGTTATAGGCTAACGGGTTTTGGGCGCTAAGTCTCAGAATCTGATCTCTTGTTGATTTTCTATTAAAGTGGACCAGAATATCTCTTATTGAATTGTGTTTTTTTGAATATTTGGAGGTGATCCGGAAGGTTCTGTCCAGCTCTTTTCCCATTTCTTCCTCGGGGATTTGAAGTGCCTCTGCCAGAATTCCTATCATCACCCCCCCTAGTATCCTCCTGCTCCACCTCCTCCACGTTTCGAAATCTTAATTGGAATTCCTTCTCCCTGAATTCCATAAGCTCTTGTTGGTCTTCAAGTTTCTTACTAAGTCTGGCCAAAAGGCCATATTTCTTATTCAGGGAGGCCTCCATGGCTTCACATTTGGATTCTGTCACTTGACCTTTTTGTTTAATTTCTTGGATCTCTTGTTGCATTGAAGTTAGCTGGGTTTTTAGGGATACGATATCTCCTTTTAATTCGCTTTTCAGGTTAGAGATTTACTGTTTGATAAGGGTTTCCTGGTTTCTTAGGAGGGTTTCCTGGTCTCCCTGTCTCACTGCCATGTCCTCTTGCCTCTTTGCTATTTTAATCAGCTCAACAAATAAATCTTCCAATGTTAGTTCCGAATGGCCTGATTCTTTCCTTCCCGGAGTCTTCCCAGATTTGTTGGGCTCTTTCAGGCCTCCAGTGTTCCCTTTTGATGACATTGTTATAACTGGCTTACTTGGGATGGGGTCCTCCCCTAATGAGACGCGGGTAAGAGGAGGGTGTTGATGCTTAAGAGATTGGTGGACAGTTATCAGATGCCGCCTCTTCCTTGGCGTGGGGAGGGATTCTAATCGTACTTCTCACAACTGATTCTTTAATGCTATGAAGCTCCCTAATTCTCTGATGTTATGTGGATTGGACTAAGCCTCCTCCTTTGTCCCTTCTCCCTTTTGTTTGTCTTCTGCTTGCTTGGGTTTTGGAGTTGTAGTTCACCTATATCCAGAGAGCACTGTGAACTGAAACAATGTTGGATCAGGACCAAACTTGGCATGAATATTCAATATGTCCAAATGTGAACACAGATGGAGTTTGGGGAAAATAGACCTTGACATTTGGGAGTTACAGTTTCTGGGATTTATAGTTAACACACAATCAAAGAGCATCCTGAACTTTGCAACAATGGAATTGAACCAAACTTGGCATATTGAACTCTCATTACCAACAGAAAGTACTGAAAGTGTTTGCTTGGGAATTGACCTTGAGTTTGGAAGTTGTAGTTCACCTACACCCAGAGAGCACTGTGGACTCAAACAATGTTATGTTATGTTATTGTTTCTTTTCTATCCAGAATCACAATGTTGGAAGGAGGCTCACCACTTTAAGGTCCCTAAAATAGGCATGGGAAAGCTTCGGCCCTCTGAGTGCTTTGGACTTCAACTCCCATCATTCCTAACAGCCTGAGGCCCTCTCCTGCTTAAGTGGCTAAAGGGGGGGGGAGGAAAAGAGCCTGATGCTGCTAGGAATGGTGGGAGTTGGAGTCCAAAACACCTGGAAGGTCCCAGTTTGCCCACGCCAGCTTTCGACAGAGACCTCTTCATCCCCCTTCGCGCCCTTTCTTCCCCCTCCTGCCGAACACTTACTTTTTCTTCTACACTGCCGCTTCTGCTGCCATTTTGATCCGAGGGGGCAGTGTGAGCGTGTTCAGGAGAGGAGGGAGGCAGATGTGACACATGCAGGCACTACTGCACAGACTCGCCCCAGAGCAAAGCAAGGCAAAGTGAGCAGAGCGAGGCTGGGAAGAAGGCAGCCCGAGTGGAGAAGAAAAAGTGTTCGGCAGGAGGGGGAAGAAAGGGTATTGGAGGTTCCAATTTCCCACGGCACACCTGATGGTCGCTCACGGCACACTGGTTGGGAAACACTGCTCTAGTGTGATGAGGCCCCTATAGGAGACCACCCACACATTATGGATAGAAAAAAATATTGTGTGTATATATAGAGAGAGGGGGGAGTAGGAAAACAGAATTGTTGAAAATCGCTGATGAGAAGAGTCTTGGATTGAAGAGAATTTTAACTGGCTTTGAAATTTGTATAGTTTCTGAAGACTTATTATTTACTCACATGTTTATTTCAGATGTTACTTTTAACATTTTTAAAGGGTAAGGGGTTTTTTTCTCCAAAATACAGTAGAGGCTTCAATGTATCTCCAGTTCTAAGTTTGAAAAATGTTATTCTATGGTGTTGACTTTATTTTTGGTGACTTAGTTATTTTAAACTTTAATTTGAGTCATGTATTTATTTACTGATCCAGTTGCATTGCCTCTATTGGCAGTTGCAATGGTCAGGCTTTCTATATCATATACAGTTGACATTGTGTTTCTTCCTTTCCTTTTATTGATATATTAGCTTGGGGACGCGGCAAGGCCCAGGTTATTTGAGAAAGGCATTGTTTGTTTTGGGAAGTTTGATATGTCTGGATGCAGTGTGAACTACAACTCCCGCATGGCGGGGTCATCCCCCCCCCCCCCAATCCCTCCAGCATGTTATGTTGGCCTGGGTTATTTGAAAAAGGCACTGTTTGTTTTGGGGTGTTAGGTAATATCAGTTCGGTAATTTGTAGCTCTATTTCTTATGAATGCTCCCATTAGAAAATGCATAAGAATGTGGGTGAACTACAATTCCAAAAATTGTGGGGCAATCTTTCCACAACCCTGCCATTATTCAAAGTTGCAACTCAAAAATACCAAACACAGTTTCAAAGTATTCAGTCAATATATATTAACACATATTAACACAAGAGAGACAACTCGGTAGGAAAAACAAAGTAAAGACCCACATTTTGGGTTCCGGTGCTTTTCCTCCATTGACAGTCTCCTCGCCCCAGCTTATCCATTGTGGATTATAAATACCCGCCTTGGGTTTGGATTACAATCAGTTTAACAGCGGCTTCACATTGGCAACTCTCCCCCTTTTAGGGGACCGCAGGACACCTTTGAATTTTGGCATTGAACCTTGGGATTGAACCCTGACACATGAACTGAACTTTACATATGATTTTGGACTTTACCCCTGCGCGTTCGGGTAGGAACCCAATGTGGGTCTTTATTTTGTTTTTCCTACCGAGTTGTCTCTCTTGTGTTAATATGTGGTAATATATATTGACTGAATACTTTGAAACTGTGTTCGGTATTTTTGAGTTGTGTCTCAGCAACCATTCCCGTTGTATTTCCTTAGATTATTCAAAGTTGGCCATGTTGGTTCTGTGTGCCAAGTTTGGTTCAAATCCAATATCAGCTGGGTTCAGTGATAGCTAGATAAGGGTGAACTACAACTCTCAGATTCTCTGGGCAATCACCCACAAACCCAGCCAGTATTTGCAGTTGGCCATGTTAGTTCTGTATGCCAAGTTTGGTCCAGATCCATTGTCAGCCGAGTTCAGTGTTTTCTGGACACCTGTTGAGTCAGTCCCCCAAACTCCTCCAGTCTGTTCAGTTGCTGATGAATTATTCTGTTTTGTTATGTGCCATAGGAAAGGGCAGGAAAAGATTAAGGGAGAGGCAGTGGGCAGGGTCATGCAAATTCCACACAAGAAACCCTGGGATGTCTTCCTGTGGTAGAGGAAACATGTCAAATCTAGGATGAAATGGTCCCCGAATGAAAGCATTCCTTGGATGAAATGGTGTTTGGGGAGGACATTGGCAGATTTTGGGCTAGATATTCATGGCACTATTACCTGCATTGTCAGTTGAGGGAGTGCCTTTGGAGGCTTCTCAACACTTGGAACTATAGCCTGATTGTGGAGGCTGGTAAGTGGACACTTCTGCCACATACACACATACACATTTTTCACTTTTATTATGTGTATAGATAGAAATATGGGAAAGAAAGAGAAGAAGAAAGCAGGACAGGCTAAACAACATTTTCCCAGCAGAAACCTATGGAGATTTTTTCTTCTTGCTGAAATGTTTGTAATTTACGGCAACTCTGATAAATGGGCTCATTTTATTTCTGGATGAATAAAATCATCATGAGGATTGATGCATGACAGAAGCGCCTGGCTATTTACTTTTCTTTCTAGTCATACCAGTCTTGAATTGGAAGCTGTCACTAAGTATGAAATACGTTTCATGAGATTCCTAGGAGGCAGTCATTTTTAATTTAAAACAGATAACATACAGTAAGTAATATAGGTTTTGAAACCGTTGGCACTTCTGAAAATAATACCTCAGGTAATCCAGTATCTAAACAGAACTAATTGCTTCCAGAACAGCTGCAGCAACAGCAGCAACACGCCACAGTTAATAATTTTTACTAAGACAATTTTAAAGGTTGAAAAAAGAATCATGGTTGGATTAAGCATCTTCTTTATTTTTTTGAGTGTGGACTAAGATACACCCTTGGTTTCCAGTGGGGTTTGGTTCCTGGACCCAGTATGGAAACCAGAATTCCATTATGCACAATTGTATAATAAAATGGTGCCCCTCATATAAAATGGCAAACAGTTCAAATGAGTGCCAGAGAGAGCTTCAGGATTTGTGAAATGGTGAGAGGCTACAGCATGATATGCCTGCACATTTGTGTAGTGCTTGACTCATGTCAAAAACATGATTTGGTTTTTGGAATGCTTTTCCTTAATATTTTCAAGCTATGGTTGAAAATATTCAAGCTATGGTTGAAAATATTTTCAAGCTATGGTTGAAAATATTCATGGGCTCTGTGGGTGCAGAGCCCATGAATACGAGGGCTGACTGTAAACTGCCTGAGACTTTCATGTTTGAACTAGAGCCCAGTGCTGAAATAACAGACAAATTAGCTCCTCTCCACATCTTTCATGCTAACTGCATTAATGCCAGTTCATGGCATGTCTACCAGTGCTTGAAGTAAGTTCTTCTCTTCTACATCTGTTTCACTGAGAAATAACATCTGGAAAGTAGCTAAGAAACAGCTTGCCTAGATAACAGAGGCAAACCCAAATGGGGAAGAATTTAGGTTCCTCCTTGCTTGGGAAGGCTAGAATGACTGAGTTCCTGCTTTTGCAAAAAATAGTCCTCAAATGGATAGGTTTTTTTTTTTAGTACAGATAACTATTTTAGATCATCTTTTGTTTCATTGATGGGCAATATGTGACTCATGAGTTGTTTGATAACAATTCCCATCATATCTTACCAGCAATTGTGGTTTTTGTCAAGACCATAGTTCTGATTATTTGTAGTCTTTTCCAAAGCAAGAGAAATGAACTTACTTGCAGCATGACTTTGGGTGGAACCAAATCCTACTTTGATTGCAATCTGGCTTTCTGGCGATGCTTAGAAGTCCATGTTTCCTACATTATGATGCCCAAATTTACAGAGGTATTTTGGTCACACCCATTTCTTTTTGACCATGCCCACTATTTGAATGTTGCTCTCAAAAACTGTTCTGAAATTGAATTTAGATCTCTGCTGAAAGGTACTCCTCTTTCTTGACCTAAGCTGTAAAGATTGTATCTTACTGATGGAATAGGACATCTTCAAGGTCATTTCCATCACAAACCAGATGCCTTAGGTTAAAATTCTTTAGTATAGAAGAGTTTGGATGTCACAAAACTTGATAATAATCACACACTCACCAGAAACAGTAATTTTTCCAGTGTCCTTTGGAATTGGATCTTTTGGGCATGGGCATGCTTGTATCCTTGTTTGCCTTGTCTGCCAAAGTAGCAGCTGGCGATAGCCTCAACGCCCACCCATTCCCACTATTGGTCATATGGGAACACACTGGGATTTAAAGGCTTTGCATTGTATTTTACTTTCCCTTAATCTATTACCTCATCAGGCTTTTTTTCTTTTATATATTCTGTGCCTAGCCATAATTAGCAAAAAAGCCTTTGTAATGAGAAAATTAAATATTTCAATTATGTTTTAGCTATTGATTCCCAACTTCAGGGTAATGAATTTTGTCATTGAACAAAAATAACAATCTGCAGTGTTGTTCCTCACCCAAGTGTAAACATTGGGGAAAATGGCCAATACAGCAATCAAGAAAATGGAATATCCATGCCTCAATATATTTTCCATTGGAATATTGTAGAGAACAAAGTTCAGAATGATTAACACTGGAACCTGGGCTACTGCGAAACTTTTAAAGTGAAAAATACAAGCTTTCACAGCCTCCAGTCCACTTTGACAGATGCAATTCTGTCTTCAGATATTGTACTTTCTTTATCCTTCCTCTTAAATGCCTATAACTTGTCATCGCAAAGGAAAGAACAGATTGCAACTCATTTAATTTTCATAACTTACCAATATCCATCATTCTTGAAATAGGCCAAAAAGGGGGGAAATAAAATTATCAACTTTAGCATGTATACAAGTTGTTGTTGTTGTTGTTGTTGTTGTTGTTGTTGTTGTGTGTTAAATTTAAATTGTTGCTAGACATGATGTAGAAACAGTGTGAATGAATGTTACTATAGGCAGGGCTTGTCTATAGTAACACTCATTGATATCATGCCTTTTCCTTGTGTAGCAGATGTTGAACAATGAGGGACAAACATCCTGCCCTGAACCTCTAGGCTCGCTTGTTGAACTCAGATCCAATGCCCTCCTCTTCATGTTGCAAATATGAGCTACTTGACAATCTGGTCAGCTTTCAGAATGTGTATGTGTGAGTATACCAGCCAGATACAAACACAACTAGAAGATGTCATTGGTGAATGGTCTTCTGTCTAAACAAAACTAAAAAGCTGGAATTGCAAGAGGAGTTAGGAGAGGGTAAGATAATACTTCACAGAGCTCAGTTTAATGGATTAAAACATCAGTATTAAAATTATATGTCAGTATGGTCAGAAAAATATAAAGGGCACCCATGGAATTCATTTTAGATAATCTGTGAATATCAACCATCAGTCTAATTACCTGATTTCACAATTTCTTTCAACAAAAGGGCGTAAGGTCATGCATTTACAGATTTGATCTTACGGTGTGCTCTGAACTCCATTTAATTTCTCACTCTCAATATTTCTCACTCTCCTTCTGATTTTTTAAATTATTATTTGTATTTTACAGTCCTTAGAGATGTTTCCCTTAAATGATGAGATTATTTTCCAGTGAGTAATGTCGGCATTTATTTTGGTATCACAAAAATAAGATTATGAAGATTCACATAAACTTTACTTTATGTGTGTGTGTGTATATATATATATACATTATATATATATATATATATATATATATATATATATATAGAGAGAGAGAGAGAGAGAGAGAGAGAGAGAGAGAGATGAGAATGTAGAAAACTAAATGAAATTTAGTTTTCTGTTTGTATATTTGTTACCACATCTTGGGAAAACAATTGGACTGATTGGACTGACTGGGGTGCTTGGGACAGTTTGGCTTAACAGACACTCCAGGTGCTTCACTTGAAACAAGCGGAGGATATTGCCCCTCCAAATCATAATTCCTTTCCACTACCCCATGAGATTTTCTATTGATTCCCAAATTTCTAGCAATGCTGAGGATGGGACATTGAAAATCCCTAATATTTAGAACACTAATTCAGTGGTTCTCCACCTTCCTAATGCCACGGCCCCTTAATACAGTTCTTCATGTTGTGGTGACCCCCAACCATAAAATTATTTTCATTGCTACTTCATAACTGCAATTGTGTATAAAATGTAATGGAGATATGCAGAATGTATTTTTATTTACTGGACCAAATTTGGCACAAATACCCAATACGCCCAAATTTGAATACTGGTGGGGTTGGGGATGAATTGATTTTGTCATTTGGGAGTTGTAATTGCTTGGATTTATAGTTAACCTACAATCAAACAGCATTCTTAACTCCACCAACAACGTAATTGAACCAAACTTGGCACACAGAACTCCCATGACCCAAGAGAAAATACTGGAAGGGTTTGGTGGGCATTGACCTTGAGTTTTGGAGTTGTCATTCGCCTAAATCCAGAGAGCACTGTGGACTCAAACAATGATGAATCTGGACCAAACTTGGCACGAATACTCAATACGTCCAAATGTGAACATTGGTGGAGTTTTGGAAAAATAGACCCCCAGCTTGAAAACCGCTGCTCTAATTGAACCCTTTTGCTTTTTTTCTTATCCATTTGGCGACTTTGCATTCCTCTTCTTTTTGGGTGACTAAACTGTCTTGTTAAATATTGAAGTGATTATTTAAGTTACTGCAATACTAAACTTTTCCTTAATAGCCCAGAATTCTTATTTGAGGATCAGTGTTTCATTTTGTCCCTTGGAGCTATAGCCATGGCAAATACTTGTTGTGGTTGTTGTTGTGGTAGTTGTTAATAATTGTGTTTTATATCTGACTGGAAGGAGAAAGTTCTTTCAAAGACAACTAAGACAGTTCTGCCATGTGTGGAATGTTTGAGTTTCCAGAAATAGGCTCCTCTTTCTCCTGGGCAGATTAAACTGATCATTAACCATGATAATGATTCCAAGGAGGAATACTCAGTATAATAGATTGTAATTTAAATAGAAATACAATTATTTTCACCATAGTGAAGAAGATTGTTATGAGATTACCTATGCACACACTGAGTCTGCTATCTCTACTGCACTTGCTGACAGGCAACTTCAGACTTCTTTCTCTATCTGCTTATTGATCTTTATCTGTAAACTGAAGTTGGTACATAGGATATGCATTGGAATAATGCAGACTTCCAGATACTGTAAGACTGTAATTCCCTATGTTCATCACCACTGAAAGGGCTAATTAATTAGGGTAGTTGGGTCTTGTAGTTCAACACCCTCTGAAAAGGTAGCATGTTCCCAACCCTGGAAGAAAAAAATAACATCATATAGAAACAGAAAGAAAAATGTTAAAGGAAAAAATTAGAAATCCTGTTTTAAGTTTAAAGATATACAGTTAATTTAATGTTATCAAACTCCCTGTTTCTTCCATTGCAATAAAGAATGTCACAACTGTCATGCCATAAAACAGAATATAGAGTCCGGGGGGGGGGGGGGTCCAGATGCTTAGAGACTATGACTCCAATCTGCCTAGGCATCATAGCCTATAGTAAGAAAAGATGGAAGTTGCAGTACAATATCTCAGCCACATAAATCACCACCCTTGTCCTAAAAGGTGTTTATTATTCAGATAAACAAGTATAAAGCTGCATACTGTACATCTGAAAAGTTCAGCCTCTAAATTACATCTGGAAATACACAGCAAAACAGTGGGATTATGAACAAATTGACATTATGGTCCATGTAGGTTAATCATGATAATTGTAAAGCCCTTCATATGTTGTTAAACTGCATCTGCCAGAAGGCATAACTAGCAGAGCCAATAATGAAAAAATGTCGAGTGGCTATTCACTTCCCATCCCTATTATTATTATATCCCACTTTTATCTCTGTGATGAAGATGTAGTTCAATATTCAGTTACATGCCTAACAGCAGAATCTTGAACCGTATCAAGTTTTTGAATAATTTACAAAGGGAGCCCAATTTGCAGCACATTGCAATAGCCTTTCTGGAAGTTACTGAAGTATGGATCATTGTGAGTCATATTTATTTCTATCCAAAAGGAATCACAAGTAAAGCCAGTTTCATCAAGTTGCCATTGTCAATACATTTGAAGAGCAGACATGTTCATTTAACCCAGCGGTTCTCAACCTGTGAGTCCACAGGTGTTTTGACCTACAACTCCTAGAAATCCCAGCCAGTTTACCAGCTGTCAGGATTTCTGGGAGTTGAAGGCCAAAACTTCTGAGGACCCACAGGTTGAGAACCACTGATTTAACCCAGGGCTGTCCAACTGCCGGCCCTGCAGGTGTTTTAGCCTTCAACTCCCAGAAATCCTAACAGCTGGTAAACTGGCTAGGATTTCTGGGAGTTGAAGTCCAAAACACCTGCAGGGGCGGCAGTTGGACAGCCCTGATTTAACCTATCCACATCAAAGTACAGTACTCTTTTAGGCACCTGGACTGGAAGTAGGATTCAACACCTTGGATAGCTCAGGCTGAAATCTGAAAGAGATGCAGTACCCCACCAACATGGAAAGAAGTTACCTTCTGTCCCTTGAAGAGTGTGAGCATAAAATTCATCTCCGGTTTAATCTCCTCTTTTTTGACTTTGTACTTGCTGACATTATTCCTTTGCTGAAAGGCTAGAGTGCCGGAGGAACTATATACACATACACACACAGTAATGAGACAGTGCAGCAAGCAGAGAAAAATGTTGAAGGAGGAAAGTTTAAACTAAAATGTTAGGAGGAGCTGCAGGGTGCAAAGGAGATTCAGACTCTATTTGGTGTAATGTCTCACTCCATGCCCAATACAGTGTATGTCAATTGGCCCCAAGAATGCTCCTATTCTGATCACTAGGCTTTTCCTCCTCCCTGTAGCGTCGCCCATTTCAGATATTTCCTGCAGGGAATGAGAAGGTGATAATTCCCTGTGGTTCCTCAGCAGGAAGCCTGCGAACAACAATCAGCCGAAATCACTTCTCCACATTCCCTATAATTTGATGAGAGTGTTTGTGCAACTATTTAGCAATTTGGCTTTACCCTAACTGAACTCATGCCCCCAAGTGATAAAGTGTCAGCATATTCTTGGGGATGAGAAAAGGCCCAAGGAGAGATTTACTGCTCAGTTGTCACATTGAATACCAGTTTCCCTTTCCTGTCAAATAGTTTTGCAAGCTGTAACAGGACAGGTCAGCTTTTTATTCTGATCATTGTCAAATGCATGAGGTTGGAATAAAATAATTGGATTTTCTTCTTTAAAAAAAAGATGAAAAGGATTTTTCTCTTTCATTCTGAATCCATTATTGGTAAATATATAACCACCCTTTGCTGAGAAGTAGAACAACACAGGCTTGTGTATTGTCATAAAGGCACTTACCTGGTTCAGATCAGAAACTTAATTTTTGTGGTTTGAGTCCTTTCAATTTACGGAGCCCCAAGACTAAATCTGTTATGGCCAGATTTGTTCAAGAGGAGTTTGGGGTTGTTGTTGTTGTTGTTTTTCTATGACTTACGGGTGTGACTTGTCCAAAGTTACCCCTGAGTGAGGATTTTAATCTGGGTTTCTTTGAAATTGCTCATCTTAACTGTTTGCAATCCCCCCCCCCCCCAAATAGCCTGTTTGAAATGCAAATAATGCCCATTCAGCCATAAAACCTTTCTGGGTAAGCTTGGACAAGTCACATACTCTAAGCATCAAAGAAAGGGAATGGCAAACGTCTTCTGAACAAATCTGGACTGGGTTTATCATTGGGTCACCACAGGTCAGAAATGATTTGAAGGAACACAACAAGTAACATAAGTAATCACAGTAGGTAAATTGCAGTATGTGGTGTAATGTAAAATAAACCACGTGTAGTTTATGTTTGATCAATCCACACACTGCTTTGCCAGAGGAATAAAGTATACCATGTAGATGAACAGTAAAGAACAAGTAGTTTACTCTTCTTAGTTCAGGACATCATATGTACAATGTGATCAGTTGCATCAACTCACATAATGTCATTTTAAAGAGATTTAAAATGGTATTTCATTGTTCATATGAGAGACTTTCTTTCATCAGCCAAGAAGCAAATCAGTCTCTCTTTCTGCTGCTCTCTTCATACCTCCTTCACCTGCATAGCTTGAGCCTGAGCAAAAATGCAATAGTATCCAAAAGTTCTCAGCCATCACTCTAAGCATTGCCCAACCAATCAGCGGCATGCATCTTATTTTGCAGTTGACACACTCACACACACACACACACATGCTCCAACATAGTGTTGGGACCCTATTGCATTCCCAGTGATATATGTGGAACATAAATTCTAACACAATTTTGGAATTATGATTTTTTAAAAAAAGAAGCTTGTATTAAAATTAAGAAGCCAGATTGTGAATTGGGTTGAGTTGAGTTTCAAGGCAACTCAGAGAATTTGAAGATTTATAATGTGGGAGCACTTTTCTAGGGCCTCCAGATACAGTGATTTATAACCTGCTTACTAACCCTAACAGAAGGTGCTGGGGATTCAGACTGGGGCTTTCAACGTGAAAATTGTTTCCTCTAACATCAAGTTATGGTATTTTTTGCATCAACCAATAATTTTCACTTTCTTCTATCACTAATTCAGTAGAATATTTCTTGTTGCATAAAGCTTACAAAATGAGCCATACTAGACAAGCATGCCTACATCAGGATAAGCAAGTTGTGACTATCAATATGTTGTTGGATAACTTCCCCACTAGTACTAGCAACCATAGCCAGCAGTGTGGGTGATGAGGATTGCAATCTAGCATCATCTGAAGGGTCACAGATACCCATTCCTGATCTATGGTATGGGAGCTCTTTTCCATATTTACTTTAAATGTGAATCTCTTCTAACATTTTAGGATTACTTGTATGTCATATGGTGAAAATCCTCATGTCTTCAGCTGCCAGCCTTTGCTCCTGGGTTCATAATTGTTTGGAATGAACCACAAAGCAATATTAATGTTTGAAACACTCTTATAAATCAGATGAGCAATTAGCGGTCACGTTTAAATGACTGAACACAAATTCTGAATTATGAGCCCCTATTATTTAATAACCCAACAAGTGATGTGCATAAATCTTTGCTAATATAAAAATCATCTTCTCCTAAAATACCCTCTTTCTCCTTCATAACAAATCTAGGGAATATTGTGCATAATCTACTTGACTGATGAACTATAGAGATAAAGAAAGTGGGAGGGGGAGGTGTCGAAGCCTTCTTTATTAAACAGATCAGATTATTTATTTATTTCCTATATTTATACCTCGCTCTTCTCCCTCCAAAGGGGGACTCAGATGTATTGTATGAGGGCCATACTATTTCCACAATCAGTATTAATTAACAATTTGTATTTATGTAAGTTTGTGAAAGGTCTAAATACCCTAAAATAACTGGATTCCATCTGACCTTGGAAGCTAAGTACAGTCAGACTTGTTTAGCTATTGGATGCCAACATAGTATATTGGTTACTGTAAGTTATATTTCAGAGGAAGGAACTGGCAAAATGTTATTTGAGTATTTACTGCCTAAGCAGGCCCTATAGAATTCATGGGGTCATCATAATTTGACAGTGTGAACGCCCACACAATAAGCTTGTTTTTCCTTAGTGCAATAGCTTAAATCTCAAAATTCTATTAAAAACATACAGACAGAAATGGATAAAAATCTTGGTGTAATCGAAAGAGCACAAAATAATGTTTGAGAAGACTTTAATCTCCTTACAGCAAATTTGATACACTGCAGTATTACAACTACCTCTAAACGCCTATCTTTATTTCTTTGTAGGAGGAGCCATTTGTGATGGTTTCAGAGAATGTTTTGGGCAAACCAAAGAAATATCAGGGTTTTGCAATTGATGTCCTGGAGTCCTTATCCACTTACCTTGGCTTCACGTATGAAATTTATGTTGCACCAGATCACAAGTATGGACGCCCCCAGGAGAATGGGACTTGGAATGGACTAATAGGAGAACTGGTATTTAAGGTAAGGATGCTACTAGTTATTTCCCTAAAATATATGGAAGGCATCATTTGAATATTCCCATCATTTCAGAAACTCTTGTCATTTAGAATCATCTGACAAAACACATTTGAAAATTATACACAACTAAACACTCCTGAAATTATTAATCTTAAGAACACAGCGTAACACTTAATTGTCATTCCATACAAAAGAGAATGGGAGTGGTGGGAAGAGAGAATGAATAGCATCTTTGAGAATAACTGGTTTATTTCAGATCAGAATGAGCTTTCATCAATATTAATCCAGTTCTTTAGATGTAGTGATTAAATGCAATATTACAACTCAGATTTTCAATTCTAATTAGATAGTTAGGGTAGTAGAATCAGAGTGAAATAGGATACAGAAAGATGTAAATTGTAACCTTTGCTTAAAACAGTACTCCCAGAAGCTGATATGCAACATAGAGGTGTGAAAACATTAACCAAAAATGTAGTTTTCTTGGAGTCAGAAAATCCTTTGAAAAGCAGGCTTTAGTTAAATTGCAGACATTAGAAGCTTTAAATCAGGGGTGCTCACACTTTTTCAGCATGCAAGCTACTTATAAAACAACCAAGTCAAAATGATCTACCTACCCACTACAAAAATGTGAAACATATAACACAATATCTGCTTAGAACTGGGTTTTCTGAGTCCACACTGCCTTATAATCTGATTCAAAGCAGATAACATGGGATTTTATTCAACTGTGTGGAAAAGACCTCAGATAACCCAGGGCCGGCACCAATAGATCGCGATCTACCTAATGAGCACCCCTGCTTTAAATGAATACAGACATATTCATTAAGGAATTTCACTTGGCTACTTGTACTTTTCAATTATACCATACAACATTATATTGTTATCTGCATTCAGTGGTGTTACAGTGGTGGTCTGGAATCTGTTTTAGCAAGGTATGCCTATATATGCAGTGTTCCAAGAAACCATTATCCCTTTTGAAATCTTTGCTAATGAATTAGAACTTGTGAATGTATACTAATTAAGTAGTTTCTTTTTCCAATCATCCCCTGATCCCCCCCCCCCCCCCTGGTAACTTCTACTTGTAAGTACCAGGACTGTGGCACAGCTGGCTAGGTGTCAGCTGCATTAAGATCACTAGTGACTGAAAGGTCATGAGTTCGAAGCCAGCCCAGGTCGGAGTGAGCTTCCGACCAATGTTGTGTAGCTTGTTGTCGACCTTTGCAACCCGAAAGACAATTGCATCTATCAAGTAGGAAATTTAGGTACCACCTATGTGTGGGGAGGCTAATTTAACTAAATTTACAAGGCCATAAAAATCTCCAGCAAAAAGCATGCAGGGGATGTGGAAAGTACTTCATCAGTGTCACAGATGGATGGTGAAGTGACAGCTCCCCTGGTAGCCAGAAAAGTTGGAATGTTAAATAGGCTCTGACTGTCTGTCTATATGTGTTGTGTGTCTATGTCATTGAATGTTTGCCATGTATATGTACATTGTAATCTGCCCTGAGTCCCCTGCGGTGTGAGAAGGATGGAATATAAATAATGTAAAAAAAAACATTAAAGTTTGAATGTCCAGAGAGATTAAAATGTTCTTCAACTTATTTTTTTTGTGATTCTTCCATTTTTAGTGCGAGAATTATGTCCCTTATTCTTCTTGCATAGAGACTGTCCCACTACTTCCATTGTGGAATGTAATGAGGTGCAGATGGCAGGGAGTGATGGTATTATGTTGCTGCAATGATAGATGTGGGGACAAACTTGGCATCTGGATAGCAGTGTCTTGTCTTGATATTCCCTTTCATGGCATGTGTCCTGCTGTAGGTAAGCACTGCAGTTGTTTCAATTTGGCAGGCTGTCTCTAAAGCAAATTAAAGCCTGTCATCCAGATCCTGCAAAAGGGCAATATTAATCTCGCCAACTGGCTCACTGATGATGTGCTTGAGAGGTTTCAGGTGTAGGTGACAACTATTGGTTCTCTGTCATCTTCTCTTTTTGGACTGTCTTGTAGTAGATTCTTCCACTGTACTAGTCTTGTTTTTTGATATGTTTTCATTGAGTGGTATTACAGTCTGAGAAATGCTTATTTCAAACCCACATGTTTTGAGTCCCAGTGGCTGCACTGGAAGGCTTAGCTGTAAAGAATTGTGCATTTCAGTCAGACCTGTTATACAGTCACACTTGAAAATCTGATTAAATATGAAATAGTATGGGCAAAGTTCTTTTTCTTTAATTTGTAAAGATTCCTCTCATTGTGGTGGAAATATGATTGTACATACAGCAATATTTCATGTTGAAGTTGTTGATTGTGGCTGTACATTGTGTATTGCAGTTCCTCACTGTGGTCTCACATTACAGTTATGCATTATTATATTACAAAATCATGTTACTGCCATATGCAACCCAACATTAGCATTCTATATGGAGATATACAGTATTGTTGTAGAGTATCTCTCTGTGTGAGTATTTATGCAATGTTGTACTGTAACCATAATTTGAGTACCCTAGGTCCGTACTGAATGTTACACGTAGTTTTGTGTTTCACTATAAGCTATGAACATTGAAACTTAGGAGGTTATCCCACTCAGTCTCCCCCTCCCCCAATTTTCTAAATAGTTCTAAAACTTTAAAGAGTCTCAAAACCTCATCACAAGGGCAGGATTTTGATGGCATATGCTGGCTCTGCCCCACATCACACAAGGAGCCAGACAGCTCCCATCAAAGAACAGCAGTGGTGATCTGTGGGTGAAGTAGGGTGGAGCCTCTGCATGCCACTGCTGCAGCAACATAGGAGGCTTCCCGTGTTACCATAGGAAGCCATTGGGGGAAGCCGTGCGATTGTCATTTCCCCCCATGGGATCAGCTGATTTGGGAATCTAGCGATACAGGGCATGAGGTGTCAGGTTCCTCACACACTATACAAACAATGGGTCAAACCATTTTAAGTCACACAAAAAACACACTGACAGAAAGAGCTGTATATCTTGCAATATATATAATTTCAATCAACCAAAAAATCTTAATTAAGGAGGTGCATCTATAAATCTCAATATGTAATCATATAACAATAGTATCTAGTGTTGCAATACACTTTATCACACAATAAGTGGCACATGAGGAGTATTACATGAAACATATAGCAATTAGAGTTCACAACATGTGAGAGGACTTCTCAATAGTCTCGTTTGAGAGCCAGGGGAGGCTCAGAGTTCAATTCTTAAACAGAATATAATCCGGACTATTCCCATCTCTTATAATCCAGAGGCAAAAGACGTTAAATTATAAGTCCCACGATGGGTGGCAAGAAGTAAGTATTTATAACTTGCGGTAATCCAAAATAACAGGGCTCTTGTGGACTTAAAAGCTCCACCAGAAGAGACGCCGCGCTAATGGGGCGTGAAGGCTTCCCAAGCGGGGGAACAGGCAAAGTAGCTGTAGCCAGCCAACGACAGAAGCGTTATATCGGTTCCTCACACACCCTGTTGATGCAAGACAAAGCAAAGCAATTCCGGTGGCTGTGTGTCAAGGTCAAAAGTCAAATGGGGCCCATCACAAGGAGACTTCCTCCTGTTGTTCCTGATGCTCCATTAGGGAGTTGTTTTGAAAATGTAAAGAAATGGGGGCAGGGGAGAGGAGAGAGGGAGAAATCATCTTCTGAGCTCAGAAATTGCTTGGAAACAGGAGAAAATGGTGAAAAACATGTGGGATGGAATCTATCAGATTCACTCGCATTGAATTGATTTGGTGACATGGGGGAATGGCTGTTCCTATGTGTGATGGCATGCCCGAGCCTTTGGGATAAACCATAGTGTCTGGCTTTACTCAGGGGCTATCTATCTGTATACCTTCTGTTAGGATTAAGACCCTTAAAACACTGAGGTACTTTAGGCAAGGTGAAAAGATAACCAAAATGAGCTTACTGAAAACAAGATTAATAAAGGGTTAACACCCAGGATTATTATGAGATAACTTAAAACAATACATTACAAAAAGAGATATTGCTGGTTGGAGTCATCTCTCTGGAGTGTTTGAAAGTTTCCTGCCTCTGGTGCAGAGCAATGGTTTACAAGCTGGTGCTTATAAATAGTCTCAATCTTCTTCCTTGTGAAATTTAAACTGGTCAAAAGCTTATGTTGTCTCAGGGACTGATGGTATATGAATACTAGCTGAATGCAGGTGCTAAGCATGCCTGTTTTGGATTGCTTGGGCTTAGAATTGCCAGACAATGCCCAAGCCTCTGATTACTGTATCTCTGCTGCAGAAAAAGGAGGAGTCCAGCAAGAGAGCTCTATATAGGCAAATGGAATAGACCAGGGCTGTCCAACTGGCGGCCCTGGGGCCGGATCCGGCCCCGTAGCCTGTTGGACACGGCCCCACCTATGCCCTCAGCCGCCATTTTTAAATTTGAAAAAAATCGAATTTTTTAAAAAATGGCGGCCGGGGGCCGAGGGAGGAGGGGGGAGGCGGGGCAGGGAGGAGGAAGAGCTAGCTCCTCCTCCTTTCGGCGCCCCCTCCCTACCTAGGGCGGGGCCGCCCGAAAAGGGCAGAGGCGGCGCCAACAGCAGCGCGTCACAGGCCTGGCGTGACGCGCGCTGCCCCTGGCGCCGCCTTCTGCCCTTTTCGGGCGGCCCCGCCCAGGTAGGGGGGCGCCAGGAGGAGGAGTAGGCGGCGCCAAGAGCAGCGCTTCACGCCAGGCCTGTGACGCGCTGCTCCTTGGCACCGCCTACTGCTCCTTTTCGGCGCCCCCCCTCCCTACCTAGGGCGGGGGAGCCGCCGAAAATGGGCAGAAGGCGGCGCCAAGAGCAGCGCGTCACAGGCCTGGCGGGACGCGCTGCCCCTTGGCGCTGCCGTCTGCCCCGGCGCCCCTCCCTTCCTAGGGCGGAGGGGTGGGCGCCGAAAAAGGAGGAGTAGGCGGCACCAAGAGAAGAGCATCACAGGCCTGGTGTGACGCGCTGCCCCTTGGCGCCGCCTTCTACCCTTTTTCGGCCCCCCCCTCCCTTCCAGGGGCGGAGGGGGGGCGCCGAAAAGGAGTAGGCGGCGCCAAGAGCAGAGCGTCACAGGCCTGGCATGACGCACTGCCCCTTGGCGCCGCCTTCTGCCCTTTCGGCGCCCCCCTCCCTTCCTAGGGCGGAGGGGGGGGCACCGAAAAGGAGGAGTAGGCGGCGCCAAGAGCAGAGCATCACAGGCCTGGCGTGACGCGCTGCTCTTGGCGCCGCCTCCTCCTTTTCGGTGCCCCCCTCCACCCTAGGAAGGGAGGGGGGCGCCGAAAAGGAGGAGTAGGCGGTGCCAAGGGGCAGCGCGTCACGCCAGGCCTGTGATGCGCTGCTCTTGGCGCCGCCTTCTGCCCTTTTCGGCCGTTTTAGGAGGGGGCGGGGCCTGGGGTTGGGGCGGGGCCTGGGGGCGGGGCCTGGGGCGGGGCCGAGCGGCCCCCTAGGTCATCAGTGACCTTTTATCCGGCCCTGGACCCCGTAGAAGTTGGACAGCACTGGAATAGACCAACTAAGGCTGGCCTCTGGGGGGGGGGGGTATGCTCCACCCATAAACTAATACAAAGGAAGGTGTCTACACTATTGGGAAAACCTATAAACAGGGGAAATTAAAGCAGAGGAGAGGAAAAGGCAGAGCCAAGACTTCACACTATGGGTGGTGTCTTCCAAAGCAGTGATGCCCCAGCAATCACCCATAATTCAGCCACTTGATCCTTGCATGGTATTTTCTAATTAAATTTATTCAGTAGAAATTGCTGCTTTACTTTCACTTGATTCTAACCTTTCAAAAAAAATTTTCCTGCCCCCCTCTCTTTAAAAAAAACCTGGAGTTAGTGATCATAAAACACCCACTGAGAGGGAGAGCAGAAGGTCTCATGGGGAGAAACGGGGTCTGCCTTAAGAATGATGTCTCCTGTCTCTTTGGAAGTAGGGGCATTGGGAGAGACAGTAGATGAGCCCATGAAGAGAAATGGGATCTGCCTTAACTGTACTCACTCATGTGATGAATCTGAAAACATGTAATTTTGGGAGAAAGGGCAAGAAAGAATACCATGTGATGGGTGAATGATATGATTTGATTTTTAATGCAAGGGGACTCAACCCCATGTAATATGATGTGCCCCCCCCCCCCATGGAATGAGGTTCCTAGTTTTGGACTGATAGGCTAGATCTGAATAGAGTGACCAGTGAAAGACTGATCAGCTCTCTCCTTTGAGTCATTCATGAAGCTCAGGATAATTCTTCCCAACCTGCTTTTTCAACTATTTGGGTAAACATTTTGGAAGTAACAGCCTCTTTGTGGGTGGAAAGGTGTTTGGGGAGGTGTTTTTGGAACTAGAAAAAAAATCTGTGTGGAAGAGGATCACGGAACTTCTCCATGTCCATTCACTTTTCACCCTGGAGGCTGTCCAGACTGCTTTGATTTTTAAAATATAGATGAAATAGTATAGATCTCTGTGTAGCATTTTTGCCCCTTAGAGTGTACTTCAGTCATAAAATTCAGTTCAAGCCCTGCTCCAGATATTCATAAAGTTGTCTGATTTGGTTTATCTGGCTTCATAGGTCAGCCAGCTCAATAAAAACAGCCTCCCCTTGTGTCCTTGAATGGTGCAAGCAGCTTGCACTATTCAAGGATTTTACAAACAGAGGATTGATAGCACTGTGATTTTAAATACCTGTTTGATAAAAAGAAGGTGAGAATGGATAGCCCATGGGGTTCCCATTTGGAAAAGAAAGGCACAGAGAGGACAAAGACATTTTCTCAGTCTGTCAAAGCCATTAGGAAAGTCCAGAGATATATGAACAAAGGAACTTGAAAGAACTTCTGATAAGACTTGCATTTGTTTCCATTTTCTGCCTGGTATGAACCAACAGGAAAAAAAGTCTTCATTACATACAAATATTCACAACTAATTTTATGTTAATTCCTTTCTATCTAGATTATTCATAGAATCATAAAGTTGGAAGACACCACATGGGCCATCTAGTACAACCACCTTCCCTGTGCACAATAAAGTGCCCCTGACAGATGGCCATCTGGCCTATGTTTAAAAACGTCCAAAGAAGGAGCTTCCACAACACTCTGAAGCAAAGAGTTCCAATGTTGAACAGCTCTTACATTCAGGAACTTCTTCCTAATGTTCAGGTGGAATCCCCTTTCCTGGAAGTTGAACCCATTGGTCTGATTCCTATCTCCAGGGAAATAGAAGAAGTCTGTTCCCTCTTCCTTACGGCAGCCTTTCAAATATGTAAACATGGCTATCCTGTTTTCCTGATGATTATGCAAAGTAAGGCTGTCCTAAATGATGCAGTGCTGTTCGTCATAATCAACAGAGCTTTTATGTAAATACATAAGATTATACATTCTTGTTCAAATTGCTGTACTTTAGAAAAACTGCACCTTAGAAAACTCAAGGGTTTTTTCCTCTCCATTATGCAGAATGCTAAAATTAAAGGCTGACTCATTTTCCATATTGGGGGGCATTTTAAAAAATTCAAAAACTCTCTGCAACAGATTCACTACTCCTCTTAATTCATTTATAGATTGCATTTTACCAAACCTAGAACTCAGTACAATTTACAAAAATTAAAATACATACAGATAAAAGCAGATAAAAGTAAACAAATGACAATATAGAAAAAGTTTGTTGAAATGCCACTTGATGTTCACAGAATTAAACAAACTAACTAAAAAGACAAAATGTATAAAACGGTGGAACATCACAGTAGTAAGTTTTTGCGGTGAATTCTTCTCAGAAGAAAAAAGAAAGCTTTCTATGAAAAGAGAGTAAGGAGAGAGGGAAAAAGTCCCAAAGCTTGACTGTTTTGGCAACCGTCAGATTTATCTGCAAAGATGGTGCAACTGGAAATTTTATGAAATATCCAATAGAAAAGAAAAGCCCATGGAATCCATTTAATCAGTTCAATCCTGGAACATTAAAAGTAGACTGTGTATTATTAGATACTGTATGTGGGATGCCTGGTTCGACAGTAGTATGTGTGAAAAAGAACTTGGAGTCCTCATGGACAACAAGTTAAATATGAAACAACATGATGCGGCAGCTAAAAAGACCAATGGGACTTTGGCCTGCAGAAATAGAAGTATAGTGTCTAGATCCCTCTCTTCTGCCTTGGTCAGACCACACCTGGAATACTGTTCCTATTCTGCACACTGCAATTTAAGGGAGATGTCAAGAACCTGGAATGTTTCCAGAGGAGGACTAAAATGATCAAGGAACTGGAGAACAAGCCCTATGAGGAGCAGCTTAAAGAGGTGAGCATGTTTAGCATGCAGAAGAGAAGGGTTAGGGGAGATATGATGAGGGCTGTGTATAAATATGTGAGGAGAAGTCATAGGGAGGAGGGAGCAAGCTTGTGTTCTGCTGCCCTGGAGACTAGGATGCAGAACAATGGCTTCAAACTACAAGAAAGGAGATTCCATCTGAACATGAGGAAGAACTTCCTAACTGTGAGAGATGTTCAACAGTGGAACTCTCTGCCTCAGAGTGTGGTGGAGGCTCCTTCTTTGGAGGCTTTTAAACAGAGGCTGGATGGCCATTGGGCAGGGGTGCTTTGAATGCGAATTTCCTGCTTCTTGACAGGGGGTTGGACTGAATGGCCACGAGGTCTATGATTCTATGAGTATACATTGTTAGGCGATTTCTTGTGAATTCCTTCCCAATTGATGTGACAGTTGTGGTGAAAAACAGAAGGTCATTAATGTTGGTCAGAACTCAAATATGCTGAACTCCCTTTCCACAACATGAAGGCAATGAAATACTTGTTTGAGTGAAAAGAAACAAAGGTTGTGACCTTCATAACACTAGCTAATTCAGAGCAGGCACAAGTCATTTTAGAAAGCCAATCTAGCGGGATAATATATGAGGTGGCTTTAATGGCTAGCCATTGCATAAATAATACACAGCACTTAGAGGGAAGTATTGATAGCCATGAATAATAAATGAGATCTATGATCAACAGAAAATGTTTTATTGATGCACAATAACATTTGTGTTATGTTGATATGTGAATTGGGTACATGTACGCTAATCTGTAATTAATAAACTACCCTTCCTCTAATAATTCTGACTTAGATGTTTACTCCATAAATGAATTACACAAAATAAGCATAATATATTCACTGATCATTTAACAATCGATCCTCAGCACATATATTCAGCATGCTCTGGACTGAATCCATGCAGGACTCAAAAGTTTGATGCAAATGTTAACTCCATTTCTACTGGCATACAAGAGGAAGAATGTGGACGTTTATGCCCAGTTTTGCACTTTTATGCCAAGTTTAAGCTATTGACATGGGAGGATCAGAGCAGTGAATGAGAATGTTTTGGAAGGCCTTTTTACCTCCCTTTCTTTATGTTCTTTATGTATTTATATCCCACCGTTCTCCCAATATAGAGATTCAAGGCAGCTAACAATAAATATGACACACTGCTATGCTAATAAAACAATGAGAATGAATTAAAATATAAATATAAAATGAAAACTGTTTTAACAATCTGTATTAAACATTAAAATATTAAAATATATTAAAATTTTATACCCACTTTAAAGTCCCAATCACGTCACCTTTAAAAGTTCAACCCGCATCAGATTATACATACTTGATGGCAGAGAAATTGCTCTATCTGTGTAATATGACCGAGAATGGAACTGTCTTTGCCTCTTTAGGGAAGGAGTCTTCCTCTTTAGGGAAGGAGTCAGCCACTGAGAAAGTCCTCTCCCTTGTTCCCACCAAATGGACTTCAGAGGATTATCACAGTGTTCTTCTAGACTTAGAAGAGATAGAATCCCTCAGATTATGTAATTTACTTTTTATTCCCACCACCACCCCCCACCACCACCACTCAAATCATGAAAGAAAGCTGTGCATCCTCAGATCGCATCTGACCATTTTCTGCTGGAGTTGGCAGAGGCAGTGATGACACTTGAAGGAGAAGGCTAAGGCTTACATACTGTAGGGTCATGCTAAAGGAGTTTATTTGTAAACAAAAAATGTTAAAGTTCCTCCTAAGTTAAAAGCATTCTGAGCCACACTCCAAAACATCTTGACATGTTCTGCAGAGAACACTAGACTTAAAAGGAACCAGTATGTACACAGCTTTGAAATAGCTGCTGCTGTTGTGTGCCTTCTAATCATTTATGACTTAGAGCAAACTTGCAGAACTCACTGCCTTCCAAGTATTTGGGCTTCCAACTCTCAGAAGCCCTAGCCAGCTAGTTCAGTAGTCAGGGGTTCTGGGAACTGAGGTCCAAAACAACCTGGGGGGGGGGGGGGCAACAAAATGTGCAAACCTGACTGATGGTGATCCTAAAGAGAACCTATCACAGGTTTTTCCAGTCAAAATTTGTCCTTGCTTTCCTCTGGGGCTGAGAGAATATACCATAATGTGCCCAAAATAATACAGTGGACTTCCATGATCATGTGAGGATTATGAAGCCTGATATATCACTAACCTGTCCAACACTCAAACTACTACACCAGTGGTTCTCAACCTATGGGTCCCCAGGTGTTTTGGCCTCCAACTCCCAGAAATCCCAGACAATTTACCAACTGTTAGGATTTCTGGGAGTTGGAGACTAAAACATCTGGGGACTCACAGGTTGAGAACCACTGCATTACACTATGCCAGCACTAGGTATTTGGAAATGGTCCTTGTTCCTCATTCGTGACTTTAGGTCTTTTGTGGCTCAGTTGCTTCCACTACATGTTTTTATAAGAATGCTATATAAGGATAGTTTAATTCTTATGTAGCGTGGAACCTGGATGATGGTTGTGTGGCTTCATGTCATTTCCGACCTGAAGGCACACCCTGATAGGTTCGCCTTAGGAAAAACCCTGATAGAAAACCTATCAGGGTTTATCCTAAGGGGAACCTATCAGGGTTTTCCTAACAAGATTTAGGGGACATCTACACTTCAAAATTAATGCAGGTACATAGCACTTTAACTGTCATAGCTGAATGCAATGGAATAATGGGAACTGCAGTTTTATAAGGTCTTTAGCCTTCTCTGCCAAAAAGTGCTGGTTTCTCACAAACTCCATCATTCTATGGCATTGAGCCATGATAATTAAAGTTGTGTCAAACTGCATTAATTGTACAGTGTAGATGCACCCTTATTTAGAAGAGTCCACCCAATAGTGTCTTATTAATCAAACAGTGGAGTTAAATCTATCAGATTCCATTTATGAACCTTAAAGTGTGTACGTGTGTTTTAAAGAATCGCCATCTCACTGATGTTGATGAGAAAGGGGAATCACAGATGCTTTTCTTCTACAATAGAGGATGATGAGGGAAAGGGAATGTTTTTAAGAGAACACAGGCGACACTAGTTTAAGTGGAAGGAAAGGCACTCAAATGATTTATTCCACTGGAGAGTTTTGTTTCTCTGTGTCCCTACCTCACCCTGATGAAAAGAAGATAATTGTAATGGCCCTTTTTGCTTCAATAAAATGTCCCCTGAAGCTGAAAGGGGCCGTTTGGGGTCATCTTAATCTGTACCTTAATCTGTTTCATAAGGACTTGGAACAATTTGAATGTAAATCTATGTAGGCATTTGCTTTGTTGGTTAATCAATATGAGTAGTATTGTGCATTTGTGTTTGTAACAAAAAGCAAAGCTGATTTTTGTACAAACAGAACAATATACAAGGAGATGAAGAAGCAAAACAAATGAGAATGCTTTATGGGATATGAAATTACTCTTCTCTTTTGATATCGATGGACATTATGGGTAATTGGCTTCCCATTATAATGCCTTGGAAAGTTGGTTGTCTCATTCAGCTGATGGAAACACTGTGCAGTCGGTTCAAAATGCTTCTATAACTGACAATCACCAAACTTCTTAGTGACTGGTGAGCATCTCACTGCCATAGCTCACAATTTACAACTTGTGAATCCTTGTAAGATATAACAAAATGGATAGGATTGTCTCTGTTCTCCTGGCCCAGCCAAATTTCCATACATATATGTCATAAGCAATCAAAAACAATGGTTACAAGGAAAGCAAGAAAAGACAATGAAGCTCAAAAGAAATTAATGGATAGCATATTTAAGGACATGCTGAAGTTATGTATGTCATAAATAATTTATATATTAGCTTTTGTCCTTCTCTGGTCAGAAAACATTACTAAAATAGCAATGCATTTAAAACAGAGGGAATGGAAATGACTGATAAAACCGATTCAAAGATGAGAAGTCAAAAATTTGACAGAACAAAAAGGTGTTTTCTACTTATTTATTATTTATTTATTGTTCAATCTTATATTCCGCTCCTCCCTGCAGGCTCGGGGCGGATGACAGCAGTACAAATGGGCGACATGTCGCAGACATGTAGCCCTACAATAAAAGCTTAAAAACACATTAAAACACATTATATCACATCACAGGATGTAAGAAGACATCCAGGCACATTTCTTAGACCAATGTGCCTAATTAAAGGCTAGTCCAAAGAGGGCGGTTTTGCAGGCCCTTCGGAAAGGGGCAAGCTCCGAGATGGCTCAGGTGCTATCCGGGAGGGAGTTCCATAGCACCGGAGCTGCCACAGAAAAAGCTCGTTGTCTGGTCGCGGACAGATGGCAGGAGCGGATTGATGGTACTAACAACAGATTCTGTTCATCTGAACGCAGTGATCTCGGGGGAAAGTACGGGGTAAGGCGGTCCCTCAGGTACGCAGGCCCCAGGCCGTGTAAGGCCTTAAAGGTCAATACCAACACCTTGAAGGCAATTCGGTACTCAATAGGAAGCCAGTGCAGTTGCCGGAGGATGGGCCTAATGTGCTCCCTCACTGGCGATCCCTCCAGCAAGCGAGCAGTGGCATTCTGCACTAGCTTGAGTTTCCGGATTGTCGACAAGGGAAGGCCAACGTAGAGGGCGTTACAGTAGTCTAGCCTCGAGATGACCGTCGCTTGGATTACCATGGCCAGGTAGTTCCTGGACAGGTAGGGGGCCAGTCGCCTAGCCTGTCGTAGGTGGAAAAACGACATCCTGCTGACCACGGAGACCTGAGCCTCCATGGTCAGCGAGGAGTCCAATTGCACACCCAAGCTCTTAACCAAGGGTGACGGGCTAAGCTGCCCGCCATCCAGGGTAGGCAACCGGCACCCACCCAGCCCAGGCCGACCGGGCCACAGGATCTCCGTCTTCGACGGATTCACCTTCAGCCGGCTGGCACGCAGCCAACCAGCCACGGCTTCAAGGCATAGATGGAAACAATCGGGTACGGTGTCTGGCCTGCCGTCCATTCTCAGCAGAAGCTGGGTGTCATCAGCGTACTGATAACACTCCAGACCAAAGTCGCGAGCCAGCTGGGCCAGGGGGTGCATATAGATGTTGAATAATAAGACTTTATAAAGGTCTTCCTTACATAAAGGTAAAGGTATAGATTTCCCCTGACATTAAGTCTAGTTGTGTCCAACTCTGAGCATTGGTGCTCATCTCCATTTCTAAGCCGGAGAGCTGGCATTGTCCATAGACACTTCCAATATCATGTGGAACAAGATCAAGATCTATTCATATTTGTATGTTTTCAAACTGCTAGGTTGGCAAAAGCTGGGGCTAATACTGGGAGTTCACTCCGCTCCCCGAATTCGAACCATCAAACTTTTGGTCAGCAAGTTCAGCAGCTCAGTGGTTTAACCCGGGTGCTCCTTCCTAGAGCATATATCGGAGAGCAGTTGGGCCTGGCTAATAGCAATATATTTGGAATGTCAAATGACGACTTTTTATTTTCAAAATTGCTGTCCCTTTTATATTATTGTTTTGTATTCTTCTCTCTGTATGGATTTTGTTCTTCGGCCCTCGGCTTTAAAATTGATTTTTGACACAAAGTTTCTTTTCTTCGTGTCTCTTTTTTAAAAGGATTTGTGGGGAAGTTTTACATCCATGTTGTATTGGTTAATCTGTTTGTTTTATGGGACTTTTAATACTTGTAAACCATTCAGAGAGCTTTGGTTACAGGTGTCCAGTAAATTCTATAAATAAATAAAGATTTCCCACCGTTTTTATTTGACCAATTAGTAGCTACACAGGGCTGCTATGAGAAGTGGAAGAGAATGTTCAACTCTTCTCATTATGTCTTTTCTAAATCTTACTTTATACCATCGCACATCATACAATCTTGCTTGCTTGCTTTCTGTATGACCAAAAAAGAACAAGAAACGCCTTGCCAGGCAACTGTGGCAAGGCATAGACTGCCTGATTTGTTGGGCAGTGTGTTCTCTTCCAAGCTTAGAAAAGTTACTTTTTTCTATTATTTCTTCCAGAGTCCAGTGAATGAGCTAATGCAGGAAGTGGTTGCAAAAAAACCCACCCTGAACTCTTCGAGCACTGTTGCTGTGTGTTTTCGAATTATTTCTACAATATGGTGACCCTAAGGCATCACACAGTTTTCTCTGCAAGATTTGTCCAGGGAAGATTGGCATTACTTTCCTCTAAGGCTGAGAGAGCATGACTTGGCATTCACCCTTTGCACTCTGCAGAGACTATTCTTACAGAAATCATAGATCTCCTACAGGCCAAGTCAAAAGGCCTATATTTGTTCCATGTTCACCTTGATCACTCTGCAGCCTTTGACATAGTTCATCCTATTCTTTTGTTGGATTCACTTCATGACCTACCTAATGATTGAGTCTTCAGCTAGTTCACATTTTTTCTCTCAGGCTGATCGTTTAATGTAATAGCTAGAGGTCAAATTTCTTCCATTCTCCTTTTGGGTGGGGTTCCCACAGCTCTTCTCTGGGCACTTTGTTGTTTTCTCTTTAAACACTCTCCTTGTGTAATCTCTGTTCATATGGTAATCAATATCATATAATCATAGACTTGGAAGAGACCTCGTGGGCCATTCAGTACATCCCCCTGCCAAGAAGCAGGAAAATTGCATTCAAAGTACATCCGACAGATAGCTATCCAGCCTCTGTTTAAAAGTCTCCAAAGAAGGAGCCTCCACCACACTCTGGGGCAGAGAGTTCCACTGCTGAACAGCTCTCACAGTCAGGAAGTTCTTCCTAATGTTCAGATGGAATCTCCTTTCTTGTAGTTTGAAGCCATTGTTCCGAGTCCTGGTCTCCAGGGCAGCAGAAAACAAGCTTGCTCCCTCTTCCCTATGACTTCCCTTCACATATTTATACATGGTTATCATTTCTCCTCTCAGCCTTCTCTTCTGCGGGCTAAACATGCCCAGCTCTTTAAGTCACTCCTCACAGGCCTTGTTCTCCAGACCCTTGATCATTTTAGTTGCCCTCCTCTGGACACATTCCAGCTTGTCAATATCTCTTTTCTGTTGTGGTGCCCAGAATTGGACACAATATTCCAGGTGTGATCTAAACAAGGCAGAATAGAGGGGTAGCATGATTTTCCTGGATCTAGACACTTATACTCCTATTGAGGCAGGCCAAAATCCCATTGTTGTCTCATGTTTAACTTGTTGTCCACGAGGACCCCAAGATCTTTTTCACACTTACTGTTCTCAAGACATGTGCCCCCTGTTCTGTATCTTTGCATTTCTTTTGTTTCTTTTTCTTTTTTTGCCTAAGTGGAGTATCCTGCATTTTTCACTGTTGAACTTCATTTTGTTAGTTTTGGTCCATCTCTCTAAACTGTTGAGATCATTTTGAATTCTTCTCCTGTCCTCTGGAGTAATGGCTATCCCTCCCAATTTGGTGTCATCTGCAAACTTATTTATTTATTTATTTATTTATTTCTTCAGTCTTATATTCCGCTCCTCCCTACAGGCTCGGGGCGGGTGACAATAAAAATGCACATGGGCAACATGTCGCAGACATGCAGCCCTACAATGGAACATAAAACAGGTTAAAAACACAATTCGACATATCACGAGGTGCAGGGAATATACAGAGAGTATGCGACATACCATCCGTTAGGATTTAGTTGAACGCTAGTTCGAAAAGGGCGGTCTTACAGGCCCTTCTGAAAGGGGCTAGTTCCGGGATGGCTCGAGCACTGTCCGGCAAAGAGTTCCACAGCACTGGAGCTACCGCTGAGAAAGCTCTCTGTCGAGTCGCGGATAGGTGGCAGGAGCGGACAGATGGTATAGTCATCAGGTTCTGTTCGTCTGACCGCAGTGATCTCGGGGGCAAGTACGGGGTAAGGCGGTCCCTCAGGTATGCAGGCCCTAGGCCGTGTAAGGCCTTAAAGGTCAGTACCAACACCTTGAAGACAATTCGGTACTCGATAGGAAGCCAGTGCAGTTGCCAGAGAATGGGCGTAATGTGCTCCCTCACTGACGAGCCCGTCAGCAAGCGGGCAGCGGCATTCTGCACTAGCTTGAGTTTCCGGAGTGTCGACAAGGGAAGGCCAACATAGAGGGCGTTACAGTAGTCTAGTCTCGAGATGACCGTCGCTTGGATTACCGTCGCCAGGTCATTCCCGGACAGGTAGGGTGCCAGTCGCCTAGCCTGTCGCAGGTGATAGAAGGACCCCCTGCAGACCGCGGAGACCTTGATGATCATGCCTTCTAACCCTTCATCTAAGCCGTTAATAAAGATGTTGAACAGGACTGGGCCCAGGACAGAACCGTGTAGCACTCAGCTCGTCACTTCTTTCCAGGATGAAGAGGAAGCATTGGTGAGCTCCCTCTGGGTTCGACCACTTAACCAATTACAGATCCACTTAACCGTAGTTTTTCCTAGCCCACATTGGACTAGTTTGTTTGCCAGAAGGTCATGGGGGACCTTACTGAAGTCCAGGTACACTACATCCACGGCATAGCCCGCATCTACCCAGATTCTAACTCTATCGAAAAAAGAGATCAGATTAGTCTATCCTCTTTGTGCTGATGATACTCAGCTATATTTCTCCAATCTGGAACTCTCTTCTGACATAAAACACCATATTACAGCATGTCTTCCACGTATTTTAGCTAAAATGCTTCATTGTCTTCTAAATCTTATTGTGGTAACAACAGAACTACCTCTCTGTTGGCGCCCCCTTGTTGTGGAGGAGAGGCTTGCGTACCCTAATGAAGTTGTGAGCTATGCTGGCGGTGGCATAATAGGACCTCCCATAATAGGACCTCCCAGGGCCGTAGCCAGGATTTTGGTTCGGGGGGGGGGGCTGAGTTTGGTTTGGGGGGGCTGAGACTAGGTGGAAGAGGGTCTACCCTAGCAAATCTTTTGTATTGTTATCCCAATAACCCCATTAATGTGGGATATAATGAGCATGGTGATCAGATCATGATATGAATAAACATAACAGTTTAAATAATGTACCAGTAAGGCCTTCTCGCGGACCATCCTGAGAATTTGGGGGGGGGGCTGAAGCCCCCTTAGCCCCCGGCTACATGCCTGGGACCTCCCATGCCAGACAGGTCACAACCGAATGGTCTGACAAAGAGCGTCAAAGGGCAGGATGGGCTCTCTAGCCTTTTGGCAATCATCCTAGGAGAAGGAAAACTCTGTTTTCAAACCCGAGCAGATGGTGCTCGTTTAACCTTGTAAGGTCAACCATCTAAGAGAAGGAAACTCGAACCAAACATATGACTTGAGGACCTCGCTGCCACCGTCATAAGCTTGCTAGGCCCTGGGAGCAAACCTTTGGTTTAAAGGCTGAGGCCAGTTCCGTGCATTGCGCTCCACCAGAAAAATCCATTGCACAGGCTCGAAGGACACACCTCCGAATCATCAACGCGCTTGTAGAAAGCGTGGGATGAGTCCTTCCTGTATCTTCGTTCACAAAGAAAAGCCAATAATAATAATGACAGAACTACTTATTTTTCATTCAAAACATTTTTTAATCTTCTTTTGACTGGTTTCCACCTTCATCTTCTGATTTCCATTCAACATTCTGTTGTTAAGCTTATCTTTCCCATCATTTTGATCATGGTGCTCCACTGTTTGATATATCTTTATCAGTTATCAATTCCTTCCAGGATTTAGTGCAAGCTTTTTGTTTTCATGTTCAGAATACTACACAATCTAGTTCCTCGCTATCTTTCAGCCCTTATCTCTTTTGGCCAGGCTGCTTGAGATTTGTATTAGGGGAATTCTGGGTCTCTCCCCCATGCAAAGATATCCTTTTTTTGGCTTACCTACTAGTTTTCACTTCCATGCTTGAGATTCAAACCCTGATCTTCCAGAATCTCAAGACATTATCATACATAGCCACAATTCCATGGCAATCATGTGACCATGGATAGGAGATATATATCAGAATGAGCAGCTTCAATATAGGCACTCTCTTCATTTGTGCAGTTTTGCTGATTCACCAATCTCTATTCCAGCAATCATGCTTTCACATACCCTTGTACTCCCACCTTTCCACAGATCTGCAGCTCTGTAATTTCTTTTGAGCAATTTCACATTTTCAGCAATGAAAAACCAAAAAGGCAAAACTACCAGTAAAATAATATTAAATAAACTGAAAACACACAGCTCGGGAATAGCAAGGAGGTGGGAAGACTGGGAGAGAAGGATTATCCCTCCCCCTGATATCTCTTTATCTTTGGCTCTCTGACACAGAAGCAGAACTGATCCATTGCACAAGATAGGTAATGGGAGCATTGCAAATTGTGAGCTATTGATGCTTTTTCCTGTCAATACTGAGAGAAGTGTGAATCATGGGGAGGACACCAGTGCAGCAGCGGGAAGGCAGTTTGCCTGCCTTGTGCAATAAAGTCTTTTGTCCAGCACTTAAACCACTACATTACGTTGGCTTCTGTTCCTTATCTGATTCCTTCTAAAGATGTATCAGTCTGGGGAATTTGAATTTTAAGATTTAGTGCAATGTTTTCACAATCCAAATGGTAATTTATAGTGAAAGTCAGTTTGCCAAGCGTGCTTTAATTGTGTGTTTCTGAATGGCAGGGGATTGGACTGGATGAGCCTTGTGGTCACTTTCAACATTTATTATAATGTGTTATTTTTCACATGCATATAACACTTGAGTGGAGGGGATGGACTTGCAATGTAAACTACAGTGAATTTCAAGCTTTTGGGTATTAGTTGTATTATCTACAACAAGACAAAGCAGTGCCAGGTTTCCTCCATGCATTTGTACAATTACAGATATGAAATTTTAATTTTTGAGGAATTGAAAAGACAAGTTTAAACCTCACTTTAAATCAAGAGGAGTACTATTAGATTTCATGCTGAGTTGTTCATGTCTACAATTTTAACTGGGGAATCAAATAATAATGTGGATTCAATTCTGTTTGAGATTCATCATAATTTTTTTTATCTCCCCTGTTACCTTTTGGTTAAGATTCTAACACACACATACATATACTGTATATTCAGTAAATTATTCCATCCATTTGAAACTAGTTTTGAACTGATTTGAATTCATGTCATATAGATTAATATCATAAACTCTTCCTGGTGCAATGCAACTCTTGTAAAGGAATTCCGATGATAAATGTTTAAGCCTGACGCATGTGCACCCCAAATTGAACATGTCATTTGCATTCACTAATACTATGATGTCTTGTACACTGTCAGTCATACTTACCAGCTGAAAAGTCAGAAAAATTTCAATTCCCTAAATAATATTTTATGTTAGCTTTACTAAAACATTTGATACAAAATGCATATCTTCCAATAGTATTCAGGTGAAAACCAGGAGATCAGAGTGTGGTCGAGATGACAGACATTTTTAATACAAAAGAATACACAGGCTCAGAGAAGCTGCAACAGTTTGCTTTTGCCTGATTGGGATTGGCAAGATGCTGCCCCATCCTCTCCCTGCTGAGTAGATTGAGAACAAATTTCAAGCCACGGATGGGAGTTATAATTTATGGAGGTGGATATGGGGATTGTACTAAACCTTAGTTGACACTATAAAAGAGAGAAGACCTTTCTTGCCAGATCAGGAAATATGCTGAGCTGTTAGCCAGCCAAACCTTTATTGTCTCGCTGTCATTCTGCACCATTCTAGACATTAGGCATGGTTCGGTTCAGTCAAAATCTTCATAATTCGGAATAAATTCGGAAATATTTGCTTTTTGAAGCAATTTAGGAGTTTTTAAAGAAACTGGAAATCCTGTTGCCCTTCCGAAGCTTTTTCCACTATTTTTTTTACGAAGCAGTGAGTCGGAAATGATTCAGTGTTTCCCCACTTCTGGTCCCTGGCCTTGACTCAAGCCTGGGAAGTGTTTTAAAACCCAGTGGATGACTTTCCTCCCTCTCCTCTCCCCTCGTGAGCCTGGGAAGTGTTTTAAAGCCCATTGGATGACTTTCCTCCCTCTCTTCTCCCTTTGTGAGCCTGGGAAGAGTTTTAAAACCCACTGGATGACTTTTTTCACTCTCCTCTCCCCTTGTGAGCCTGGGAAGTGTTTTAAATCCCAGTAGATTACTTTCCTCCCTCTCGTCTCCCCCCGTGAGCCTGGGAAGCGGTTTAAAACCCAATAGATGACTTTCCTCCCGTCTCCCCTTGTGAGCCTGGGAAGCGGTTTAAAACACAGTGGATGACTTTCCTCCTTCTCGTCTCCCCTTATCATCCTGGGAAGCAGTTTAAAACCCAGTGGATGACTTTTCTCCCTCTTGTCTCCCCTTCATGAGCCTGGGAAGGGTTTTAAAACCCAGTAGATGACTTTCCTCCCTCTCGTCTCCCCTCGTGTGCCTGGGAAGTGTTTAAAACCCAGTAGATGAATTTCCTCCCTTTTGTCTCCCCTCGTGAGACTGGGAACTGTTTTAAAACCCAGTGGATGAGTTTCTTCCCTTTGCTTCCCCCCCCTTTTCTGGAGTAAAACAACTACTTTCAAAGTAAAGACCACCCAATGAAGCAAGAAATAACACTTTCAAACTATTAAGAAAGGATTTAGAAGTCTCTGAAGTTTTGAAAAGTTTTGAACATTTTTTTCTGTGAAAATCAAAATTGACTTTATAATCAAACCACCACTGCCCCATACATCCGAAATTAGTTTTGAACCTTTTTTTTTATCAAACAAGCCTACTAGACAGTTTAAGTAGGAGCAGAGAGGGATTTGTGATCGAATAGGCGGAAACATGCTTGAAATATCAGAGAACTTTTTCTTTGGCCAAGTGGTTTAATGGAGTACATTGAAGCTCTCTGTTGCCCCTAAATAATCTGTAATATCCTGTATAATCTTCTGATACCAAAAATCCAATAATATCACCATTAACAAGTGAAGTTTTTTCCACTATCAATCTGTAACAGAACTTACTTTGTTTCAGTCTGTAAAATAGCAACTCTCTAATAAATCAATACCGGTATCTCTAAAAAGCTACATTCAATCTAAACATATTTCATGATACCATGTGCCCAAGAAATTATGTGCAGTGCTATTTTGACATGAAGTATAAGAGGATTGCATTCTTCACTATACTGTAAATATTTATTTTTTGGACAGATACTTTTATATCCAAATATTAACACAAATGTGCATGTTTTGCTTTTATCTTTGCATGAATACTTAGCAAACTTTGGCTTCTGCAAACTGCTGCTTCTCTAATTAATTTTGACAGGATAATGATAGATATTTCCACTCTCCAATTTTAAGATAATTTAACAGTATTTGCATGTCATTAGCATGTTTCCATTGAAGAGCTCAACGGTGAAGCAAGCTCTGTTTTTGTACAGCCTGTTCATCACAATGCCATGTCCACAAAAGCCAGGCCACTTCACTTGACTTGCATAATCACTTTTGCATCACTAATAAAGAGAACATAAGAAAACATGCATTTCTAAGAATGTGATTATAACACATTTCTATATGTAGATGCAAATGTAGAAATAGTAGATTGAATATTAAATTACTTTATAAAGACCTATTAATATACATCTCATATCACTGATTGTCTAGATACTGCAGCTGGTTGGACAACACCTGGCTGTCCTCCATACAAAACCATAGACTTGGAAGAGATCACATCATGAAGTTTCACAAGTTATATTTATGAACAGCATCCCAACCCCATTCTGCCATGCAGAAAAACACTATCAAAACACTCCTGACTGATAGCCATCCAGTCTCTGCTTAAAATCCTACAGAGAAGGAAGCATCATCACACTCCCAGACAACATGTTGAACAGCTCTTATAGTCAGAAAGTTCTTCCTAATATTTAGGTGAAACCTTTTCTGCAATTTCAATTTCTCCATATCCTATGTCTTCATCACACTGAGATATTTATCAGTTGTAGGATTCTTTCATCTCATCTGAAGGGCAGAGAGGGATGGGCTCCAGCACATGACACAACCCCACTTCTGCCTGTCATTTTTGGCACCATCCTTCAACTGTATAGATATCATCCTGGAAGGGCGAGCTCTGAACTCAGGGGAGCGATCATGCTCTTCAGAGCTTCTAGCTTTGCCCTAACCATTGCTGCAGCAAAAAAAGCAGGTTGAAGTTGCTCGCCCCTTTTCATTTCATTTCAGGATTCAGGGCGGCCTTCATGAAGTAGCATTTGTAATATGAGGTCCTTATTTTCTCTCTGATTTCATTTTTTAATTACTGATATTGCATTATTGGGGCATAGCTGAACTCAGAGGACTATCACCTCTCCTTTTTAAATAATATTTTTAGAATTTATTTTTGCATAGTTGTAAAACTTCATGATTGTTAACAAAAAATAAAAAAATAAGTTCAAATAATTTTGTTTTTATAACTTGGACTTCTTTAACAACACAAATGTAATTGTTTTATCTAACTATCTACCAAGGGTGCTTTGTGCCTTTTTGTTCTCTCTGAAAGCAGGGTTGGACTAGATGCCTTTCTGGGATCTCCCAAATAACAAGGTAGGCTGGATGGACATGCCAGCAAAAAAAACAAGCTTGCGCCTGTGTTGATTGTTTTTTTGTTTTAGATTTGTTTGGAAACATACTTTGCTCAGAAATTTCCCTACCTCCTGACCAAAAATAACTCTAGTTGGTACATGAAGAACTTTATCTGGATGCTCAAGGATATGTGGAAGAGTTTATATTCCACCTATGCCATAGATTTTAGCCCTGTTCAAGAGCGCTATAGAGGCGGTCCTACTATACTCCTTACAGCCACCCTATGTTTACCAGGAAAGCAGGAAAAGAAAATTTAACTGTGTTTGGGTAAACACAGTTACAGATCTGTTTTTTTATTTTAAAAAAACAACCAATAACTGTGATGAGATAGAGTGGTACCTAGATTATTAACTGGGGTCAGCTTTAGGGAGCATACCCTTTTAAAGCAGTTCCACTGGCTCCCAATAAGTTTCTGGACCCAATTCAAAGTGCAGGTGATTACCTATAAAGCCTTATATGCTTCGGGTCTATCCTATCTTCAAGATCGCATCTCCTTCTATGAACCGGTATGGGCATTAAGATCTCCTGGGGAGGCCCTTCTTTCGGTCTCACCAACATCCCAAGCACAGTTGGTGGGGACAAGAGAGAGGGCTTTCTTTGTGGTGGCTCCCCAGCTCTGGAGTACCCTCTCTAAGGAAATTAGAGTAGCCCCCTTTCTTCAGGCCTTCCAGGTAAGTCTATAAATATGGCTCTTCAGACAGGCCTTTGATCCTGAGGAATTCATGGCCAATGTGATGTATCATTATAGTGCATTTCCTCTTTCGCTTCCATGTATTATTTTAATATCCACATATCTATATGTGGATATTAAAATGGATAAGACTTACATTTATTTAGATTAATGTTTGCAAATATGTTTTACAAACCTCATATCCATTATAAAATGTACATATTTCTTCTTCTTTTCTTGGACGCTTCTCTTCCACGCTTTCTACAAGTGCTTTAAAGGGCTTTTTTGGAAGTTGGATGTGTCCTTCGAGCCTGTGCAATGGATTTTTCTGGTGGAGTGCAGTGTGCACAGAACTGGCCTTAACCTTTAAACCAAAGGTTTGTCTGCCGGGGCTTAGCAAGCTTAGGATGGTGGCAGCGAGGTCCTCAGGTCGTATGTTAGATTAGAGTTACCTTCTCTTAGATCGTTGACCTTACAGGGTTAGAAGAGCACCATCTGCCCAGGTTTGAATTTAGAGTTTTCCTTCTCTCAGGATAATTGCCAAAAGGCTAGAGTCTGAAAGCCTGGCAAACTAAACTGGTTATTTCAAAACCCCCATGAAGGCTGCAGTGCCAGCCTACCAAGATACAGTCTTGATCTTTTAAGTGTCAGAGGTCTTCATTCTAAGTAAAGTTAGAATAATAACTCTGCTTAGTAACCTTTTCATTACTTTGAAGTAGGTGCATTATATTATGGATGGGGTTGCATCTCCTGGAAAATTAACCAGTCTGAGGACCTTATCCCACTCTGATTTTCCCTGTTTTCCTACCGTCTTCGTATGCTGGTGAAAAAGAAGCCATTTCATGACACACAGCCACTTCCGGTGGCTGTGCATGGAAATCCATCTTGCCAGAATGTGAAGATGGGGGGAGGAGTCAATTTTCAGGAGTCAAGTGTTTCCCAACTCCTGACTGAAGAAAGTAGCGGGAAGTGGAGGAAAGCGGGAAGAAAACTGAGAAACATAATTGGATGGGCTCGCCATCCTTGAATATGGATCTTGCTGGGGTAAGTCAGGTCCCCACTCTATAGGATACTTTCCCCCGATTCCCCCCACTTTCCTCCCACCCATGGGATAGAGTCTTGAGAATGCCTCTAGACTTCGTATTCCTCCTGGATGTCCAAACTGCAATCGTTTCTATATGTAATTTATACCAAATTTGAAAGATTAGCGAGGTAAGTAGAGAACATGAACTGATACATTTTTATTAGTTTATTCATCTCTCCTTGTAGGTGATATGGTTCAGTCTGGTTCAAAACTTTGGGCACTCAATTAAATAATTTCCAATGTCCTTTGAAACTTTCTAATTATATGATCAGCAAGAGCTGATAGCTTCCAGGTCAGTGGGCAGTGCATCTATTTTAACTTCAATGGAGCTACCTAATGTGCTGAAGCTATATTGGAGATACATTTCCACACTTTGGATTATCCTTTAAAGTGTATACTGAAACCCAGTGTATGAAGAGACTCAGTAAAATGGAAGCCACAAGCCATGGCCTTCTCTGTGACTGTAGCACCCATGGGCCCGTCCGTGCCACGGGGGAGGGGTGACGCACCGGGGGTCCCGTTGGCATTGGGACCCGCACAGGCTGAAAGGGACTTGGAGGATGAGTTGGAAGGCCCAGAGCAAGATTGGTCAGCCGTACCTTTGCCCAGTTCACCTGTAGAGAGTTTAGCCTGGGATCTCGAGTGGGAGCATTCTCCCGGGGAAGGAGCGGACCAGGTGGAGATGGGAGGCAGCGAAGCAGATAGCGGAGATAGTTATGAATTCCCAAATGGCCGAGGTTCCCAAGAGCTGGCCGAGCAGCAGATGGAGGCTAGCGGCTGGGAAACTCCGGGGGAGGCTGCTTCTCAGGAAGATAGCGATACTAGGCTGGAAGAGCGGGGCCGTTCTCACAACAGGCGCAGGGACATAGAGGAGGGCAGGAGGAGCTGGCATCTGTCCCTAGACCGTCACCATTCGGAAAGTAGAGACTGGAGACGCCGGGCCCTAGATCGTCGGGGTTCCAGGCCGAGGGATTAAGAACGGCCCCGTGGGAACTGATCGTCAGTTCTCTGGCCACGTCTTTACTGAATAGGCGCGAAGCGGAGTGGGACCACAAGCCAACAGTGGTCATCAAGCCTTGCCTTGCCTTTGCCTTGTTTCTTGAGCCGCAGTGGATTGCGGCACCTTGCCCTGTTTCCTGATTCGCATTGGTTTGCGAAACCTTGCCCTGTTTCCTGATTCGCATTGGTTTGCGAAACCTTGCCCTGGTTCCTGATTCACATTGGTTTGCGAAACCTTGCCACGCTTCAAGCTATTTGCTACGTTACTTTGGACTACTTGCTTTACTTTGGACTACTTGCTTATTATTGGACTATTTACTCTTTGGAACTGTTTTTATATACTCAATAAAGTAGTTAGCCTTTGCTACGTCTCCGTGTGTGTGTTAAAGGGGCAGTTCTAAGTCGGCGATTGTGACAGTGACTGATTAAAAATATCAACAATATAGTAATGGAAATGGTATTATAATAGTCTTTAGCTTTTTGCATGTCAAATTATAACAACAATACTATATCAACAATCACGTTGAATCCAAACTCCATATCTCCAATAGTTATTCCATTCATCAGTTGATACTTTCCTCTGTAACCCATTTTGGCTTCTTTTTAGAGCAAGAATTGATTTTACAATAATTTGAAAATATCAATTAAAAGGAGAAGTTGGCTTTCATGAAAAACTCCAGCAAAAGAGTAACTTTCAATTAGAAATTACGAACAGAAAAGGCAGCCAAATTACATTTCCTTGATCTATATTACCAGTACTGTGTGAGTCATTGTTTAATGAAGAAACTTAAAAGGTTTCCAACCCAATTTTGATTTGCAAAGGACAGAATACACTTTACAGAATAGTAAAATTGCATGTTTTGTACAAATAAAGTTTGGCAATTCAAGCTACTCTTGGGTTTTATAGCTTCCAGAATGCAGGGATCTGTCCCAAAATAAGGTGATTAAATAAGACTCCTGGCTTTAAGGACAAGAGGAAATTAATTATGTTAATGCTGTCATCCTGAAAGGACACATGGCCTTTCCAACTCATGTCCAGAGTCTCTTGTGAACCATCATTTCTGCAGTATTAATAATTTTTCAAAAGGCCTACATCAAAGCCTATTGAGAGACCGACGAGTAAGAAATATAGTTTTCACTCAATAATATTTTTGCTGAATAGTTTTCTGCTTGAATAGGTTAGCAGAGAATGTGGTTAATGACTTCAGGGCAGGCTTCCATTGTGTTTGCATAATGTACTCTGAATCATGAATCCAATTAGCACTTAAGTAACCCATATTTGGATTGAGACCATCTAAGCTGAATTTACAAAGGTAATATGAAAAAGGAGGCAAGAACCATTTTAATCCTATTGGGAGTTCAGAGATAGGTAATGTCAGGCTTCTGGAATACACAAAAATGTTAGATTGTGATGAGAATCTGTTGAACCAGACAATGCATAGATTCCCCTGTAAACCTAGGAAATGAATACAATCTATTACTCAGGCTAAGTAATTAATCAGTCTTCTTTCCCCTGTGAACTTTTGTTGGATAAATACCACTTTTCCCCTATAAGGATTGTATGTTATTTGTAACTAGCTGTCTCCTGCCACACATTGCTGTGGCCCAGTCTGTGTATATGCATTTTGTGTGTGTATGTGTGTATATATTTGTGTATATGTGCATATATGTGGTTTTGCGCATGCGTTGTAATGTATTTTTTACATTTTTATTTATATAGATATATGACAACATGATGAATTCCACTAGCTAATAAAAACGCTTAAAAGCTACAGGTGACAATGTTAACTGTAACATGTTATTTTGGGAAATTTATTTTTATTTATTTATTTATTCAGTCTTATATTCCGCTCCTCCCTGCAGGCTCGGGGCGGATCACAAATACGATAAAACATGCTGTGCACAACAATTTGCAGCATGCAATAAAAACATAAAAACACAGGACGATTACAAAATATCATTCAGGGTTACAATGAAGCAGCAAATTGGGGGAGTTATGGAACTCCGGGTGGCAAGTTGACTTCTTACCAAACAGGCGCGTAGACGTGCGGGCAGCAGGGATGAGGAATCACGCAACAACTTCACTGCTCGTGTGAAATCAAAGAGATTTATTGGTAACACCAGCTGGTGGGGTTGCCAGCAGAACACGCTGCTATCAGGGGCAAACGGCCCCAATCAATCTTAACATGAAGCTTTTATACCCCCATGGCGGCATCTCCAAAAGCCCGCCCTCCTTCATGGATTTTACACAAACATTATTGGCTGATGTTACATGGCATTACATTGATCCAATAAAACATTACATTTTCATTAGCATCACATCTCAAACCCCCACCTATGTGTTAGAACAATGGACATTTCTAAGTTAGTTCTTTCTCACAGTCCAGTTATCAGTGCCTGGGACGCTTCTGTTCTCAAATAGCAACATTTCACTTTCTGCCTTTCCTTGCCAGCAACGGATGGGGCAGAATCCCTCTGTACATGCGCAGTTCTTCTCCCTTTGGCACTGATGTCACCAAATAGCACGTCCTGTACTGTTAGACCAATCTGAGTCTACGTTATCTCATGCTAGGCACGGGGTGTACTTTAACAAATCATAGCATAGATTAGAAACACCAATCACAGTGTATTATTCACAGAGCAAGTGCCTGCCTGATTCTTGGCACAGAAACCCACTTTTCCAAGCTCTACAAGTGCAGCATCACTCTCTGACCTTTCTCCTCCACAGAAAGTACCAAAACTGCTTTATTAATTCCTCAAAAACCTCAGGCCCAGAGGACACCGGGCACAGAGGAAGCTGGGCTAGTTAAAAGCCAATCTGAAGAGGGCAGTCTTGCAAGCCCTACGAAAGGGGGCAAGCTCCGAAATCGCTCGGGCGTCATCAGGAAGAGAGTTCCATAACACCGGAGCCACCACAGAGAAAGCTCTCTGCCTAGTTGTGGACAGATGGCAGAAGCGGATTGATGGTACCAATAACAAATTCCGTTCTTCTGAACGTAGTGATCTCGGGGGAACATACGGGGTAAGGCGGTCCCTCCGGTACGCAGGCCCTAGATCGTGCAAGGCCTTAAAGGTTAAAACCAGCACCTTGAAGGCAATTCGGTACTCGATGGGAAGCCAGTGCAGTTGCCGAAGGATGAGAGTGATGTGCTCCCTCACTGATGTTCCCATCAGCAAGCGAGCAGCGGCATTCTGCACCAGCTTGAGTTTCCGGATTGTCGACAAGGGAAGGCCGACGTAGAGGGCGTTACAGTAGTCCAGTCTCGAGATGACCGTCGCTTGGATCACCGTGGCCAGGTCGACCCTGGACAGGTAGGGTGCCAGTCGCCTAGCCTGTCGTAGATGAAAAAACGATGTTTTGCTGACCATGGAGACCTGAGTCTCCATGGACAGCAAGGGGTCCAATTGGACACCCAAGCTCTTTACAAGGGATGACGGGCTAAGTTGCTCGCCATCCAGGGTAGGCAACCGGCACTCATCCAGCCCAGGGCGACCGGGCCACAAGATCTCCATCTTCGACGGATTCACCTTCAGCCGGCTGGTCCGCAGCCATCCAGTCACGGCTTCGAGGCAGAGATGGAAACAATCGGGTACGGTGTCCGGCCTGCCGTCCATTCTCAGCAGAAGCTGGGTGTCATCAGCGTACTGATAACACTCCAGACCAAAGTCGCGAACCAGCTGGGCCAGGGGGCGCATATAGACGTTGAATAATAAGGGGGAGAGGATGGCCTGGGGGAAATAGCCCATGATAGCTAAGGACTCCAATGTTGTGAGTATGGTGAAGCTACATTGGTTTTTGTCTGGATTTTGGGAACAAATAAAGCAGCTAGGAGAATCTCGAAGTGTCGGGGGGCTTCAAAAACCAGATTAAGGACTATATGTTGCCCTAATGCAACACCCATATTTGGACTTTCTGTATGTTTATTGATAAACTAGGGTGTGTTCACATTATAGAATTATACCAGCTTGATTTCAGTTTTAGCAGCCACAGATTTATCCTATGGAATCTTGGATGTTTTGCATAGGAGATGAATGACCTAAAAATTCTCAGCCATACAACTATGCTTTGGTTCAGGGGAATGCACTTCGGTCTTTTACTACATAATCCTACTAATCATACACTTTCATAAGCATTGGCATCACTAGGTGTAATAACCCAGACCAGACCACAATATTGTACCAGAAAATTTAATAAAATCAGCACGTATAAAAAGTCAACCGCAACAAAAGGAATGGTGCGTATTTATAACACATGGAGTTGAAACCATGTGGTTCAATGCATAATAATAATTGGCTAACAATAACAGCTCTGGCTAAAGCACATGCACATGAGAAGGTTGAAAAAGTAAATTAGCACAGAGTTTTTACCACCTTGTAGGTATATTGTTATAGTACATGTAAGTTTCATAACAGTGACCATTCTGTTTTGGACTCTGCTATGGTGAAAAGGGGCCTCCCAATGAGCGGTCCTTACCAACGAGCTGTCCTTAGCAGCGAGCTGTCATCCCTCTTTACAGAAGTGTGTAATAAGTCCTTCCATTCTCAATTTTTTTTAAAAAAAATATTTATTTACAGCGTTTTTACCCTGCTCTTCTCAACCCCCAAGGGGGGACTCAGAGCGGCTAACAATCATGAATCAATACAATGTAAAATCATAAATACAAAATTTAAAAAATAGCAGTAAGATTAAAACAATAATCAACAGCCAATTGAATTAGAACAATATTCCATCCACAATTCTGAATTGTTAAGATCAAAGCCATATCCTCAAATCTGTTGTCATTACTAATCCATTCCAGTCAGGTGTTGTTTAAGCTATTGTGCAAAGGCCTGCTCCTAAAGCCAAGACTTCAGCTTCCTTCTGAACACTAGAAGGGATGGGGCCGAGCATATTTCGTTTGGGAGTGCATTCCACAGGCCGAGAAGGCCCTGTCCCCCGTCCCCGCCAGCCGCATTTTAGATGCTGGCGGGAGTGAGAGCAGGGCCACCCCGGATGATCTTAAATTGTGGGGTAGGACGTAGGGGCAGATGCTCTCGGACAAGTAAGCTGGGCCAGAATCGTATAGAGCATTGTAGGCCAAAACCAGCACTTTGAATAGAGCTTGGAAGTGGACACGCAACCAGTGGAGCTGACACAGTGGAGGGAGGGGGGGTGCTCCCTGTATGTAGCTCCTGTTAGTAATCTAGCTGCTGCCCGTTGGACTAACTGCAGTTTCCGAACCATCTTCAAAGGCAGGCCCACACAGAGTGTGTTGCTTCATGTAGATGTTAAATAACATCGGGGACAGTACTGAACCCTGAGCACTCCACACGACAATGTTTGTGGAGTCGAACAGGTGTCACCCAGTAATACCCTCTGGGACCGGCCCTCCAAGGACTGGAACCACTGCAAAACAGTACCTCCAAGTCCCATTTGTGAGAGGCATCCCAGAAGGATACCGTGATCAATGGTATCGAAAGCTGCTGAGAGGACCAGCAGAACCAACAGAGATACACTCCCCCTGCCTAGCTCCCGGCATAGATCATCAACAAAGGCGACCAAGGTTGTCTCAGTTCCATGTCCCAGCCTAAAGCCAGACTCTGCTGGATCTAGACCGGGCCTGCCCAACAGGCGGCTCGCAGACTGCAAACGGCCCGCCAGCCCCTTGGATCCGGCCCTCCTACCCTCCTGCAATAAAATAAAAAATAAAATAAAAATTCCAAAAAAATTTAAAATTAAAATTCCAAAAAATATCCCCCCAAAAAGTGTGCATGCGCGCGGCGGCGCAAGCGCCATCCACGGCTGCCGCCCCCTTTGCTCTGCTCCCCATGGCTTCACCCTCCCTCCTACAGCGTCACGCCGGGCAGCAGAAGCGGGCGATTTCATTTCGCCCGCTTCTGTCACCCGGCGTGATGCTGTAGGAGAGAGGGAGGAGCCAAGGGGAGTCTGCCATGGCTTCGCCCTCCCTCCTACAGCATCACGCCGAGCGGTAGAAGCGGGCAAAATCGCCCCCCGCGATCAGCCCTGTCCCCGCGATCGGCCCCGCCCCTGCGATCGCCCCCTTCCCCGCGATCGCCCCCCGCTGCGGCCCCCAGGTGATCAGTCACCGGAATTCCGGCCCTTGGGCCGGTAGAAGTTGGACAGCCCTGATCTGGATAATCAGTGTCTACCAAGAACCCCTGGAGTTGCGAGGCCACAACACGTTCCATGACTTTGCCCAGAAAGAGGAGATTGGAAACCGGCCGATAGTTGACTAATTGAGTGGGGTCCAATGATGGTTTTTTCAACAATGGTTTTATAACAGCCTGTTTTAGGCTGGCTGGAATCTTGCCTTCCCAAAGGGATGCATTAACTACCACCTTAACCCACTCTGCCAAACCCCCTCTGGCTTCTCTGATCAGGATGGGCAAGGCTCTAGGATGCATGTGATAGGCCTCACTTCCCCAAGGATCTTGTCCTCAAGCTGAACCAATTGAAATGAATATATTAAAACCGGACAAGCAGATGCTCATGTCACATCCTCAGAGACTGCTGTTAAAGTAGTATCAAAATCGGAGCAGATCAGAGCAACTTTATCAGCGAAGAACTGAGCAAATTCTTCACAGCGCACTGTCGAGTCGTCCAGGATATCACTCTGTGGTGGATTTAATAGTCCTCTGACAACTCAGAACAGTTCCGCTGGACGGTTCTTAGCGGAGGCAACCTTGGCCGCAATAGATGTTTTCTGTGCCGCCTTTATTGCCACGTCATAGGACCTAAGATAGGAAACCAGACGTGCTTGGGCTGATCTGCTCTGCTTTTGATGCCACACGCCCTCTAGCCTCCTCTTTTTTTGCTTCATCGCTGTCAGCTCCTCAGTAAACCAAGGAGCTGGTTTAGCTCGGCTACTCAAGAGGGGGCGTTCTGGACCTTTTGACATTTAATGATATTAATGACAGATATAGCATAATATAGAACAGAGAACAGGCATTTTTCCTTTGCTGGTTTGTTCCAATTATAATATTGTACTTCGCAAAAAAACCTGTCACCCCTATTTATAGAAATGCATGATTACTCCTTCCTATGGAAAGAAATGGTTTAAAACAGCATCCCTGTCTCAAAAGTCCAATGGGTTTAGATGCAGAAGTATTGCATCCCATGGAAAGCAATGTTTTAAAACAGCTTCCCTGTTCCAAGAGTCCAATGGGTTATATGCGGAACTATTGCATCCCATGGAAAGGGATTCTGGCAGATTTTCATAAAGAAAAAAAGGTGTGGGCGGAGACCTATTGCCTATGTGTGATGAGGAAGAGAGCAGGCACCTATGGGGAAGCACTAAAAGTCTGATGACAGGAAAACAGTGAAAATTAGCAAGAGAGGACTGTAAGGTACGATCAGTTCCTGATTCCTCACTTTACTTAACAATGCCCCACAATACTGCTATCTGATAAGGCCCTTGGTTAAGGGTTTACTAATGGAAGCAATGCAATTTGTGAAGATACAGGAGAGAACCTTCTTTGCTGTGGCACCCCAGTTGTTGAATGTCCTCCTCTTGAAGAGTCAGTTGGCACCACCATTCACCAATAAGTGATAATAAGCCACTAATAAAGAAATAAGGTTTTTTTTGTTAATGTCCTGGATATTAATGAAAGTTCAGATGAATTTGCTCACATCTACACTGATTGAAACAAATGTGTTTGAAGACTACTTAAATTATTTTGCATTATTTAACATTACATTTCTCTGAATTGTTTACATTGATTTCACCTGTGCACCATCCTTAACACCTACAATATGGAACAGGGTATAAATATTTAAATAGATCAATACATTTGAAATAGGTTTTTTTTCTTTGAATTATGAAAATGGCTTCTGATATGAAACATTTCCAGGATTTAATTAACTGACCTAAATCAATGATACTGCCAGTAGGAGACAAGAATGACTCTAGCGTATTTTAAACACGGCAGTTTTGATATTGCTAAAATTGTATTACTTATTTTGGCATAATTATCTCTAGGGATTTATCTCAAATGATTTGTCTTAATGTAAGCAAGCTAATAAAACATATTGCACAAGATTTAGACAGATGGGTGGGCTTAAAGCTGTGTCATAGGTTAAACCAATTCAACTATAATGAATATTCTACCTAGAATTGTTTGTATTGTATATGGAATTCATCTACCTATACCTTCAAGTATTTTCAAAAATGCAATGAGAGGGGGGACTCCTCTCCTCCTAGGATTTCAATGAAAAAGATGTAAATTTCCATCAAAAAGTCTTCCAGATCTTATTATATATCACCAGACACCCTTGTCATCTTGTATTAATTTTTTGACATACTCACTTAAACTAAATAATCCACCACGGTCAGCTTTGGAGTCTTCATGTAAATAGGCAGTACTTGTTTTATATAATTAAAAATGTAGTGCTCTGCCAACCATTTCAGTGGTTAGAGCTGTGTGGTAAATTGTGTCTTGTCAAATGCAATTTGAATGGTATACTCATGTCAAATTGATGTTATGGGGAATCCAGATTTGGGCATTGGTAAGGAACCATTTTGATGAAAGGAATTGACTGACAATGGGATTACCTTAAATTAGATATTTGATTATGAGGTTTTTGTGCTTTTTGGAGTTGCAAGCACAATTTAAACTACTTCTATCCAATACATGTAAATATCTATATAACTTAAATATTGATTACAAGCCAAATTTGACTCATTTTGTTCTATCTGTAATTCAATGATAGAAATTTTAACACCATTTCAACATTTGAATGAACAATGTACTGTATTTGCCCTCCAACCCCCTGAACAAAAGAGATGAGACACAAAATATTGGGTTCAAATTGAGCAACTTTTATTTAAAGTTACCTATTTAAATTTCCTTAACTCTAACTCAGAGGGTGTCAGGAATCAAAGTGTATCCCAGCCGAGGTATCATCCCCCCTCGGCTAACGATATCAATTTTCGGGCGAAACACCTGGATTCCCTGATTATCCAACCAGGGCAACCCTTTAAGGGAAATGAATGAGAGGTCTGTTCTCAAGATCATGAGATCAGCCTCTTCCATTCCAGGGCCATTTCACTTTATTCACCCCTCACCTTGAACTTTAAGGTGAGTGTTTAACTTAATGGCCCTCACCCCTGAAGGAGGTGCCTTAGGTGCACACCGACTATGGGCTTTCCCAAGCTATTTTCCACCACAGATTGGGGACAGGTGTCCACCTAGTCCCCATCACCCACCGAGACTCCTAACACCCCCTATCCTATGTTAGATGAACAGAACATTGCCCAATTCCGATATTACGATCCAACCGCTCAGCAACAAAACATTGTCGCGAGCCCTGGATAAAGGAGGTAGCGTGCTACCCCCGTCCTGTTGAGTGCATGGCCCCATCCTTGTTCCCCACTCTATGAGGACTCTCACGTCTCCACACGCCATACCACCCTCAAGGTGGGATCTTGGCGGACCGGACGATGTGTACGTGGGGCCATGCCAGCCAAACAGTACGAATTTGCTCGGGCCTATAAGACGCTTTGCCCGTCCGCAAGCCAAGGCCGTTACCCCCCAGTTGTGGATAACCAACTCTGCCAGTACCAGCTAGAGCCTCAAACCAACAGGGGGTAAAACACCGTGAATGCAAGTCTGCCGTAGACCACGTCTACCACTCCATTCTGGAAAAGTAATGGAGTCAAGGCCCAAATGCTGGCCAGAAAGAAACGTAGGACCCCCTGACGGTTGGTCACTACCATCAGACAGGCCCGAGTCACTCTACATGGCCCTTTTTAAGCCATCCCCACACTTCCCACTCAACTGGGCTGTTGAATGATGGCTGACTCACGGACTGTGACCTATGGGCCATGCCTGCCAACACATGAACATTGTGTAGCCTATAATATGACCCAATACCTTAGGGTTCAGTCAATATCACCCGGTTTGCTACACATCCCAGAGGGTACCCATTGGGTGTATGCCACAAGGGCACATTCTCCCAGACAGCCTCTTTACATTTCCATTCCCACCGGTAATGGAAGCAGGGCCCATATCAAGAAAAATATTCCTCAAGGTTCCCCTCGGATCCTAAAACCCCCCCAATAGGGGCCAGAGTCAAGCACGAGCAATAGGGACTCGCTTGCGCTCCCATTTCTGCCAAGCGGCCATTACTGTAAAACATCGAAGGTGGCTACCTGAGCGTCAGCCACATAGAACTGACACACCAATGGCTAATAATGACTATATGAGCATCCATTGTATATATTGGACGCATCTACCAAAGGCTGAACTACATTTACCAAACTCTCCAGCCATTTATAAGGCTGAGATGGTGTGACTCCAATAACAATTCTTCTTACATTTTGAAGAAGACTCACTTTCAAACTCCCCGGCCATTTCAAAGGCTGAGGGGGTGCGACTCAAACAACTAATCATACAGTGTTTAAGGAAAAACCCTTTCAAGCTCTCCGGCCGTTTATAAGGCTGAGAGGGTGTGACTCAAACGACTATCAATCAATCAAAACTTTATTACGGTCACAGACCAGCACAAAGCGGGCACAAGTGCCCTAAGAGGAGAAGGACAACTCCCCAGTAAACAGTTATTTAAAATCAGAGTAGAACGACTAATCTTCTTCTGTTTAAAGAAACACGCTTTCCAAACTCCCCAGCCGTATATAAGGCTGAGAGGATGTAACTCAAACGACTAATCTTCCGTTTAAAAGAAAATGCGCTTTCAAACTCCCCAGCCGTTTATAAGGCTGAGAGGGTGTGACTCAAACTACTAACCTCTTTTGTTTTAAAGAAAACACGCTTTACAAACTCTCCAGCCATATAAGGCTGAGAGGGTGTGACTCAATCTTCTGTTTTAAGGAAAACACACTTTACCAAACTCTCCAGCCTATATAAGGCTGAGAGAGTGTGACTCAAACGACTAATCATATGTTGTAAAGAAAACACGCTTTTTCAACTCTTGAGCCGTTTATAAGGCTGAGAGGGTGTGACTTCACTGACTAATTTTCCTATACTGTAAAGAAAATGTGCTTTCAAACTCTACAGCCGTTTATAAGGCTGAGAGGATGCAGCCCAAGTACTAACCTTCGTCTGTTTTAAAGAAACGCGCTTTTCGAACTCTCCAGCGGGGTAAGGCTGAGAAGGTGTGACTCAAACGACCAATCTTCTTCTGTTTGAAAAACAACACACTTGCAAACTCCCCAGCCGTTTTTAAGGCTGAGAGGGTGTGACTCCAACGACTAATCTTTTGCTTTAAAGAAAAACGCGCTTTCCAAACTTTCCAGCCATTTATAAGGCCGAGAGGGTGCGACTCAAATGACTAATCATCTTTATAAGGCTGAGAGGGTGTGACTTAAGCAACTAAACTTCTTATGTTTTAAATAAAAAGCCCTTCTCAAACTCCCAAGCCCTTTATAAGGCTAAGAGGGCGTAACACCAACGACTAATCTTATGTTTCAAAGAAGACATGCTTTTCAAACTCCCAAGCCCTCTATAAGGCTGAGAGGGTGTCGCTCAACAACTAATCTTCTTATGCTTTAATGAAAACGCGCTTTTCACACTCCCAAGCCCTTTATAAGGCTAAGAGGGTGTAACTCAACAACTAATATTTATGTTTTAAAGAAAACGTGCTTCTCCAACTCCCAAGCTCTTTATAAGGCTGAGAGGGTGTAACTCAACAATTTTCTGATTTAAAGAAAACGCGCTTTCAAACTCCCAAGCCCTTTATAAGGCTGAGAGGGTGTAATTCAACAACGAATCTTATGTTTTTAGGGAAAACGCGCTTTTCAAACTCCTAAGCCCTTTATAAGGCTGGGAGGGTGTAACAAACGACTAATCTTATAATGCTTTACTGAAAACGCGCTTTTCAAAATCCTACGCCCTTTATAGGCTAAGAGGATGTGACTCAAACAACTGATCTTCTTATGTTTGAAAGAAAAGGTGCTTTTCAAACTCACCAGCCATTTCTAAGGCTGAGAGGGTGTGCCTCAAATGCCACTCTTCTTATGCTCTAAAGAAAAATGCGCTCTTCCAACTCCCCTCCCGTTTATACGGCTAAGAGGGTGTGCCTTGTGGTCCTTGAAGAAAACTATGTTCCCCAAACACTCCCGCCGTTAAAAAGCTGAGAGAATGTGCCTAATGTGACTTACTTTCTTATTGTCTTTAAATAAGGACTGTGTGATCCCCAAGCTCTCCAGCCGCTCACCAAAGCTGAAAGGATGTACTACACACGCATAACCTACACTATGGTCTTTAAAGAACTGTGTGGTTACAAGAATCTCCATCCGCTCCCAAAAGCTGAGAGGATGTGCCTCATGATTAACCGTGTGTTTTCGACTCACCATTCGCTTCCCAAGGGTGAGAGGGTATGCCTCACACAACTAACGTACTTATAATCATTGTTTTGAAGCTCTCCAGTTGCTCCAAAGGCTGAAGAGGAAGCATAGCAGTTAAAAAACGGTGCCTCAAACCCTTGCATTGTGCTCCTAAATAGACTCACATGTGTTTCCAACTGTTCACCCATTCCTCAAGCTGAGCAAGCGTGCCACATATGACTGACCATTTTGTGGTCTTTAAAGACAAGACTGTATGACTACAAACTCTCCAGCAGCTTCACCGGCTGAAGGAGAGTGCCCTGTCCAATTGACCTTCTTGTGGTCTTAAATAAAGTCTATGAGTGCTTCCAACTCTCCGCCACTCCCGAGGCTGAGACCATGTGCCACACATGACTAACCTTCATATGATCCATAAAGAAAATTATGTGTTTAACTTTTATTTTATTTTATCCTTGACCTTTCACCCAGCTCTTCTCTACCCACGGAGGGGGGGGGGACTCGAAGCGGCCTAACTAAAGGCACCATCGATGCCAACCAGGTGCCACATATAACACCAAACATACCGCCTTAAAATGCAATAAGATCCAATTAGCATTAACACATCATACGCACTCAACTGATTTGTGGACTAAAGTAACAGGACTATTATGGATCAACCTGTCTCAAGACACCTTTAAACAACCCGCAGACCTCCTCCACCAGGAACATATGTGGCTGATAAGAAACTAAAACGTGGCCTTGAACATGACCTCCATGTTAAAGCAAATATTCAATTTCGTTTACTTATTCGTTCTTGGGGGCCCGGGATCACAAGTCCATATAACGATTATGGTCCACAAGAATCAGAAAGCTCGCTGTTGTACAGCGTCGCCATCCATAATTTATGTCCCCACATGATGCATATTCTGGCTGAAATGCCAGGGGGTTGGACAAAACAAGCCCTGTAAATTTAGCCTGTGGTACTTAAATTTCCTACTTGACAAACGCAACCATCTTCCGGGTTGCTGTCACGATGCACGGACTTGACCGGCCCCTTAATCACACACACAGAGACGGACTGAAGGCTAACTACTTTATTGAATATAAAAACAGTTCAAAAGGAATATTGTCCATAAAAATAGCAAAAGCAATCCAAAGGCTGTAAGCAATCAATTGTCCAAAAACAGCTTGATGAATAATCCAAAAGGCTTAGCAAAGCTCCGCACAGCAATGCGGATTCAGGAACAAACAAGGTACGAAATACAAGGCAAGACTTGGTGGCCACTAGCCAGCTTAGCTCCGTGGACCCACTTTGCTACACGTCTACTCAGAAGAGACATGGCCGAAGCACTGGGGATTCGTTCCCACGGATCCTATACTTAATCTGTCGGCCGAGGTCCCCGACGCTCTAGGCCTTGTCGTCTCCAATCTCTGCTGACGGACCTCGGCCTGTCTAGGCTGCGGTACCATCCCCTTCTGCTGGACTCAATGCTACTTCTCCTACCAAAGGTTCGGCCTTGTCTCCCAGCACCTGGGTCTCTATCTTCATGAGAGCTCTCCTCCCTAGAATCTTCCCAGCCGCTTTCTTCCATGTTTTCACTCACAAGCTCCTGTGAGCCTCTCCCACCCGGGTGTTCATAACTTTCGCTATCACTGCTTTCCATTTGCACCTGGTTATCATCTATGTCTGCATAAGGGTCAAACCAACCTTCATCCCAAGCCAAGCTTTCAGTGGGAGAAAGGGGCCCAGTGATGGGAAACGCTCCTTCAGGTAACCCTTCCAAATCCTCTTCAGAATCTATCTCTGCTGGTGCAGGCCCTAATGCTAATGGAACCCCTGGTGCTGTTCCCTGGCCCCCAGGTACAAACAAGAACTGCTGTGCTACAGTTGCAAAGGTCCCTGATGAGCTTACACAAATTGGCCAGGAGCTCACCCTAACTCGGGCAGGCCTCAACTCATGACCTTCCAGTCAGTAAAGACTTATGCAGCTTACACCCAGCCCCCACGCCCATTTCCAATGCCGAGTAGCGGTCCAAAGAGCTGGGGATTTATCTATATTTAATCAACAAATTTATTTATCCATTCATATTGTATTACTATTAATATTACATTTATTTAACATATTATTCATTTATTTATTTATAGATTACAGCATATTGCCTCAGGGGCAAAGGCTGAACAAATATGAAAATGCAGGCCACACCTATTAAGAAAGAGGGATTACCAGGTTCCCATTAATCGATCTTATTATTAACATTGTACTAAATTTATGTGGCATAGGGAGGCCCATGTTTAACTCCCATATAAAATGGCTCCGGGCCTTTTGGCCCCCCAAAATGGCTACCGTCACAATGAAGGAGGAGGGGCCAACGGCCCGGTGACAAAATGGCGGCAGCAGCGGGATGGAAGGGCTAACCATGTGGCCCGACCTGTCCCTCGAATCCAGCCTCCCCCCATGGCCACGCTGGGGAAAGGAGCTCCGAGCAGCCCACGTCTTTGGGGGAGAGAGCAGCCGCCCCAAGATTCCACGCTGTGGAGCCTGAAGAATTTGCCCAACACGCCAGGCCATCCTCCGGGACTGCAGGCCCAAAAGGTAGGCCCAACAGGAGATATAGTGGGGTGGACACGTGTCCCGCCCTCCACTCCCCCCTCACCCTAAGCCCCCTCAACAGGGGCCCGAATTGAGGGGGTGGGTAGGGATGCAACCCAGCAGAAAAAAAAGGGGGGGAGAAGCTGCAGACCACTTGCAGAAGGCCCATAACAGGGAGGGCCCCCGCTCAAGATGATGGCGGCCCGGTGCAGTGCAGCGGCGCGCCAGGAAAGGCCCCAGCGGGGAAGCATGTCGCCCCGCCGAGCACATTCCGCGGCGCCGCTTGCATGGTGGCGGCGGTGCCAGCTCAAAGCCGGAGGCGCCTCCGCGCAAAGGGCACCGAACCCAAAGGAGGGGGGGAGAAGCGTGAGCCCGTCTCCGTTCCCTCCCCAAGGCCCAAACCGCGGCGAGAACCGCCGCTCCAAAGAGCTGCTCCCCGCCAACAACAGGGAGCACGGACTCTGCAGGGGAGGGGGCTGAAGCCCCGCTCCCCCAGAGTACGCGAACGTACCTACAGGAGGAGACCGACCGTCTCCTCTGACGTCCGAGCTCGGAATGAGCTCTCAGAAGGTTGGCCTTCATCAGGCCACGCCCTCTGCCTCCGATAGGTTCAACCTTGAACCTCCTCTTTTCCCGGTGGAGGGGGGGCAAATTCCTCTCTCTCCTGGCTTCGCCAGGAGAGAAAGGCTGTTATGCGAGAGTTGCTTAACTTTTATAGAAACTTACAACTAATGTGATTTTCCCCCTCCTTTTGTGTTTTTACTTTTCTAATGTTGCTATATTGGAGCATTATTGTGTGAAACTCAAACCCCATTTGAAAGTAAATAATAAACATTAATTTAAAAAATACTTCTGCAATCTCCATCATTGGCCCATCCCATGGTTTGTAATCAATTTAATTCAAATTTTCATTTTTTTTCCATTTGGCAGTATTACTCTTTGGATTGATAAACACACAATAAGAAGGTCTTAGCAACTCTTTTACTCATAGACTCAAAGTTTGTAAATTATGTACCAACTGCTGCATTCGTTTCCCCTTCTATTGCTCATGGATTTCTTTTTCTTTTTCTTGCCTTTTCAGAGAGCTGATATAGGTATTTCAGCATTAACTATCACACCAGACCGGGAAAATGTGGTTGATTTTACCACCCGTTACATGGACTACTCAGTGGGTGTCCTGCTCCAGAAGGCTGAAAAGACCATAGATATGTTTGCCTGCCTGGCCCCCTTTGACCTTTCCCTCTGGGCCTGTATAGCTGGCACAGTGCTGCTAGTAGGACTTTTGGTGTACCTCCTCAATTGGCTCAATCCACCCCGTCTGCAAATGGGATCAATGACTTCAACAACACTTTATAACTCCATGTGGTTTGTTTATGGCTCCTTCGTGCAGCAAGGTAAGCATTCCTTATTGTGTTTAACTTTCAACACTGTTTAAAAGTTGTAGTAAGACTTTTCAGTATTTGCCTTCTTCAATTGCACCAAATAAAATGCAAGCTATATTCAAAGTGACAGTTAAGAACAGAGAAGATTAAGTGTTCCAAAACTATGCTGATGCTCTGTGTTACCTTTTAGAAGCACATGTCAAGGTCTCAACCTTGAGAATAACACACAATATTATTATCCATTTTTGAATACTTAATTCCTAGGTGGCTTGAAGCAGACACTATATTGGGGACTTTGTGTCTGAGCTTATGTTTGTGAAAGGCTCTGATAAGGAGTAAGGCAACATTAGGTAAAGGGCCAGTGGTAAATATTAGAGCTTAGTAGGGTGGCAATTGCTTTGTGGAGATTCAAGACAAATTTCCCTCAACCTTGTGTTGGACAGTCCTAGAACCAACACATGATACTCAGACCTATGACTGAAGTCTTCAAGTACCTGAATGTTAGGAAGGAATGAGGCAACACTTGAATAGAAAAAAGGTGAGATACAAATAGAAAATTATATTGGAACAAGTCAGTAGGGTGAGATATATCAAGGTTTTTGCAGTAAAACAATTAAGCCACAAACAGTAATGAAGACAAGAGGGTGCGGTTTGAGAAATGAAGTGTGACTGTCACAGAGGATCACACAGGAAACAATAAAAAAACTAATGTTGAAGAAATTAACTGTGTTGAACAACTTTGTCGTTGGTTCTGCTGGACCTCTCAGCGTCCTTCGATACCATTGACCACCGTATCCTTCTGAGACGCCTTGCAGAGATGGAGCTTGGAGGGACTGTTCTGCAGTGGCTCCGGTCCTTTCTCGAGGGATGGTACCAGGTGATACCTGTTCGACTCCACAATCGTTGTCTTGTGGAGTCCCACAAGGCTCAATATTGTCCCTGATGTTGTTTAACATCTACATGAAGCCACTGGAAGAGATCATCCGGAGTTTCGGAATGCGATGTCATCTCTATGCAGATGATGTCCAAATATGTCACTCCTTTCCACCTGTTACCAAGGAGGCTGCCCAGCCCTTGAACCGGTGCTTGGCTGCTGTGTCGGACTGGATGAGGGCTAGCAAATTGAAATTGAATCCAGATAAGACAGAGGTCCTACTGCTCAGTCGAAAGGCCGAATAGGGTATAGGGTTACAGCCTGTGTTGAATGGGGTCACACTCCCCCTGAAGACGCAGGTTCGCAGTCTGGGCGTGATCCTGGACTCATTGCTGAGCCTGGAGCCCCAGGTCTTGGCGGTGGCCGGGAGAGCTTTTGCACAGCAAAAACTTGTGCGCCAGCTGCGCTCGTACCTTGGGAAGTCTGATCTGGCCACAGTGGTCTACGCTCTTGTTACATCCAGAATAGATTGCTGCAATGCACTCTACGTGGGGCTGCCTTTAAAGACTATTCGGAAATTTCAACCTAGCAGCCAGGTTACCACTCCCCTGTTGTGTCAGCTCCACTAGCTGCCGATCCAATTCCGAGCACAATTCAAAGTGCTGGTTTTGACCTTTAAAGCCCCTTAATTGTTCTGGCCCAGCTTATGTGTCCGAACGTACAGTATCTCCCCTTATGTCCCACCTCAAAATTTAAGATCTTCTGTGGAGTCCCTGCTCTCGATCCCACCTTAGTCGCAAATACGTTTGGTGGGGACGAGGGACAGGGCCTTCTCGGTGGTGGCCCCTCGCCTGTGGAACTCGCTCCCCAGCTAAATTAGATTGACGCCTTCCCTCCTTTCCTTCAGAAAAAAGGTAAAGACGTGGCTGTAGGACCAGGCATTTAGTTAGATACTGGACAAATGGCGGGCATTAACTGATGATAAGACTATTGAAATGGACTGCAGATTGACATGGTTAACTTGAGTGTGTTTTGTTTAATTAATGTTATTTAATAGGTTAATCTATTTTAATGTATTTTACAATGTAATTGTTGTTTATTGTTGTTATGAAAATGTTAGCCGCCCTGAGTCCCTCTTCTGGAGTAGAGAAGAGCGGGTTACAAATGATTGAAATAAATAAATAAATAAAAAACTTTCCTGACTTGGCTATGTCCACGATGAGATTCAAACATTGCATTCGGTGTGCCCGGAAGATTCCAAACTCCAACAAGCACTCTGAGTGCATCCTTTGTCTCGGAGAGTCCCGTGTCTTGGCCTCGTGCTGCCACTGCCAGGCGCTGACGGCACAGTCGAGAAAGAACCAGGCCCATCGCCTTAGGTAATTGCTGTATGAGAAGGCTTTAGCCCCTTCTGCTGCAATAGAGATGGCCGTCCCATCCACTTCAAAGACTACAGATTCCGCCATGCTTTCCACTTCGACCGCCTCGACTTCAGCGTTGTGCTCTGGCCCGGCTGGAAAGAGACCGTCTGCAAAACTGTGTTCCATGGTGACGACAGCATCAAGGGCGTCCAAAAAGGCAAAGCAGATGAAGCAGCCATGCACCTTGACTACCGAGATGGTGCAGGCCCACCATTCGTCAGTGAGCTCTGTGGTCTCCGTTTGGTTGGAGCAGTCTATGCAGTCGACCGCAGCGACCCTTCCGTCGTCTATGGCTGTATGCATCTCTTTTAAGCAAGCTCACGAGGAGTCTTGTCGAGCGGTGGCACCGTCTTCATCAGTACCGCCTACTCTGGGTAAATCCTTGGCGACTGCAACCTCTAGACTGTTGGCAAAGAAGAAGAGGATTCTACCAGTATCCTCCTCCTTGACATCCTCCAGAGTAGTCACCATGGCCTCATCAGCAGCATCTCCGGTGAGGTCTTTGCCAATTCAGGCTGCCCAGTCATCTCCAGCGTGTCTGCGTTCTTCTCCACTGCAGCAGGTCGAGGTGGCCCCACAGCAGCTTCAACCATCTCTGGACGTTAGTCCAGGCTGTACAGCTATCGACACCAGCCCAAACTTCTGCTCGCCAAATCTTTCCAGTAACCTCCACACCATAAAAAGGGCGCCAAATGGCTCAACCTGCCAGAGCTGCTCACGCCCTGGCTACGTAGCAGTCACCGCAGCCATCTTTGCCTCGCTCACAGTCAGCTCCTCCTCTGTCCCACAAGCCTTCCTCCTCATTGGACTCGGAAGCTGGGGACAGTGAAAATGAGGCACCGCACTCTGTTCATTCAGAGTCGTTGTTGTCACGGGGCATTGAGAGGTCTCCTACTCACAATGCCTATGATGTCGATCTGCCTTATCCATCCAACAACATAAGGGCTTTCGCGGACCAGATGACCCGAATGGCAAATACGCTTGGTCTGGCGATGAAGCAACCTTCGACAGCGGTGACTGATCCAGTTTTCAGATGGGTCCAGTCCCAGGCTCCTCCGGCACCGCAGCTGCCTTTCCTGCCCTAACTTCTCGAGGTCATTCAGGCCTCGTGGAAGACACCGGCATCCATCCCTCCTACCTCCAAGAAGATAGGGCATGGTACCGGACGGAGGATCAGGGCGTCAACTGGCTAAGACACCACCCCGATCCAAACTCGATGGTCGTCAAGGCCGCATAGTCATCTGGTCAAAAGTCATCCACCCCCTCTGACCGAGAAGGTAAAAATTTCGACGCCATTGTGGGTAAAAATCCCAGGACAAAAAACTAATCTAGCATTAGGGATCTGCTATCGCCCTCCCAACCAAACTCCAGACGCAGACTGCTATCTGGAAAATGAAATTAAACAGGCCTCAAAAAGCAATAAATTAGTCATAATGGGGGACTTCAACTATCCCCGAATAGATTGGCTAAATTCTTGTTCTACGCATGAAAGAGAGATAAGGTTCCTCGACATGCTAGCTGATTATTCCCTTGAGCAGATGGTCATGGAACCAACCAGGGGAAAGGGGATCCTGGACTTGGTGCTAACTAATGAACAAGATCTCGTTCAAGATGTCCTTGTAACTGAGCCCATAGGTACCAGTGACCACAACACAATAACCTTCAACTTAAGTTTGGATAGCAAACTGTCAGTGAAAACTAACACAGAGACCTTAAATTTTCAAAAGGGAATTTCACCAAAATGAGAAAAATTGTAAAGAACAAATTAAAAGGAACAGTAAAAAAAATCAAATCCCTCCAGAATGCTTGGAAACTGTTTAAAAATACTTTAAAACAAGCCGAACTAAAATGCATTCCTAAAATAAGAAAGAGGCCGGGAAAGTCCAAGAGGACATCGGCATGGCTTACAAATGAAGTAAAAGATGTGATTGGAAAGAAGAAAAACTCATTTAAGAAATGGAAGGCTCTTCCTACTGAGGAGAACAGAAAGGAACACAAGCTCTGGCAAACTAAATGCAAAGCAACCGTCAGGAAAGCCAAGAGAGATTTTGAGGCACATATAGCTAAGAACATAAAAAAAAATAACAAAAACGTCTTTAAGTACATCAGAAGTAGAAACCCAACTAGAAAAGCCGTTGGGCCACTTGACGAAAATGGTAAGAAAGGGACAATAAGTGAAGACAAGGAGATTGCCGAGCGGCTAAATGACTTCTTTGCCTCCGTTTTCACACAGGAGGACAGACAACATATGCCTGCAGCTGAGTCAGTTTTTTCAGGGAGGGAATTAAATGAATTAAACCAGATAGAGATAAACAAGGAAGATGTTCTCACATGCCTTACTAAACTAAATGTCAACAAATCACCAGAGCCAGATGGCATCCACCCCAGAGTTCTTAAGGAACTCAAGTGTGAAATTGCTGAAATTCTAGCCAAAATATATAACCTTTCTCTAAGATCAGGCACTGTACCCGAGGACTGGAGGGAGGCAAATGTAACTCCGATCTTCAAGAAAGGATCCAGGGGTGATCCAGGAAATTATAGGCCAGTTAGTCTAACCTCAGTTCCAGGCAAAGTGATGGAAACCATTATTAAAGAAAAAAATTACTAAGCACATAGAAGAACAGGCATTGCTGAAGGAAAATCAACATGGTTTCTGCAAAGGCAAATCATGTCTTACTAACTTGTTAGAATTCTTTGAGGGTGTAAATAAACACATAGATAAAGGGGACCCAGTCGATATTGTTTACCTTGACTTTCAAAAGGCTTTTGACAAAGTCCCTCACCAAAGGCTCCTAAACAAGCTCTTCAGCCATGGAATCAGAGGACAGGTCTTGTCCTTGGTTGGAACCTGGCTAAACTGTAGGAAACAAAGGGTGGTAATAAACGGACATTTCTCTGGGTGGAAAGAGGTGAGAAGTGGCGTACCCCAAGGTTCAGTTTTGGGTCCGTTACTTTTTAATTTATTCATTAATGACCTGGATGTAGGAGTAAATTCTGAGGTAGCAAAGTTTGCAGACGACACTAAATTGTTCAGGGTAGTTAAAAATGAAACTGATTGTAAAGAGCTCCAGAAAGATCTCTCGAAATTGCGTGAATGGGCAACAAAGTGGCAAATGCATTTTAACCTAAACAAGTGTAAAGTCATGCACATCGGGGCAAAGAACCCCAACTACACCTACCAATTGATGGGGTCAAAGCTTTCCGAGACAAACCAGGAAAGGGATCTTGGGGTTTTGGTGGACAGCTCAATGAAGATGTCAACCCAGTGTGCAGCAGCAGTAAAAAAAGCAAATTCTATGCTTGGCATGATCAGGAAGGGAATCGAAAATAGGTCGTCAAATGTTGTATTGCCTCTCTACAAATCTATGGTGAGGCCACATCTGGAGTACTGTGTACAATTCTGGTCACCGCACCTCAAGAAGGATATAACGGAACTGGAAAAGGTACAGAAAAGGGCAACAAGAATGATCCAAGGGATGGAGCAGCTCCCTTATGAAATCAGGTTGCAACGCCTTGGTCTTTTCAGCCTTGAAAGACGGCGTTTAAGAGGTGACTTGATCGAAGTGTATAAAATCATGCATGGGATAGAAAGGGTGAATAGAGAAAAATATTTTCTCTGTCACACAACACTAGGACTAGGGGGCACTCCCTAAAGCTCCAAGGTAGGAAAGTTAGGACTAATAAAGGGAAATATTTCTTCACCCAGAGGGTCATTGGGTTATGGAACTCACTTCCAGAGGAGGTTGTGACAGCGGTCAGCCTGGACAGCTTCAAGGCAGGATTAGACAGATTCATGGACACCAAGGGAATCAGTAGCTACTGAAATGGACATCCAAGTGCCACCTCTGTGTTGATGGAGGCAGGCAGGATTTCCCGGGTACTGGTTGTGGGGGTCGGGAGCAGGTGAGGGTTTTGCCCTCCTTTCTGCTAGAGATCCCTGTGTACAACTAGTGGGCCACTGTGTGACACAGAATGCTGGACTAGATGGGCTGAGGCCCGATTCAGCATGGCTCTTCTTATGTTCTTATGTTCTTATGTTCTTATTGGCCAGAAGCTGTCTTCTGGTGCCTTGTTACTGGCCAGGATGGCAAATTCAGGTGCCTGCATGGGGGCATACCATCGGATCCTTTGGTAGAAAGCTGCCCCCTTCTTCTAGCACAGGGCTGTCCAACTGCCGGCCCTGCAGGTGTTTTGGACTTCAAATCCCAGAAATCCTAACCGCTGGTAAACTGGCTAGGATTTCTGGGAGTTGAAGTCCAAAACACCTGCAGGGCCGGCAGTTGGACAGCCCTGTAAATCTAGCACATGACGGATGAAGATAAAGCAGTCATGACTACTCTTGCGCAAGAAGCCAACTTCTCATATTCAGATAGTTGTGCCCTAGACAAATATGCAAAACAGAGATAGATTTAAATTTTCCCAAAGAATCATAGAGGCAGCACATTTTTCTTGTTGTAATATTCCTTATTAGATTACTGAAATTATTTAAAAAATTGTCAAGGACCCAGGCATCTTCTAAACACATTGAAAGTTAGTATGCTGACAGAGGAGAATCTTTACTACCACTTTGGCAAGTTTTGTCAGTAGTGGTCTAAAAAGGAGGGAAAGGGAATCCTCCAAGTTTTGCCTGTTCCGTTTGCAGGTTTTCACGCATTGTTCAATCACGCCCGCCATTAACGGAAACTTTGGAAGTTTTTTTCCCGGAAAACTTCAGAAAACATTTAAGATTCGAAATGCCAGCACCCCTACTTCCAAAACGAGTTTTGAACGATTTTTTTCCTTGCTCAAACAAGCCAGATAGATAGATAGATATCAAATGATCACAGGGTCCTGTGATAATAAAATTGTAGTAACCTATCATTTCTCCAGGTAGACTTAAGATATCAAGAACATTTGTTTTCATTTCTAGATTCATCAGGATGTTATGTAATGGTAAAATAGTAAAAGAACATTTGTTCCCCAAAGCACCTGTGCATTTTCTGTCTTTGTTGGAACTTTATTCATTTCATAAAGCAACAACTGTGTTCTAGGGCACAGTCAGAGAGACAACTCTTTGGCCTCAACTTGCCTCCTGCTGACTCATTTTGTTTCTGCTCCATTTCTTTTAGACTTATCAGGTCTTCCCTGACCTTCTTAGGTATGTTTCCTGTTCCCTCCAGCTTTCAGTTCTACTTGTGTTATTCTCCGGTGTCATTTATCGTCTCAGATTTTTTTTCAACCAGCATTTATTCACATATTCTGAATGGGTCATGGATTGCAGTCTTAGCCTTGACATTTATTTTTAGTTCTGGTTTGTTTGGTATTACCACCAGCATCATCCCATAGCTAAGCAGGTTGTACATTGAACCTGAATATGAAGTTCAAGCTCTGAAAATAAGTAAAGAATAAATTGAGCCATAGAAATGGCTCTGCAATTGGAAACATCACCAGTAACTTTTCATCATGTTATGTTAAATGAGTTTATGCAAACATTTAGGTGCTATGCATACTAATGGATGTGGATATTTTTTGCTAGTAGGTAAAGGTTTCCCCTGACATTAAGTATAGCAGCTGTGTCCAACTCTGTGAAGTGGCGCTCTTCTCCATTTCTAAGCCAAAGAGCCAGTGTTATCCGTAGACACCTCCATGGTCACGTGGCCAGAATGACTATATGGAGTGTTGTTACTTTCCCGCTGAAGTGGTACCTATTGATCTATTCACATTTGCATGATTTTGAACTGCTAGTGGGGTGAGCTTCCGCTGTTAGCCCTAGCACTCCCTGAATTTGAACTGCCAACCTTTCGCTCACCAAGTTCAGCACTCAGCGTTATAACTTGCTGCACCACCAGGGGGCCCCTTTTGCTAGTAATGTGCACAAATTATGCAGTCAAAAAACTATGGTTACCACATCAGGCCTCTCCCAGGTCCTGAATTTTCAAGACCAAAACCTGGGACTTGGGGATTATGATGTCCTGAATATGTGCCCTGGTGAAATTACAAAGTTGATGTTATAAGCACCATATTTCTCATGATGTCATTAAGTCTAAATCATTAAGCTACTGATGCTCAGATCAAGCAGTACAAATTTAAGAATTATTATGTATAATATATTAGGGAAATACGTATCAACTAACTTTTCAAGATAGCCACCCTGACCTAACATTCCTTCACCTCATACACAGACTGGAAAAGAGGAATTGGATGCTGAGATCTAGCAACCTTAAGCTAGAATTTGGAAACACTGGGTAATTGTTGGCATCTTTCCAATTCCCCTGGCCCAGATTTTTTAAAAAACTTTTATCTGGAAAAACCCTCTCACAGAGTCTATAAATACTGTTTCAAGAGGGATACCCCTGAAAGAACAACTAAACTATCTAGTACTAATTGGAAAATGACAGTCACCCAACATTTTGATTATGATAGCTGCCTAGTGCCTAAGCCTTGCTGGTGCAGCTGTATCAGTGTGTGGAAGAGTCAAACGCTGCATGGCCTGCAGCATTTTCACAGTTGTAAACAGAACAAATATGGCCAAGATGGCAAAATTTAGTAAGGACACAAGCTAGAGAAGGCAGAACTTTGCTTTCACCTGGGCATATTTTAAAGTGCACGATTTCACCCCACCCCTTTTCACTGCTCTCCTCTCTTAATTGAGTGCAAACTACTTTTGCTCTTTGAATTCAGTTTGCAGCAAGTAAAGTTTGATATGGGGAAAGTGGGAAAAGGCAAAGAGCGAAACTAGGACATTTTAAAGGAACTGAAAATGTGGGACAACATAGCCTTAATGAGAACTGATTCTGGCAAATCAGGATAGTTGGGGGTATAAAATGGCCTGTTAAACATTTTTGACTGCTTAGGAGACAATAAATTGATTTGGGTGGCTTCAGGGAAGCTTTAGGAGGTACAAAATGTCCTTCAGTGCTCACATACAGCCAACTTCCGCCACTTCTGAAGTAAATAATTGGATAAAGGCTTTAATATGGCTGTATCTTCCTCTCTTTCAGAGTAGGAAGGTAGTTTAGATCTCTGCAATCTATTAATGTGAGGATTCTGAATGGCTCTCTGTCTGTTAATAAAAAGACTAACTTGGCTTTCCATGAACTACTGAAAGCTCAAATTGGTGGTAAAACTCACATTGTGAGTTCTTTAAAAGCCTGACTTTCTACAGGGAAATCCTCATATAAAGCGAGCATCAGCAGCAGTCTCCTTCTGCAAATGAAAACAATTCTACTAGTTTCAGGAAAAGACTTCCTTTCCTTATGTTGATTTTTGTTTTTGTCAGCCGCTAAACTATTTGGCAATCTGAATAAACAAAGTGAAGAGTTCCCTGTGGGTATGAAATTGTTCTTGTTGTGTGCCTGAAAGTCATTTCCAGTTTATGACGACCAGGACCGGATGAAGGTAATAAAAAGTAGTAAGCAAACATTATTTTGCCATCCCCTGGCTCTCCAGCTTGGTGGAGATTGCGCATGGGCACGCGCGCCGGAGCATGCATGCGCGCAGCCAGCTAGTTTAGCACATGCGCCCTATGCGGGGCCGAAAGGGAGGAGCATTTTGGAAGCAGCCAGAGGTGGAGCGCCTCCGACTGCAAAAAGATCCTCCCCCAGCAATGGTGAATGCGTGAAACTAGGTGGCTTCCGCGCATGCGCCATTGCCGCAGGGCGGGCCCGGCTGCCCGGAGCCGCTGGTTGCGCTGCAACGTGGGGCCAGGAGAGGAGTTTTTTGCAGCCGGGGGCACGCTCCGCCTCTGGCTGCCTTCATAGCGCTCCATGTGCAAAACCTGGCGGCCGCGGTCGGATGTACCCCTGGTCACGTGGCACTCGTAAGCGGCCGCTTCCCTTCGCTTATCATTCAATCTGCCTCTGATGATGACTTAGGCATTGATAGAAATTAAGGGACCAAAGTGATATTTTGGGAGATATTTTGGATTGGGCAATGCCCTCATACTCTTCCAATGAAAGAGGTCCCTGGTGATATAAGCTGCCTTGAATGAGGGGAAGTCTCCTTCACTGGAAGCTTTTAAACACAGCTGAATGGCCATCTGTCAAGATTGATTGCAGAGGGTTGGACTGAACGGCCATTGGGTTCTCTTACACCTCTGTGATTTCCTTATATGCTCTTATATATAGATCTAGAAATTTCAGTCAAAAAATTCTACCCAAAAACTGTGAGTTGACATATTCACAGGTCAATGTGAGCACTTTACCTTAACTCTTACCAAAATAGGAGATAATCTCTTCTCTAAATATCTTAATCTATCCTGAGATAAGCAAAATGAAACACCGACTACTTCTATTCTCTCCACGCTGACACAACTTCTGGCTTTTCTGAATGCCTAGAAGGGGAAAATGGCAGCAACATCAGGGACAACTGCTCTCTGAGGTGGCGTGGGTGTTTTCCCCTCTTCACAGAACAACCCTTGCAAAATATCAAAATCCTTAAGTCTGTCCTCAACTTACATATGAGATTGGCTAGTCCTCTCCCCAGTACGAAAATAACCTCAAATCAAAAGAAAGCAGGAGCAGGTAAAGTTTTCTTGCCTGCTTTTCGGCCCAGATGGCGCTCTTTAAGTGGTCCGCAGAGAATTGCCGGTGCTATTTCCCTCTGAGTCCTGCCTGATGGGCCAGTCGGAGGAGATGAATGCCATCCATCTTGCCTGCTGCCTGCCTTGTCTCACCTGACCACCACTCGTCTTCTCTGCAGACAGAGAGGAAAACATCACAGAAGGAGTGGTATCTTAAATAATTCTGATGCCTTTAATCCAGAACGTAATGAAGGATAAATGAACAAATCATGCCATTGCCAAAAATTATGGGAAGGGGAGGGGAATTCCCCCCCCCCCCCCCATTACCACGAGTTAAAGAAGTGAAATAGTGGGGCTGGGCACTGGGCTGTGTTTGTGGTGTTTGGAGCATCTTTGACATTTGGTAAGAAGGAGTGGTGCCCTGCCCTGCCTCCCTCCTGCTGCTGCTTCTCGAGAAGTTAGAGGGTGGGGCCAGGGGAGAAAGAGGGAATGTTTTATTTATAATAATTTTTAAAAACCCTAAAAATCAGGGGATGACCCAAATGTTATAAAACTTGGTGAGCTAAAAGTGGTAGACGTGCCCTCCATGTGTTGCGATTTTCACCCTTCTAGCCCTAAAATAGACGGGTAGGGGAGCCTGGGGAAATCCACCCATGGGTGGAAAATTATTGTATTTTCAGCCATGTAATGAAAACATCCATTTGGAAAGGCTCCCATTTTCGGGAGGCACTCAAAAACAAAAACAGGGGGGCTTATGAATGAAGCAAACAGAAACTAATAAGGAATCTTTAAAAATGCACAAGACTACAAAATATGCAACAGGTTATATTTAAGTGTAGAAGTTTAGAGGGGGAACCACAACTCTAGTTTCCACGGTTTCTGAAGTTGATATCAGATAATCAAGATGCAGTTAGACAATTTCATGACAGTGAAATGGTATGTATGACCCACCGACCAACTGTAGCTGCAGATTCCGTATCCACAGATTCAACCATTCATAATTTGACAATACATTTTTAAAGCACACTTTGATTTTGCTAGATAGATAGATAGATTGATAGATAGATAGATGATAGATAGATAGACAGACAGACAGACAGACAGATAGATATAGGGCTTCATTTTACAACAACATAGTCTACAATTGGATGTATGCATCCATGGGTTTTGGTATTCATATGGGGCCCTGGAGCCAAATCCCAGGAGATACCAAAGATAGCAAATATCAACTGTGTGTAATTATTCATTTCATATCCTGCCTTTCTTCTGACCCAAGGAAATTCACTCTGACTTCACATATACAAAGAAGGGATTTATCCAAACAGGTACACTTTTGGAATGAGCTCTCTTGATCCTAAGGGAGCTTTTTTCCCTTACACAATTACTTTTCTTTTTGAGCAAGTGTGAATCAAGGGAGATGTATCTCCTTCAAACAGCAGACATAAGGACCAGTTTTAATTTGGTTGAAGAAGAAAAGAGCAAGAATTTAATGGACCTTATATTGAAATGTATGAAAGTACAGAATGACTGAATAATAAAGACGCAAAGGGCTCCTGAATTATAGTGGAACGGCTCAGGAGATTCATTTATAATGTCATCCAGCATTTCACATTCAATTTGAATGTAACAATTCTATGTTAGCAAAAGCTCTATTGTTTACTAACCTCAGTGAGTACAGAAGGGAGAAAAAAGCCGAAAGTAATTCCCAGTGACAGATTAACCAGCTACAATGCTAAGTCTGCCTTCTATATTCACTCCACATCTGCTTTCCACTTTGTAAGAGAAGTGTGTGGATTTATTTATTTTGGAATAGTAAATCCGCCACCATTAATTGTGATTGGCAGCTCTTAACTGAGGCAATATGGGACGTTTGAAACATTGTCACGTTCAGTTAAGAAGTCTCTCTCGATGGCTGATTTAAAACATGACAAGGTAGTCATTTTTGTTATCAAAATGTACAGGCTCAGCTCCTTCTGGGTCCTGCTTTGAAAGCAATAAAACTGTTTAGTCCTCCGGCTACTGATGCTTTGCAACCATTGCATTCTCTGTTTGGAGCCACCCAATGTGTCCTGGCTGTGCATCGTTCTAATTTTCTAGCCACTAAACATTCATAACTTATTCCTTTCAAACTTGGCAAAAGCTCAGGCAGAAAATAGCTCTCTGGGAATAAAATATACATGTTAAGATGTATCTAACAGGACATATATTTCAGTTGGAACAGGAATGTGTTATTCTCACCTGCTACTAGTTTCATCTTCATGTGCTGATATTAACTCAGTAGCTGTTGAATGCATAGTGCTAAATTTGGGGAACTTGGATTTTTCAATCTTTAAAATATACTCTGTATTATGCTTTTTTGACTTAGCCATGTTGAAGTCTAGTATAAAGTGAAGTAGGTAATAGAGCAGGCCTGGGCAAATTTCGCCCCTCCAGGTGTTTTGGACTACAACTCCCACAATTCCTAACAGCCTACTGGCTGTTAGGTATTGTGGGAGTTGTAGTCCAAAGCACTTGGAGGGGCGAAGTTTGCCCAGCCTTCTATAGAGGATAACAGGGGCTAAGGAATGTGCCAATAATGTGCTCTCCAGTTGTCCCAATTTGATATGAACACTCCATTAATCCCCTTTCATCCTATTTTTAGCAGCTTTTAAAATGCCACAACTTCTATCTTGTCTTTTTTCTTTCATTCATCTTCATTTTACTTCAGTTGCTGCAAACAGAGTTCAAAAGGGAAAAGTGAAATGAGGGATGGAGTCTTAGGACCTCATTCGATGGAGGTCCAGAAGTCAGAGACAGTGGGAGAAATTATGGGGTAGCACCTAGCTTCATTCCTTTACCATCCCACAGCTATCCCTGGCTTCCTCCCATACTGTGGCCCAACTTGTTAAATGAGGATGCCAGTAGTCACCCATATCTTAAAGAAGTAGCCCTCCATTTTGGTAGTATGCTAGGACAAGGAAAAAACCCTGTCTGATGAGGTTCTAAGTCTTTCCTGCAGGCTCAGGCAAAAGTAAACTTCTGCATCCTTTCCTGGCTTTTACATTGATAATTCTGACTATCTTGACCACATACACATCCCATATTTCATCTCTGAAATGCTGAACGGTGTGTATCAAGAGGAAGAAAATTGATTACTAATCATGGAGTGGAATGTTACATTTTTTTACTATTCTCCCCCAGAATTATATAGGCAGCATAGTCACTGGCAAAATTGGCTGGAAGATTCTGTAAAATAGAGTAGGAAAAATTAACATTTTTGAGCTCTAATAGTGTTTTATATAATGTGCTGAGTGTTATTACAAGAAGATCTAGGGAACTCTAACTATATCCATAGTTGAACAAGAAGTCCTTTTTAACAAGGAAATGCTATAAAGGCAGCTGGAGAAATTACTTGGCATGTTAGCGATGACATTAGCACCCATACCCATACCCTAACAAATTGGTAGTGATTGGTGACTTCCATGCCAGCAGAGGGTTTATAGAACCTATGCAAAGCATTAAAGCTATGAGGGCGGGTCAATAAGTCCACGACTTTTTGAATTTCCTGCCTCTTAACTGAAAGGGCAACACTGCTCCTGTCAACGGGCATCTGTCAGTTGACTCCTGTCAAAATTTGAACAAGCTGCGTCATTTAGTTTGTGTTTGACAGCCATTGATAGCAGACTACCAAGTGATTTGAGGAGAAAATGGAAAAAAGTGGATTTCGTGTGCTCATTAAGCTTTTTTTTTTTTTGCGGAAAAAACCCATCACTCAAACCAAGGCTAAGCTTGATAAATACTATGGGGACTCTGCACCGTCAATTTCAATGGTAAAAAAGTGGTTTACTGAATTTTGTTGTGGCTGTACAAGCACGGAAGCCCAGTTGAGGTCTCTACACCCAAAACAATTGAAAAAATTCACCATATGATGTTGGCCGATCGGAAATTGAAAGTGCGAGAGATTGTGGAAGCCATAGGCATCTCCCATGGCTCAGTGGTTTCAATTTTAAATGATCACTTGGGTATGAGAAAGCTTTTCGCAAGATGGGTGCCGCGTTTGCTCACAATCAACCACAAACGCAATCGTATGACAATTTCGCAGGAGTGTTTGGCATTGTTCAACTGCAATATGGTTGTGCCGCTTCATGGACGAAACGTGGATCCACCACAACACACCAGAGACCAAACAGCAGTCAAAACAGTAGGTTTCTCGGGGTGAATCGGCGCCAAAGAAGGCCATGGTGGGTTTGTCAGCAAACAAAGTCATGGCGACCTTTTTTTGGGATGCACATGGTATAATCCACAATGACTACCTTCAAAAGGGTAAAACAATCAATGGCAAATATTATGCCAACTTATCGGGTCGATTTAATGAGGGTTTGGGGGAAAGACCGCATTTGGCCAAGAAAAAATTCTTTTACACCAGGACAATGCAAGGGTGCACACATGTGCAGTTGCCATGGCAACAATCCATGAATTGGGATATGAATTGCTCCCTCATCCACCCTATTCTCTGGATTTAGTCCTGAGTGACTATTTCTTGTTTCCAAACCTGAAGAAATGGCTCGGTGGAAAGAGATTTGACTCCAATAATGAAATCATCCCACAAACAAATACCTATTTTGATGACCTCGACAAATTTTATTTTTTGGAAGGGATAAAAAAATTGAAGAAACATTGGACAAAGTGTATAGAGTTCAAAGGAGACTACGTTGAAAAATAAAATAATTTTTTATCCAAAAACCTGTGTTTCATTCAAAAGGTCACTGACTTATTGACCCGCCCTCATATGTTAACCCCTGTAAATTTGAGACTAAAAGATCTAGGTGGATTTACCACCATCTGAGATAGAGACCATTTGCTACTGATGTGCTGAATGTATCTGCAAAACAGACACATTTGAATTTCTACTGTGAAATCACCATTTAAAGAAATAATCTGGATGAAGTTGATTGTGTGAATTCATATTGTAGAGTACATGAGTGCAGATAATTTATCTGAGGGCAGATTTGGGACATGCAAAATCTCATTTTGCAAGGAAGGGGACAGAGGTCATGGCTCTGGCTTATAATATGCTCTTCTCAGTACATGTTGCTCCTGAATTGCCACTTTCAAGGGAGGTATGCAGTTAAATGATGCCTTCTTTCCACTAAAGAATAAGATCCAACCTTCTTATCTATTTAAAGACTTTTCCCTACCAGAAAGACTGATTGTACATCTAATCCATAACCATGTCATTTTACATTGCACTTTCATCTTAATAGAAATTACCTTTCAGCAGTTCTGTACTTAAACATGAGTGACGAGGGACAGAGCAGAATAATATAAGGTGTGCCATTCCATTCAGATATATTTATGGAGGGAAAACACTTTTCTGTAGTTATCCGATCTATTTTTCACACAGTAAGATAAAAAGATTTGATATTATATGAGACCTAATGAAAATTCAGGGTCAGATCTAGGTTTTCAGCTCAGTTTAGGATATAATGCACATTTTTTTTCTAGCCACAATGAGAATGTCAGTGTCTGTTCAGCATAAGAAATTTAGGTTTCCACAAATGGAGCCAGTCTATCCCTAGTACTTCTTCTTTGTTGCAATATGGTTCAATAAAAATGGTTCCTGACTTTATCTTACTTTACTGGGTTTTTTTGGTCAAAATGTTACTTTTGCTGAGATCAAAAATTATCAAGAGGAAATTGTTGGACTGTATAAAAACTTCTTCTTAAAGTAGGGGACAAAGTTCTTTTTAAAGTGAGTTTTCATGGCAGAGCAGAGATTCAAACCCTTGGTCTTCAGAGTTATATGACCTTTTCTTTTTTTTAAAAAAAATTTATTAAGTTTTTCACACACATACAAAAAACAAAACAAAACAAAAAAACACAACGCATATCACATATTAAAAGCAATAGAGAAAGGTAGAAAAATATATAGGCAGGGGGTCCAAGGGGGGCAAAAGGGGTAGGGGAAAAAAGGGGAAGGGGAAAAGAGAGAATTTCACTTGGCGTGGGTATCATTAGATTTCACATCAAGGTGGCCTTATTTCATCCCAAAAGAAAGATAAATCCTTGTGTCCAGGTTTCGGGGGTTTTCCCTAACAAAATCATAGAGACATAGCCGTATATTGCTATTTTGTTCATAGTTCAACTATCCAATCCATCTTACTCTCCCTTAAAGATTTTAGAATCATATTCCAGTCCATTTTTTCCATATTTGTATTATGTTTTAACGACGTTGTCAAATAATCCATCTTTATAATTTCCGTAATTTTCTCCCTCCAGTCATATAGTGATGGCATATCTTTCTCTCTCCATCTCCTGGTAATCGTTAATCTTGCCGCTGTAATGAGATATATAAACATTTTCTCCACATTTTTTTCCAACTTAAAATCTAATAATCCCAACAGTAAATATTCAGGTCTCATTTCAAATTTAATACCCAGACTTGTTTGAATTTCTCTGTGTATTTTCCTCCAATACTTTTTACTTTCTTGCACCCCACCACATATGGTAAAGATTTCCTTCTTCTTTTTGCATTTCCAGCACCTTGAGTCTTGTCTTTTGCTATATTTGGCTAGGGATACTGGTGTAATGTACCACCTATGTAGTATCTTCATATAATTTTCTTTCAGACTATATGAATATGTATACTTCAGGTGTATTTTCCAAGTTCTCTCCCATGTTTCAAGTTTGATATTGTGGCCTAGGTTTTTTGCCCACTTAATCATACTATCTTTTATTTCCTCTATTTCCGTAGCCCATTCTAAGAGCTTTTTGTATAATAATGTGATTTTTTTCCTTTTTTTCTGTATTAATTTATCCCAGAAGCCTGGCGATTGCCCAAAGCCTCTGGCCTTGTCCTCTTTATATATCTCCTTTAGTTGGGCATATTGTAACCAATTCATGGAGGTTGTCTCTTCTTTTATTTTTTCATATTTTTTTAGAACAAAACCCTCCTTCTCCTTTTCCAATATCTGGGAGTACTTTAGCCATGTTGTTTTTCCGTATTGTCTCCTGAAGAATGCTTCCCCGGGAGACAACCACTTTGGGTTTTTCGCAGAGTCTATCTCTGTATTTTAGCCATATTTTTAATAAAGGTCGTCTTATGACATGATTATTAAAGTTTCTTTCTATTCTTCCTTTATTGTACCATATGTAGCCATGCCAGCCCACTCTAAGGTCAAAACCCTCCAGAGTGAGCAGCTTCACATTTTGTAGGGTGTTCCATCCTATTGTCCATTCAAGTGAGGCCGCTTCATAATACAGTTCTAATTCCGGGACTCCAAACCCTCCTCTAGATCTTTCGTCTATCATGGTTTTCCATTTTATTCTATGTTTTTTTCCTTGCCAGATGAACTTTGCCAGTTCCTTCTTCCATGTCATTAAGATTTTTTTATTCTTTAATAATGGGAGATTTTGAAAGAGAAATAAAACTTTCGGGAGTATGTTCATTTTTATCAGGGATATTCTCCCTAATAACGATAAATTTAAATGTTTCCATTTTCCCAGACTTTGTTCTATTTCTGTCCATTTTTTTACATAGTTGTCTTTTATCAAATCCAGGTTATTTGTCGATAATGTAATTCCCAGATATTTTATTTTATTTACAATATCTATATTTGTTTTTTGTTTAAGTTTTTCGTTTTCTTTAACCCCTAAGTTTTTAGTTAATATCTTTGTCTTTTGTCTATTTACTTTAAAACCCGAGATTTCTCCATAGTCGTTTAGTTCTGTAAACCAGTCTTCTATATTATTAATTGGGTCCTCAATCAGACAGACAATGTCGTCCGCAAAGGCTCTTATTTTTAAGGAACACTTTGGGATTTTAAGCCCTCTCAAATTATTATTTTGTCTTATACTCTTCATAAGAAGTTCTAGGACTAAGATAAACAGAAGAGGTGACAATGGGCACCCCTGTCTGGTGCCCCTATATAATGGTATCTCTTTTGTACTCTCTCCATTGATAATTATTTTTGCTTTTTGTTTCTTGTATATAGCTGATACTCCATTGATGAAATTATGGCCCAGATCTAATTCTTTCATTAGTAATGTTATCATGTTCCAATTTATCCGATCAAAGGCCTTTTCAGCATCTACGAAGAGAAAGGCTGCCTTTTTTTGATTGTTAGTTCTGTAGTACTCCAGAGCATCCAGTATAATTCTGATGTTTTCTTTTGCCTGTCTTCCTGGTAAAAATCCCACTTGGTCCGGATCTATCCATTCCGCCAATAGGATCTTAAGTCTCTCCGCCATTATTCCTGTATATATTTTGTAATCAAGGTTAAGCAAAGAGATCGGCCTATAGTTTTTCATCTCTGTCCTGTCCGAACCTTCTTTATGTATCACCGTTATTGATGCCTCTGTCCAGGAATCTGGGATGGTAGCGTTTTGCAAAGCATTATTCATAATTTTTTGTAATGGGGGGATTAATTCTGTCATGAATGTTTTATAGTATAGAGCCGTAAGTTCGTCAGGGCCAGGAGCTTTATTATTTTTCAATTTCCTAATGGTATCTTGTATTTCAATTTTAGTTATTGGACCATTTAATTTTTCTCTTAGTAGATCTGTAACTTTGTCCAATTTTAATTTGTTAATATAGGCTTGTACCTTTTCTTTTCCTATATTATCTGGTGTGTATAACTTTTTATAAAAATTCATGAAATGTTCTCTTTTATTTTTTTACATCCGAAATAATCTTCCCTTCATTTTTTATCTGGGTAATATAGTTATTTTGCTTTCTTTTTTTGATTTTTGCCGCCAGCCACTTTCCTGGTCTGTTCGCATTCTGAAAGTGTTGCTGTTTCAGAAATTTAAGGTCTTTCTCTATTTTGTCTAGTTCGAGTATCTCTTTCTGTTTCTTAATAGAGTTTAATCGTGCCTTTATTTCCTTGTTCTTAGGGGTTTTTTTAAATTCTGTATCTAGTTCTTCCATCTTTTTGTTTAATTCTTCTTCCATTTTCCGTTTCTGTTTGAATAGTATGCTATTTTGCTGAATAAAATGTCCTCTAATTACTGCCTTACTGGCATCCCACACAACCGTTTCTGGTGTTTCTTTCCCTGAGTTTATTTGAAAGTAATCAGTTAACACTTTTTTGTACCTTATCACCTGATCCTCCTTCCTAAGTAGGGCTTCATTCAGCCTCCAGATCCTTTGGGTCTTTTTCAGTCCTTAATTGAAAACCAAAGGGCAGTGGTCGGAATGTATCATAGGAAGGATTTTTAACTTTTTTAGTCTTGGACATAGACTTTTCGACACCCACGCCATGTCTATTCTTGACCAGGTTGAAAATCTATTGGGAAAAAAGTATAATCTCTGCTTCCCTGGTTATGTTCCCTCCATGCGTCTATTACATTTAACTCCTCTAAGATCTTAATTCCTTCTTTTGGTAATTGTCCCGATTTATTATCTTTATTCTTATTTTCCTTTGTCCTGTCCATATTTTTCTCCACCACCCCATTGTAGTCCCCGGTTATGATTAACTCATCAAATGTTTCTTTTAACACAATTTTTTTAACTTCCTTTAAGAATTTTACCTTTGGCCCATTCGGGGCATAGATATTACAAAATAAAATTGATTTTGAGTCCCATCTCAATTTCACTCCCAGGATTCTTCCCTCTGAATCTTTAAAGGCCAGACTTGGGTCTAGAGATTCCTTAATAAATGTAACTACCCCCCCCCCTTTTTTTCCTTTGCCAAAGAGAAGAAAAACTTCCCCAGTCTTTTTGGGATATCAGTTCTGCGTCTTTTTCCCTTATGTGCACTTCCTGTAGTGCTATCACATCCAGTTTTTTTGTATATATGTGGTTAAATGTTCTCTTCCTCTTAATAGGGTTATTTAGCCCATTAATGTTGTTTGAATAAAACTTAATTTCCATACTCGTCCTCTCTTGTCTGTTTTTTTTTTGGGCTCTCGTTTGGATGATCCATGCCGTTTTCTCTACCGCGCCGAGATTGCTCTCTAGAAATCTTCTCTTAGGTTGTCTTTTATCTCCTTCAGAGTCTGGGTCTGGGTCTTCCCCTTCCTCCAGTTCGTCCTCTGATGCATCAGATCCATCCTCCCTATTGGAGTTCTTTTTTTTCTTTCATAATTGTATTGTAGATCTGATTTGCTTTTTCTTCTGTAGTAATCCAATGTCTGTTTCCTTTGTAGGTCAGCATGAGTCCTTCCTGCCTTTCCCATCTGAATTTAATATCTCTTTGTTTTAACTCATCCGTGAGAAAATAATATTTCTTTCTTTTCTCCAGGATCGACAGCGGGATTTCCTTCATCACAATTTTTCCATAGATTATTGGGTTCCTTGCGTTTTCTCTTAGTATATCATCCCTGGTCTTCCTTCTATTAAAGTAAATCAGAACATCTCTAATTATTTCACCTTTTTTCTGGAATTTTGGTTTGAGCCGAAACACTCTATCAAGCTCTCTATCCATTTCAGGTTCTGACAGGTGTAGCACCTTTGCTAAAATCATGTTCATGGCAGATCTTATATCCTCTTGGTCCAATTCCTCCACGTTTCTAAATCTTAATTGAAACTCCTTCTCTTTTAACTCAAGTAGTTCTTGTTGATCTGACAGTTTCTTGTTCAATGATGCAAGATTTCCTATCTTTGTATTGCAGAGCTCCTCTAAACAGGTTTGCCTTTGTTCCGTTTTCTCCCCTTTCTGCTTAACTTCTTTTATTTCCTCTTGCATTCCTTTCATCTGTTCCTGGAAGACCTTCATCTCCTCCCTATGTTCTCTCTTTAAGATTGTCAATTCCTCCCTTATCATTTTCTCCTGATTTATCAATAATCTCTCCTGATCTTCCTGTTTGGTCGCTAGGTCATCTTGCTTTTTGGATATCTTTAGTAGCTCAGCAAATAAATCATCTATTGTCAGTTCACTTTGAGTTGAGTTTTTCCTTGCTGGTGTCTTCCTGTCTTTGTCTCTGTTGGGGTCTTTGCCCAGTTCTTTGTTCATTTCCCCCTTATTCTTTGCCATCGTCATTCTTGAGGTCCTGTGGGTAGTCTTGTTCCCCTCTTAATATTTTTCAATTAGCCAAAATATGCAATATATAAATCTCTCAGTCAGAGTCAAAGTAAAAATTGCTCAGGTTTTTCCCGGCTCCTTTGGGTATTCTAGATCTTACAGGTGTCTATGACCTAGATTTGTGCCCTTGTTTTCTCCTTGGGTGTCCCCCTATCTGCTGCTCCACCAGCCTTCTGTCCTTCTGTCCTTTCCTAGTCTTTCAGTCCTTCAAACTCTTACGAGTCCTCTCTCTCTGAATCCTCTCTCCTCCTTGCCTTCGTCCTCCTTCCCGTCCCCTTCCTGACCTCCTCTGTCTCGCCGTGCGTTTTCCCCTTTCCTCTCTCACCGTTTCTCTCGTCGCATCTTCGGCTCCGTCAAATCTTACGCTGCATTACCTCCCTCCTTCTTCCTGGTTCTCCTCTTTTCCTCCTTGCGGCGCAATGACGCAATGACGCTATGGCGCTATGGCGCTGTGGCGTCTCTCTGTGCGTGTCGATGGGGGTTACGTTGCGATGTCCTTTATGGCGCTCCCTCTGAAGTGAGGTCTGGGTGGGACTCCTCTCTCTCGCCCGTTTGCTGGTCTCCTGTATCTTTTCTCTTTCTTCGCTGCGTTTCCGCCCTCTGTCTTAACTCCTCCTCTTCACGCTTCACGCACTCGCTCAGCGAATCACTGGGCGTTTCTTCCTCTCCGACTTTACCAGGCAAATGGCCTCTATTCGGCGCCTTGGCATTTCAGTGGTTTAAAGGTTCCAATTTCCAAAATTTACAAAAGTTTTAAGGGCACAGTGAACACAGAACACGGAGTATCGGCTCCCTCTCTCCTCCACCTCCTCCTCTATTCCTCCGCTCCTTTGCCCTTCTCTCAGCTTCTCGGATCGGACCCCTCCCGTTCGGTCCAGGCCGAATTCTGTCTATGTCCGCTGCTGACCCGGGAGCCTTTCTGACCCGTCCGTGACCGGTAGGTATAGAATGCAGAATGCAGAGTAAAGAATATAAAGCTTTTGCCCCGGAAACCGATTCTTCTCCCACTTTCGGTCCCCTTGGGCTCACCCTGCTCTCGTAGTGCTCTTGACCACGCCAAGCTAAAATTGTGCTCCGGCGACCCCTTTCAAACCTTGATAGGTTTGTTTAGCAAGGCCTCCGCTTCCAAACCTTACAGCACCAGTCTTCCCATCCGGGAGGGTCCTTTTGAACCTCCTTCGTGTTGGGCTGGGTATCTTGCAGGTTCTTCTTCCCCAGGGTCCCGGTTCTGGTCCCTGAGTGGTCAACTTTGTCTTAGACCAGCTTGGAGAGCCTTGTTTCTCTTGGAGCTTCCAAGAGCCGTGTCAGGTCGCCATTGGAGCAAAACCGGAAGTCCTGGAGTTATATGACCTTTTCAATTGGCTAAAAATCAGGAGTTGTGATGGTTTGTTTTGCGGTTTCATCACAGAGTCTGCTGGCTCCCACTGGAAAAGTACTTCTGGGACAACTCCATGGCGAAAGTGCCAAAAAAAACCCTCCTGCTGCTTCCGAAAAATAGCCAGCAGTGCACAATGGGAGGTTTCTTGCCTTTCCATAGGGAAAGATTGGTTGAGCCAGCTTACTGAGGCTTCCCCATGTATGATGAGGTAGAGGGGAAGCTGGGGTGGTGTGGCGCATGGGCTGACAGGTTCCCATGTCCCCTGGGCGAGCACTGCTGGAGTCGCTGCAATTCATGGCACTACTCAGCGATTCCACTTGCACATGTGAAGAGGTCCATAGTCCAATACTCACACTGCTATACTGCACAGGTCTTTCATTGCTTTATATTGAAAATAAATTAAATTGTGTAAAACAAAACATAACAATGATTATTCCCATGTAAACAAACTTAAATGTGGCATTGTAGGCACAAACTCCTTCTTATGAGTTTAGTCATGATGGTTAGAGACAGTGTGGTATAGTGGTCTGAGTGATGGTGGTGGTGGGGGGGTCCTCCTCCTCTGAACATGTTCAAAAAAGTTTGAATAACTACCTGATAAAGATGGTTTTACACTGAATCCTACACTGAATGGGGGTTGAACTCTCTTCAAATCAGAATCCCCACTCTACTGTGGAAACCTTTGAGATGACCTTGAGAAAACTGCACACTTGCAGCCTCAGAAGAAGAAAGTGGGAAGCCTCCTCTGAACAATTCTTGCCAAGAAAATTATATCATAGGGTTCCTATGAATTGAAAAAGACTCAAAGTCACTCACTAACTACATAATGGTTATATGGTTCATAGGAGCTTAAAATGTGAAGCTGGAATTTTTGTGGGGTGGGGGAGTAATTTCAGAATAGGCAAATTGTTTGAAAGCCCTTAGTTCTAATGTATTGGGTTCCTAGAAGCAGACAGAAGAAACAGCAGAGAGACTGGACATTAAAGAATAGAAATTGCCTCAATGAAATAATACACTACTTTTTGAAGCATGTAAAATTACATAGTTATGCCACTGAAAGGGGATACTTTCAACTTTCTGTCAAAAATGTGGCATGCTTAGTAAAGTTACCTGGTGCCCCTAAAATTCCTCACCCAGTATTTAGGGATTGTAGTCCAAAAAAGGGAAGGAAGGGACTTTATCAAGATCTGTGAATTTTATTTTCTGGGGAGGAAGGTGTCCAAGAGTATGTGGTTTGACCTGGGAAATGGATGCTGTGCACATTGAATGTGCACAGCATATTAGCCTTTTTCATGTCACTCATGCTTGAAAATACTTTTTGTCAGAAAATCTTATTTCTTTACTACTCTTCATATTCTGTAACACAAGGGTGGAGAATCTGTGGCCTTCCAAATGTTATTAGACTCCAGTTCCTATTAGCTACAGCCACCATGACAATAATTGGGGGTCCAAAGGTGTCAGGTTTCTCCCAAGAAATAGGCAAGCACCACAAAAGTTATCTGGAGTCAGTCCAGGGTCAAATCATCAGTTAGCAAAACAATGGATAAGCAGTAGATCAAATCATTAGTACGTTCCAAAGTTCTGAAGCTTACTTACTTAGGTGATCCCTCATTGACTGTGGAGCCCTAATCTTGACCTGCATGTTCTTCTGCAGTGAGGGCATCAGTTTCCAGGTGGGTGATGGTTCCGGTCGGGGTTGGCTTGACATGCCTTCTACTTGGCACGTTTCTCTCTTTCACCCTCCATTCATGCTTCTTCAAATTCTACAGCACTGCTGGTCACAGCTGACCTCCAGCTAGAGCGCTCAAGGGCCAGGGCTTCCCAATTCTCTGTGTATATGCTACAGTTTTTAAGGCTAGCTTTGAGCCCATCTTTAAATCTCTTTTCCTGTCCTACAACATTTTGTTTTCTGTTCTTGAGTTCAGAGTAGAGCAACTGCTTTGGGAGACAGTGGTCAGGCATTTGGACAACATGGCCGGTGCAGCAGAGCTGATGGTGAAAGACCATTGCTTCAGTGTTGGTGGTCTTTGCTTCTTCCAGCACACTGACATTTGTCTGCCTGTCTTCCCAGGAGATTTGCAGGATTTTTTGGAGGCAACGCTGATGGAATCGTTCCAGAAGTTGCATGTGACGTCTGTAGACAGTCCACATTTCACAGGCATATAGCAGGTTTGGGAGGACAATAGTTTTATAAACAAGCACCTTGGTATCCCTTCGGATGTTCTGATCCTCAAACACTCTCTGGTGCATTTGGAAAAATGCTGCACTCGCAGAGCTCAGGTGGTGTTGTATTTTGGTGTCAATGTTGACTTTTGTGGAAAGGTGGCTGCCAAGGTAGCATAAATGGTCTGCATTTTCTAATGTTGCACCATTAAACTGTATTTCTGGCATTGGAGAGGGATTGACTGGTGACTGCTGGATGAGCACTTTGGTTTTCTCGATGTTCAGTGACAGGTCAACCTTGTATGCTTCTGCAAAGGTGTTTAGAGTGGCTTGTAAGTCTTCTTCTGAATGCGCACAGACGACGGTGCCATCAGCATACTAGAGTTCTATAACAGATAATGTTGTAACCTTGGTTTTGACTTTCAGTCTGCTGAGGTTAAATAGCTTGCCATCTGTCCGACAGATGATTTCCACTCCGGTGGGAAGCTTCCCATCAACAAGATGAAGTATCATAGCAATGAAGATGGAGAATAAGGTTGGGGTAATAACATATCCCTGTTTGACACGTGATTCCACCTTAAATGGGTCACTTTGTGTAGCAACTCAGCCCTCATCGGACCCGGGGGGGCAGGAGGCTAATCGGCCCCCACCCCCGCCAGGGGGGCAGGCTGCGGCCCCAGGGGTTCCATTGGCTTTAGACCCCGATGAAGAGGATGGCGGGGATGAAGGGCCCTCATCACCAACAGACAGTTTGTTATGGGACGACACCTGGCCGGAGGCCTATTCTGATGACGAGGCTTCTCATGATTCCGGATCAGATACGGAATATGAAAGACCGGGAGGTTTCGGGTCACAGGAAAGGGTGTTTACGCCAGATGTTGAGGAGGACATGGAAGCCGAGGTTGAATCTGGTTCCCAGGAAGATAACGGCGTAGATGGGGCCATTCCTGAGTGGAGATTCGACCGACGGGGGAGTATTGAGGCTACAAGGAGAGATTGGAGACGAGGCTTGGAAAAGCGCTGGTCTCACAAAGGAGGGAATTAAATATGCACTTCGTGGGAAACTTCTTCAGATTGCTGGCCACATCTGACTAGGAGAGACGTAGCAGCTTGCTGTCCTCCTGGAAGCTATAGACTGGATTGCCTTGCCAAGTACTGCCTTGAAACCTTGTTGATTCCATGAACTTTGAATTTACCTTGCTAACCACGGATTCTATTGCCTTGCTTGATTCGCTTTGTTTTTATGGACATTGTTTTGATCCTTGCCTTTGAATACTTTTGAACTTCATTGCTTTTTACCTTGGACTATTTGATCTCTACTTTTTGGACATTTTATCTTCTTCACCTGTTATTAATTGCTGCTTAATAAATAGTTAATTGACATCGTCTGTGTGTGTGTGATTACGGGGTGGAGACAGGGCCCGCGTTGTGACACTTTGGGAGCCATTGCTGTCCAAGACTGTAAAGTTCTGAAGCAAAGTTATCCTAACAAACATAGTCCAAGGTATAATCTGAAATCCAAAGCCAAAATCCTAGTTACAGTCGATAACACAAGGTCCGAGGAATCACACAAGATTTCTCATGGCCACAGCTCCAACAAAGACATTGTTGGAGCAACTGACTGCTCCAAACTTCAACTATTTATGTTGACTTTGCAGCTGTTCCCAATTTTCTGGCCCTCTTTTCTGCCAAACATCTGGACCTGTGAACTTGTATTTCTTCTCACCACAACTGCAACTGGGTAGGAATATTTCAGTCTTTGCCTTCCAGCTCAGGGGCCTGATCCAGCTCCTGATCTGTAGTCTGAGAAGTGGTGGATTCTTCACTGTCTGCCTGAAGGTGCTGTGGTTCTATATCTGACTCCAGGTGGAATGCTGTAAGAGGCAGTCCTTCTTCCCTATCCTCACTGTCAGAGCTGGTCACGACAAAAAAATCTGGAAGTTTGCCCACCCCTGCTGTAACAATTGCCCTACATAGAACAGCCTGCCTCTCAGGGAAGTGAGCCATTGATTAAACAATGGAGGGGCACATATGGTAGTTGTGAAATGACTGTCAAACATGTATTGGATAGCAGAACCAATAGGTCTTGACTGACTGGCCACATTTAGAGCATTATAGTTTCTGAGACAATCTCTCAAAGTTAATTGTGTCTTATAATGCACAGTAAAAGAGTCATTCTGGCTATTCACTGTCTTTAGATTCCATTATGAAAGAGAAGTGTGATATTCAGCAAAAGAGACTTGGGTGATTATAGTCTTTTCTCCCTGCTTAAAGCCACTTGTGGTTCATTCTTGTTTCTTATATTACCACCCAGGGCGTACAGTAATCTCCAGAAATACACTGCCTGGAGTGTACAGTTGCTTAATAAATTACTCTGTCTTGCTTATCTTTCTCTTGGCATATCCCTGCTGGCAGGAAGCTCTTATCCAGTGACAATGTTCTTTCTATTGACATTTATTCTTAATTAACCATGCACCAATCTCTATAGGCTTGTAATATTCCAGAAGAAAAATCTGTGTGACCAAAAACGTTTTGAATAGGAGCCATCCATAATTGCATATTCACAAAGATCTTCACCTAATGGTTTTGTTTTGCTTGTCTGGGAATGGGCAACTCATGACTGATCTACAGCATAAAGCAACAAGCCTCAGAAAATAAGAGGAAAAAAATATAACAGCCATTTTGTAAAGCAGACAAAGTAATTTTGCAACAAACATGCTAGTTACAGGATGCAATATATCTGCGCTCCACAGTTTAAAAAGCCTTGGACAAAATTGTTATTATCACTCTTAATTTCTGGAACGATTCTATCAGTGTTACCTTTGAAAATCCCTGAAAATCTCTTGGGAACACGGGCAAACAAATGTCAGCATTCAGAAAGAAGCAAAGACCACCAGCATTGAAGCCATGATTCTCCGCTATTAACTTCACTGGACTGGCCGCGTTGTCCCATTTCCCTCTGCCTCATGACCGTCTCCCAAAGCAGTTACTTTATTCTCAGCTCAAGAATGGAAAACAGAATTTTGGTAGACAGTAAAATAGATTTAAAGATGTGCTTAAAGCTAACCTTAAAAATGTGGAATATACACCAAGAAATGGGAAGCCCTGACCCTCGAACATTCTAACTGGAGATCAGGAGTTACTAATGGTGCTATGTATTTTGAAGAGGATGGAGAGAGGGCAAAAGATAGAAGCATGCCGAGAGAAAGGAACATCAAGAAAATCCTTTTGGGGACCACCAACCATCTGGAAACCTCATTGTGAAGACCATGCAGATCCAGTATAGGTCTCCAGTCTCTTACAGACCCACCACCAAGACCAGTACGGTATCCTTGGAAGACAATCATACTCAGCCACGAGTGAACACCTAAGTATTTATTATTTTAATAAAATCTCTTAATGCTTTCCAAGACTCCTTTCCTTCTTATCCTCTATCCAGCTGGAGATTTTTAGTAACATAGCAGAAAGGATGGTAAAGGAAAGCTGGATAAACACCATTTTGCAGTTTTTAGTTAGTGCCTCCAGAATCCCTAATTGCACATTTGTGAATTGCAAAACAGAGAGAAAGGAGGAAAGCAGGTAAGTCTAACTAACTAGCTATACCCATCATTGCAAAACATTATTTGTATACATTTTTAGGATTTCTGATTTCTAACTATAATTGTGAAAGTTAAACAGAGAAAGCTGTCAGGAAGCAAATCAGCCCTTTTTGAAATGCAAATGCCATTTTAGCCTGCATTAATAGCATATCATAGTTTGCAAGAGGAGGGAAGTAACATTTCCCTGTATTTTGTGCTAGTTGGGCCTCAGCTGGAATCCTGTGTTCAGTTCTGGATTCAACATTTTAAGAAGGATATCGACAAAATAAAGTAGAAGTAATGCCATTTGACACCATTTTAAGTGCCATGGCTCAATGCTATGGTATCTTGGGAGGTGAAGCTTTACAAGGTTTCTTATCTTCTCTACCAAACAGTGCAACTTCCCATAGCATTGAACCATTGCAGTTAAAATGGTGTCAAACTGCTTTAATACTACAATGTAGATAAACCGATATTCTTGTTAAGATTTATTCAGAGGAGGCTTGTTATTGCCTTGCTCTGAAGCAGAGAGAGTGTGATTTGTCCAAGGTCATCCAGTTGTTTAAATAGCTGAGTAGCGATTCACATCCTCATCTTTCAGAATCCTCCTCCAATGTGATACTACTACATCATGCTGGTTCTATTTTCTAAAAATAGCCCCAAATATTATAGTTGCCATTTTTCTGCACTTTCCCCATAATAGCCTTCTTCAGGTGCAGTGACCAGTACTGTATCCAATATTCAAAGTGTGGTCACACCATAGATTTGTTATAAGGTCAGTATGATGTTGGCAGTTTTATTTTCAGTTCCTTTTCTAATTATGCCTAACATGGCATTTGCCTTTTTATAGCAACTGCACAGTGGCCTGACATTTTCATTGAGCTACCCAGCCAACTGATATTCTTTAAGCAACGATGCAACCAATAGAACTGAAGTCTTTATGCATTCAAAGCATGTGCCTTTCTGTTGCGCTTAGACCCTTCCCCTTGGGCCTGTGCTGATTGCAAAATAATTCTCCAAATAGTTATGCAAATCATCCCTAAAAGTATATATCTAAATATAGCTGATTATCATTTAGCTACAAAGTTCGGATGCTGTTATTATCCACTTTGTGTTTTATCTAAGGAGGGATATATAAAAGATGTTACAGTGCAAACTAGCTTGTTTATTTGGAGTACAGTCAGACTTCCAAATCCATATATTCTGCATCCACATTGCCATCCAACCAAAAAGAAAACCTACATTTTGCCTTTATATATAAGGGACACAATTTTAGTATGCCACATGAATGTTCTTATCCACAGGGGTTGGCAATGGGTCCTGAAACCAAATCTCAGTATATATTAAGGGCTCACTGTATATTTCAGTGTGCCAACAACAGCCTATAATAAGTGTTTGAAGGGAAGTAAAGACACACCTAGGCTGGAATCCTGCTGGTTTCATATACATGTGTATATCTGTTAATGTTCATGTGCATGCATTCATGGTTATATAAATGTAGTCCCACAGATGCTAGTATTTCATATTTGTCTAATCCTATTGTTGGTCCCAACTAGAGTAGAACTAGTGAACAAATTGGATTAGCCTACATTTTCTTTTTTTAAAATGATTTTTATTGAGGTTTTCACATATATTGGGGGTATGGGACTGAGGGGGGGAGGAGAAGAGAGGGTAAGGGAAGAGCAGGTACCTGGGGAGGGGGAGGGCTGAGGGGGGGAGGGGGGTCGGAATGGGGCCAGGGACTGGGTAGGGCCAGGGGAGGGAAGGCGGGTGTTGTGGGGAGACATAACCGGGGGAGGTGCGGGGGAATGAGGGGGCAGTCTCTAGGGGGGTTCAATGTCCTTTCTCTTCTAGAACTGTCTATGTGTTTCTGAGAGGGTGTTCTCCTTTCCTGTTTGTTGGTTGTCTTTGATCTTATGCTGGGCCCCTCTTGGATGTGCCTGGTTGGGAGATTCACTCCGTCCGTCAGGAATCGCCCCGGGCTTGCAGATAGTCTTTAACTGGAGTCCAGTCAGTTCTCTTGACTGGGCTACCCCCCGCCTTGTTTAGGTAGTATGTAAGTTTGTCCATATCCATAATTTCCCTTGTCTTACTCAGCCACTCCTCTGTGTCAGGGGTCCCTTCGTTTTTCCATTTTCTCGCGTATACTATTCTCGCCGCTGTTGACAGATATGCAAAGAGTCTTTCTGCATTTTCCTCTGGGAGTTCTTCCTCCGTCGTTAGGCCGAGCAGGTAGGCTTCGGGTCTGAGTTCAATGGTGGAACCTAGGATCTTTTGAGTGGCGATATGGATCTTTTTCCAGAAGTTTGCCGCGTGCTGGCAGGACCACCACATGTGATAGAAGGTTCCCGTCTGGGAGCCACATTTCCAACACTTGTTTTGTACCTCCTTGTACATGAGGCCTAGTTTGTGAGGCGTCATGTACCAGCGGTTGAACATTTTACGCCAGTTCTCTTTGAGCTCCATTGCGTAAGTATACTTTATTCTCTTCCTCCACACTTTTTCCCACTCATGGAGTGTGATTGGCCGACCGATGTTTTTGGCCCACTTAACCATGCACTCCTTCACCAATTCTGTTTCCGTGGACCATTCCAATAACTTGGTGTATAGCTTGGTGATTTGCTTCTTGTGGTTCTTCAGAAGAGTCTTCCAGAAGCCCTCCTTCTCTTCGAATCCCAGAAGTTCGTCCTTTTTGAAGCAGTTCTTGATGTGGTGAAGTTGGAGCCATGTCAGTTTCTTGAAGTCGGCTTGGATCTGCTCCGCTGATTTTAAGCATCTTCCCCCCCCCCCCCCTACCTTGATAGTCAGGTCTTCATATGTGGGCCATGCACACCATCCCAGTAGCCCTTTTTGGTTCGCTTCCAGGGGTGAGATCCAAAGAGGGGTGAGACGGTAAAATCTCCCTTTGTGACTTTGCCATATTCTAATTAATGCAGCTCTCAGTGTAGGCTTCCTGAGGCTCCTCCCCTCCGTCATCCAGTCGTACCAGAGGAAGTTGTGCCAACCGGATTGTAGGTCAAAGCCTTCCAAAGCCAGCAGACCGTCCTTTTTTAAATCCATCCAGTCTGCTAGACCGCAAGCTTCAAAGTATAGCTTCAGATCTGGCAGACCCAATCCCCCTCTTTCTTTTCCATCGATTAATGTTGTATACTTGATCCTAGCTTTTTCCCCATTCCACACGAACTTTAGGATGTCTCTTTTCCAGCTGTCAAAGATTTGATTTGATTTTATGACCAGATATTCTGGAACAAATAGAGTAGTCTTGGCAGCACGTTCATTTTGACGGTTGCTATCCTTCCCATAAAGGAGAGTCCTGCGTGTTTCCAGTTTTCTAGATCTTTCTGCACCTTTTTCCATAGGGCCTCATAATTATTTTTCACCAGGTGAGAGTTCTGGGCGGTCAAGTGAATTCCAAGATATTTAATTGATTTCGCGATTTGGACGCCTGTCTGTTCTTCCAGCTGGTCTTGTCGATTTTTGGGCATGTTTTTTGTTAAGATCTTCGTTTTGGTTTTATTTATCTTCAGCCCTGCTAGCCGACCAAATTCCTCTATGTCTGTTAACCACGATTGTATGTTGGTCACAGGTTCTTCGATAAAACAGATCAGGTCGTCAGCGAAAGCTCTAACTTTGAATACATGTTTTCCTATCCTCGGGCTCTTCAGCTGCTGGTTTGCTCTGAGCTTCCTTAGCAGGATTTCTATTGAAAGAACGAAGATCGGGGGGAGAGGAGGCACCCCTGTCTCGTTCCTTTTTGAATAGGAAACCTCTCCGTTGGCTGACTGTTGATCCAGATGCTCGCTGCTTGTACTTTGTATATTGCCCCAATAGCGTTCAAGAAGTGGTCGCCCATATCCATTTCTGACATTAGGATTTGGAAAAAGTTCCAGTTCAAGTTGTCAAAGGCCTCCGCATCTAGAGCGAGGAAGGCCACTCCTTTTTTGGGGTGTGCCTCGTAGTATTCTATGAGGTCAAGGACTGCTCTGACGTTGTCCCTGGTTTGCCTGCCTGGGAGGAAGCCATTTTGATCCGTGCTTACCCAATCACTCAGCCAGATTTTCAGTCTTTCAGCCAGGATGCTTGCTAGGATTTTATAATCGTTGTTAAGTAGGATATGGGCCTATAGTTGGCCACATTGGTTTCGTCCGATCCCTCTTTATGGATTAAGGTGATATTGGCCTCTTTCCAGGAGTCAGGAATCACTCCTTCTGTCAGCACTCTGTTAAATATTTTCTTCAAAAGCTGACTAGCTCGTTGGTTAGGGTCTTGTATAACCTCGTCGTCAACCCGTCTGGCCCCGGTGCTTTGTTTGTGCCTAGGTTCTTGACTGCCTTCCTGATCTCTTCTTCTGAGATTTCATTGTTTAGGATGGACCTATAATGGTCTGGGATTTTCCCTAGTTTCTGCTCCCTCAAATAGTGCAGAGTGTTGTTTCTTCCCACTTGTTCTTCTGCGTATAGATTGGCGAAGAACCGTTGAAATTCTTTCTTTATATCCTCCTCCCTCAAGGTCAGCTTGTCGTCGCATCGGATTTTGGTGATAAACCCTGCTTGCCTCTTCTTCTGTATTCTTCTTGCCAGCCATCTACCTGGTTTGTTGGCATTTTGGAAATCCCTTTGTTTCAGGAATTTCAGTTCTTTGGACATTTGCTCCAGTTCAAGATGGTGTTTCTGATGGTTCAGGGTGGTCAGGTTGCAGACCGCCTCTCAGCTTTTGGGGGACGCCTTCAGTTTTGCTTCCTCTATCCTAATTTTCCCTTGTAACTCTTGCATCTTCTCCCTACGCCTTTTGTTCCTGGCTGCATTGTGCTGGATGAGATGACCTCGCACCACTGCTTTGCATGCGTCCCAGATTGTTTCTGGAGACGCTTCTTGGTTGTCGTTGTGATCAAAATATTCCTTTGCTATTAGTTTGTATTTTCTGATGTCCTCTTCTTTTTTCAGGAGGTTGTTGTTCATTCTCCATCTTCTTGTGGGAAGTTTGTGGTTTACTATCATCTCTAGCGGGCAGTGGTCGGAGAGATCTCTTGGTAGTATATCTACCCTTGAGACCTTCGTGATCAAGGAGTTGGATAACCAGACCATATCGATCCTTGACCAACTCTGATGCCTGTGGGAGAAGAACGTGAAATCTTTCACATTTTGGTTGTGTGTGCGGCAGGCGTCTTGAAGCCCTAGGTTGTCCCTGAGCTGCAGAAGCACCTTTGGGAGTGTACCGTTCGAATCCGGGCGGAGTCTCTGTTTTATTTTCCCCTCAAGGGATCTGTCCAGTTGTGGATCTATCACTCCGTTGAAGTCACCCATCAGGATTAGGCTATCGAAGTCTTGCTTCTCGATGTGGTTCTGAAGCTCCTTTGAGAATTTTGATTTGGGGCCGTTTGGGGCATAGATGTTGCAAATCAGCAGCTTCTGTAGACTCACCCTGATCATCACTCCTATCATTCTGCCCTCTTGGTCACTAAAGGCCAGTTCCGCTAGATGTTTTTCATTCACATATATTGTCACACCATTTCTTTTCTTCTCTGCCAAAGAGTGGAAAAGGATGCCAACGCGTTTGTTCTCCAGGTGATGAGCGTGGGGCCTTTTAATGTGGACTTCCTGGAGTGCCACTATGTCGTACCGTTTTTGTCGTAGAATGTTGAATAGTCTTTTTCTTTTGGGTGCAGAGTTCAAACCATTGATGTTGTTAGAGAAGCAAGACACCTGGGTTTGTAGGTCACTCATCCTGCATCTCTACTGTGTGGTCCGGTGCGCCATGATCTGTCTCCGCGTCGCGTATGCCAGTATCTTTGCTTATGCCAAGGTGGTCTCGCCTGGATGGGGTCAGCCCGTGATCTGGGGAACTGAAGTGCCTTTTCTTTGAGATGTCACCTTGGCCAGTCTGTGTCGGTGGTCTTTGCTTGTGGTCTGTTTTCAGTTTTTCGAGGAAGTCTTTGGCCTTTTCAATGGTCGTTAACCAGTGCCTTTGATCTCCATAGGTGACCATGACTCCTTCTGTCTTTTCCCACCTGAAGCAGATTCTTCTGTTTTTTAGTTCTTCCGTTAGGAAGCGGTAATTCCTCCTTTTACTGATGGATGACGCAGTGAACTCCTTCAGTATGGTCACTCTGCTCCCTTTATACGTCTATTCCACCTTTTTTCCCCGCAGGATTTCGTCCCTAGTTCTCCGTCTCTCGAAGTGAACCACCACATCTCGTGGTACATTGTTCTTCTTTGCATATGCCGTGGAGACCCGATAAACTTTGTCGATCTCCTGGGCGGTCTCGATTTCTCCTTTCTGGAGGATGGTGGCTGTCAGCCTGTGGACTATCCTTTGCAGATCCTCTTTGGGTTCTTCCACTATATTACGAAAGCGAAGACAAGACTCTAGCTCGTTCTGCTCAGGTTTTTCTTGGGTCAGTTCAATCTTTGCATTTTTAGCTTCAAGTCTTTCCAGCCTTGCCTTCATCTTTCCCTGGGAGGTCGCGAGTTCTTCTTCGTCCTGTTTTATCTCCCTAATTTCCTCGTGAATGCACGACAGTTCTTTTGAAAGATCTGATTTTATGCTCTGCAGTTGTTCCTGCACTGTTTTGTGTTGCAACTCTTGTCTATTGGCCATCAAGTCCACTTTTTTCTGCGTTTGCTCTTGTCTTTCTGCTATTTTTTGTGTATCTGTCATGATGTCCTTGAGCGACGTGTCTTCAGAAAGTGGTTGTTTTCTTGATGGGCCTTTGATGTCCTTGGTGGTCCTCGAGTTGGCCATGCTTGTGTCTTGATTCCTTCCTGGCCCACTCTGCTTTTTGTCTAAAGGTTTTGGGTGTCCGTCGTGGGTGTTGGGGCAAAGTTCCAGCCTTTCAGGGAGGGTGCTTTAGTGGCTCTGTTTTTGTGAGCGCCTCCTGATTTTCAGGTGTCCTGAGGGCCGGGGCGGGAGGGGGAATTCTTGTAGGTTGCCTGGCCTTTGCGAGTCTGGTCTGCTCTCAAGTGGTCTGAGCGGGGCCTTATTGGTTTTGTGCGGGTGGCAGGGGGGATTGTTCCTCTGCCTTGCTGGCTTTTTATTGTTGGCCCTTGTTTTCCTGCCAGCCTCTCCCCAACAGGCTAAAGTGTTCTATCAGTCTCTTGTTTGGATCCCTTTCTTTTTCAGTTGTGCCACCCTTCAGCTTCTTGGGCCTCTCACTCCTTGCTTCCAGTTGACTATCTCCCCTCCTGGGCTCTCTTCTGGTTCCCAGCCTTTCTAGGGTCTTAGATGTCCGCTGGTGCTTCTTTTCCCTGTTGTTTTATTTAGAGGGGACTTAGTTGTTCTTGTAGTACTGCTCCCTGCCTCACAGTCCCTTCTGGGCCTCTTCTTTTCAGTCAAAATGGTGCTCCCGCCAAAAAGAGCCTTGTCTTTATCCCTGATCCCGGGTCTACAGGAGCCTGCCCACCATTTTAGGTCCCTTGGTGGTGATTTGTTTCCCTTATACTCCTTGTGCCTGGGGGGGTTTGGCTGCCTCCGGTGTGGGATTCCCAGGGGGGGATTTGCGTCTCTATCATTGGGGCCCAGGTTCCACTGTGGCGGGATTCCTGCAGGGGTTGCTGGGGGCCCTTTGGGTGCGCTCGCACCTCTCTTATGGCGCCAATGCCGCCTCCCGGTTGCGGCGGGGGAGGATGTTTCCCGTACTCACTGCTGCTCCTGCTCATTTCTTTCTTCTTCTTTTTGCCCTTGGTTTTTCGGGGGGGGGGAGGTCCAGGCTGGGCCGGCAGTGTGTGCGGGTCGCCGCCCGCTCCCCGGCCCGCTTGCCACGATGGCGGAGGCCCGGGCTCGCTTGATCTCCCCCTCTTGAGGGGGGGGGAGATCCCTGGAGCCAGCAGGACCTGCCCAGAAGCTTCACGTTCCCACTGGATGCCTCTGCGTCCATGGGGGGGGGGGCGCAGATCGCCCTCCAGCCGAGGAGACGGGAGGCACTCCGAGGAGCTTCAGAGTGCCCGTCTTGCTGCCATCTTCGCCCCGGAAGTCTGGATTAGCCTACATTTTCAACAAACAATTCAGTAGTCTACTCTAGGTGGCCCAGTGTTTTCAGGGTCCTTTTATTCACTGGCATTACTGAAACATACACTCTGCATTCTTGATTGCACATAGAACAGTAAACAGAAAAATTGGCAGATGGACAATTGGGTGTTCAATATTGATACTCAACAGAATGGGGATCCGTCACAATTACAATGCAATTGCATTTACAATGTGCAAATATGACTTCTGTCAGGAGTGATTTGATTGTATTTTCCTATATGGCAGAGGTTTGGACTGGATGTCCCTTGTGGTTTGTTCCAACTCTAGAGGCCTCATCAGTTGCGGCAATTTTAGCATCCCAGGTTGCTGTCATCCTGTCTTGGGGATGGAGCCCCATGCCAGCCATCACACAATATCATGCAACTTCCAGTGGAGGCCCCACCCCAATTGGGGTGGAAATGTCCTTGGACGCTTCTCTCTCAACACGGGAGCCTTTTGATCTTGTGCTGTCTCCAATGGAACCAGCATGTGTCCTCACCGGAAGGGTGTTGCTTCCCATGTGTGGTTTGGAAAGTGCTGCAGAAAGGGAGCTGTGCACAAGATGACAGATTCACCTGGTCTTTGTGATGAGGTTGTATGAGTCTATGATTATAAGACATATGACCTCAGCTTTATTACACATTTCCATCAGTAGTCCAAGCTTCTGTTACTGTACTAACTCTTCCCTGTCATAGATGAAAAGAGTAATCAAAGACTCAATAGGAAAAAGGAGAGAGGGTCACCTCAGATAATCCTGACTGAGAAAATCTTCCTCAAACTCCTATCTCATTTACCCCAAGTCATTGAGAAGAGACATTGGGAAACTTCCAAAGATGTCCATATTGTGCATCAGCTATTAGAATATAACCATTAATGATTCTCCTTGCTTGGCATCCCTCTGTCCGCCCACCACCAATTAAATAGTTGTTTCAGGAAACAGGATTCAATAGAATAAGGGATGGGCAAGGCAGCAAAATGGGGATTGCTATCACTGAAGATTGCCTTCTGAATTGATGGTAGTAGAACTGCTTCTTCTCTCTTAGTTTCTTTCAACTCTTCCCACAAGAGCTATATTAGAAGAGTATAGTCAATGGCAGTGATCATCCTTGCTAGTCTGTTCCCCTTCATGCTTCTTAGCCACAATAATAACCATGAAGGAAGTGGGAAACAGTTAAGAGCATCATAGACATGGGAAGGAAACTTTCTGTTCCATGTATAAGCATTTTTGAACATAATTCATAGATGTGTCTGAACCCAGGCCTAAACACAACATTCATTTGTGTTTCATACATACTTTATACACATAGCCCAATGGTAATTTGGTACAATCGCTTAATAATTTTGTACATGGAACAAAGTCTGTGTACATTGAACCACCAGGAAGAAAAGGTGTCACTATGTCAGCTAGTCATGTGGACAATTTTGGATATTTGAATTCTGGATAAGGGATGCCCAACCCATATCAACTACTCCTGTGACTGGACTACTGTGACCAATTTTATCAGATCAGGTAACTAATCTGTAGTACAGTGGTCCATTTTGTCTTTTTCTCTTTCTTTTTTTTACCCTGTGTAACCTGACAGATTTTGCAATTTTACAGAATAATAGATCAAAATAATTGGAAAAAAGCCAATTGAAAATAACCCCTGTGTTGCTTTGAAATACAGCGATTATGCAAAGCTTAAGCAAAACTAGGGATTTATCTCCTTAACATGAAATATATAAGCTTTTCTTAACAAATATGCAAATAGCTTGTCTTTCATGACCAAGAAGTCATTTGTGATATGTGTAGGATGCAAAATTTTTAAAAAGCAAATACAAAATGCATACAGAATACCAACCATTTCACTGATGGTGTCTGAAGTACACAACTGTAGTAAGTAGCCCACTGATGTCTTTACAACTGCAGTTAGTCATTTTAGTGGATAATGTATATGTGGATTTGGGAGAGGTGAATAATACCCATAGCTTCATCGCTTTACTTTGCACTTTCATGCACATTTCTGCTCGTAGCATAGCTTTAAGTTTAGGGGGTTTTTTTGCATGCCACTTTCCCAAAGTAAATGGTATATAACATGATCCCAGTATTAAAATACATAATGTTTTAAGAACCAAGTTTAGTGATCCCAGTATCTGTAAGGGATATGCTCCTGATTTTGTATGGATACAAAAACTGTGGATAATAGTTGACCCTATTGATATGAAAGACCTTTGACCCAAGAGTTGGAGGATCTACAAAATGCCTAGAGAGGATTTTTTTTCAGAAATGGATAAAAATAAAACCCTGGACGCAGTTCTCCTGTGGGGTTGCACATGCCAAAATATGCAAATAACCCAAAGCAAAAATCCAGTAAACATAGAATAAACTCGGTATTACAGTTGAAGAAATAGCATAGAACAAAAAAAAATCAGCAGATCAAACAACAAATAATAACAAGTAATCTAGGACTTCCGGTGGAAAAAATGGAGCTCTGAACAATGTCTCAGAGAGCTGGTGGAAACACTGGGACATGTTTAGTGGTTTGTCAACTGAATGAAGTTATGAAATACTTTTTCAGAAAGAAAAGGGACACATGAAACCCCCTCAAGACTCAAAGGATCTTACCTTCCCCACTGGAAAAAAAGAAGGGGAGAGAGGAGGAGAAAACATAATGCACCCCAATGACATTGTCATGCAAACAAACACAGAAAAAGCAGCTCTGGTTAACTTCTTAAAATACTATATATACATAAGGCTGAAAAAATGGGGGGGGGGGGGAAGCCCTCAAATCTGCTGAACATTTACCAACTTCATTGACAAAAAACATCTCTGAGAGGTAAACTTCATTTTCCTCCTTTGTTGGAAATTGTAGAGATAAAAAGGACTTTAAAATCTAATTGGACAACTATTCCTCAAGAATTTTCTAAGTCGGCCTGATGAAATTATCTGATAAGACTAATTACAAAGGGTGAAAGTGAATTAATTTGTAAAAGATTATGCTGTAAGAACTGTGGAATTAAAATTGTTTAACATACCTAAGAACATAGCCATGACATCCTGGGAATGCATATAGTCTCGGCTGAGTCCAAATAACAAATAAGACAGGAAGTGACCATAGAGATAAGCCATAGAGATGAACCATAGAGATAAAACTATAAATAAAAGTATAGAGAAAACTATAGAGCTTGAGATACAACTTGAGATACAACTTGAAATACAGAAAGCAGGGAAATAACTAAAAGGGTTATAAGCGGCAGCATACAAAAAGTGAAAGTGGCCAAAGGAGGCACTACAATAGATCTTCAAAAATTACATTTCTGGGGTTTGTTTTTGCTTTTTACAAGACAGCTTGATTACAGAAATGACTGCAAGATCACCAAGATTCAAAGATCAGAAAGACTATAAATAAGTTTCTACAAGGATCTCTTCCACAAGAACATCAAATGAGGGAAATCTTGACTCAATTAAGAACCATTACAGATGAAATGAAAAATTTGGAGGGCAGGATTGACAAGATAATTACATAGACTGAAGATTATTTACAGAAAGGGCAACAAGATATGAAGAAAATTATGCAACAGATGGCAGACACAATGAGTGGTATTTTGAGACAGCAGGAACAGCAAAAACAGAAAATAAAGATAATTGAAGAGGCACAAAAGAAGATACAAATGGATTACCAAAGAAATTTAGTCCAACTCCAAAGATTAGAGTATGCGCAAAGAGAAAACTCTTTGAGATTGAGAGGAATACTGGAATCTGTACAGGAACTTGATATGACTGTCAGGGCTGGGAGACCTGAGCTTAGGAGAAGTTCAGGTTCCCAGCCTGCCATGAGATTGCACCGACCTTTGCCCCAGTTCTTTGGTGACCTTGGCTCCAGTTACATAGAGACTGTGCTGAGTCAGATGGGAGTGATGTAACTTCCAGGTGTGTGTGGGGCTGCGGAGGGAAGTGAGGCAAACTCCTCCGAGCCTGGACATTGGACAATTGGACTCATAACGCTGATTCATGGACCCATGAGGTCACATCCCTTCGGATATGCTGACTCACCCGGATATGGTGCAACCCTGCTTGGACATTGCATGGGCAATGGGAGGGGGCTCAGGGTATATAAGGTGTGTTTGGGTGGCGGGCCGGTGCTTTTGCTTCACATGTGTCGTACCTGCAATAAAATCGTGTTGGACCGTGCTTCAATCTACGCGTGATCCTTACCGAGTGTTGGAGAGTCGTTACAATGACAATAATAGATATTGTGGCTGGAATTCTTAGTAGACCAGTGCAATTGGCACAAATTGACAGGACCTTTAGGATCCAATCCCAACATGCAATAATGAATAAACTTCTAAGAGATGTGGTTGCACTGTTTACAAGAAACAAAGTATGAGACTGTGATGTATGGCAGAACCTCTCCATCAATCCAGAGTAACTCACAAGAGTTTCTTGGAAATAAATCCTTATTCCCTAGTACAGCTCAGCAAAAGTTGCTAATGAAAATCACACACCAAAATCCTAGTTTTCTACCCCCTTAACTCTTCCCCTCCCCTTGGAGTTCACCACAGGTCAACCAGTTCCTCATTAGTTCTCATTATCATCCCCTTCCCAATCTTTGATCAGTCCTTATTTTCTCACAGAAGGCCTGTAGATGTCCAAGTACTATATCTCTCACTCTCTGGACTCAGAACTGGCATATGTGAACTCTGCTGTTTTCAGCAATTGTCAGTAACAGCAGATGGAATCCATATATCTTCCTCTGAAAAGAAAAAGAAAACAAAACAGCAGCCAAGAAAACAAATTTATCAGGGCAAAAAGTAATCTAGTGTAGTTTCAAAGGGTACTGACTATGAAAAGTCAACCAGTTTGGGTGCATTTATATTTCTATGATGCACCCATTCCAGATCAAAGATATGTTTCCAGCACACAAAATATTGCAAACTGCCATGATGCCACCTGGAATCCTGAACATCCTTTATCTCAAAATGTTGCTGACCATCAATCAAGATGGGATACAGTATCTTAACTTGGCCATTTAGATTGGATATATGCTGGCTTAAAGAAATTGGGTTTTGCAACGTTCCTCCCAAAAGCCAAGTCTCTGACGAATCACCAGGACCAGGTCAAATTGTGCCTTGCCACACTCCTTGCCCATGCTGCCTCCAAAAACCACTTCCAGCCACTGCTGCACAAGGAGGCAGCAGGCACCCCTCTCCAGAGCCAGAACAGGAAATTCCACTTCCAGCTGCTGCTGGGGGACCTCATGAGCAGAAGGAGTGGCAGCCAGATGAAAACGTTGCAAGTTCTGAATCTATTTGAAACATAGAGTCTACTACCTTAGGTGCCTCCCTATAAGTTCAGGGGTGGATTCACTGCCATCGTGATAACCATATGGCCATTGTCCAGAAATATGGCAAGTGAACAGGGCTACTGTGGTCAAAAGATAGTAAATATATCATAGCTAAGGCATTAGACCAGCATCACTTAAATCAGTGTAATATGAAAGTATTGTTTGATCTTTAATGGGAATTAATGTAATGAATGAATACTGTTTGTGTAGTATTATCAGAGGTACTGATGCAGAAAATTGGAATCTTAGTTCAGAAGGAAGTTAGATCTTCCAGTTATCACAGAGGACCCCAACGTTTATGGACTGAACTACTTAGACCTCTATTTTATGGTTTCAATATATATTTAAATGCAGTAGTTTTATTTAAAAGACAGTGAGCAAGGGCAGGTGGGCGATGGTGTTTATAATTATACTGCCCTCTCTTTTATTTCAGAATACTGTACTGTAGTCTCTTTAATCAGTGACCCAAGCTCCTGTCTATACCAGACTTATTAAAGTTCTTTAATTTTTTGTTCTTTCTCCCTAGATGCTCATAAACACAATCTTTCCATTTTTTTAAATTCCCTGTTTTCCTCTCCCCTGCTCTGTTAATCAAACTGCAGACTGTTCCATAGGAAGGCTTGTAAGACTGCAAAAGATAGCTACCCAAAGAGATCAGCAGTGAGTTAAGCCAATTTGTTCTGGATATTTTGTGTGTCTGTGTGTGTGTGTATGCAAGCCTTGGAAGCTTAGTCATGTCGCTTAATCAGTTCTGAATTAGCATGTGATGAAAAATCAGCTGTGCAGAGTTTCAAAACTAATTGGACTTATAACTGGCACTTACCCAGTAGTGTTGTCTTATGGGTGAGTTAATATATCCAATATTAGAATAATACACATTACATTATTATTCTCATCATGTTTGCATTTATAATATGTAGAATTTAAACATGTAAGATGTGAGTCAATAAGAAGGACAAATGACCAAATGATTGGGACCCACAAATAGAATGAAATCATGGAATCAAATCCTATTGTCACTCCTGACTGAATCAGATAGCTATATATTGACTCACCCTTGTACAATTTATTCAGTGGTTCTATTATACTTTGGAGGAGCTCACAAGATTTTAGCCATATCTGACATGTTTTTGTGGAGACATGACTTCTCAAATGAATATAACTTTCCATGAGCTGGCGGGGTGCTTTTGGACAACATGAGAGTGAAATGGGTTTGCCATGTCCACCACTGAAAATGAGATATTGGAAGGATTATACAAGAAATCAGTTGACCAGAACAGATTAATTATTTGTCAACCCAAGAAATAAACAGGAATACTGTTTGCATAGTTCCATATTTTGGGATATAAATTTGCATTAATAATGTTCAAACTGCATTAATGGAAAATAGGCACAAATGTCTGGCCAGCATTTTCATTTCCTTTCATGTGTGATTGTACATTTCCATCCATGGTGAAATATCCATACTTGGTTCACAATGCCACAAATTCTACACATTGAACTTTGTTTTTAACTGCCGTTACACTTTTTTGGATGACAAGAAAGCATATCCCTTATTTGGAGTTCAAAAATCCAAAAGTATCTACATTAATGTCTGAGGTAGTGAATTTCTTTGCTTGCAGATTCCTTGAGATTCCTAAAGAAGTGATATTTCAAGTAGAAAAAATAGTAGGTTTTTATTCATGGTTTTTCATTTTTGCAAGGATCCTGTGCCATAAAATTCTAGTGAATATGGAGGTATGACTGAACTGCAGCTGCCACTTAACTATAGGATTTATACTATACATACATGATACAGGTTCTTTGCAAATATATTCTACAGTAGTGTAAAAAATGAACAACCTCACAGGACTGGGCTTCAGTGAACTTAAGGTCAGAACAATGAGAAACAGAGTAGAACTGAAACTGACATATCCCATCCCTATGAGATATAAAAGGGGCTAAAATACATAAACATATTTCACTGGAATGCTACTCATACATCCTGCTTTTAGGGTTGTTGTAGATTTTTTGGGCTGTATGGCCATGTTCTAGAAGCATTCTGTCCTGATGTTTCACCTGTATCTATGGCAGGCATCCTCAGAGGTTGTGAGGTCTTCTTACTTGTCTGAACACATCCCGCCTCTACGTCCCGCCTTGTAGTTTAAGATCATCCGGGGAGGCCCTGCTCTTACTCCCACCAGTGTCACAAATGCATCTGGTGGGGACGAGAGACAGGGCCTTCTTAGCTGTAGCCCACCGCCTGTGGAACTTGCTTCCCAATGAGGTAAGTTTGGCTTCAACCCTCCTGTCTTTTAGGAAGAAGTTGAAATCATGGTTCTGGGAGTAGACCTTTGGATAGCACTTTAGATGTGGAAGTCAACTGGACTGGTGATACTGCTGTTAATACTGTTTTTATTGCTTTAATTAATGTTCTATTTATTGTTTTAATTGTTGTTATATTGCTTTTGTTATATATAGCAGCATCGAATTGTTGCCAAATATAAGCCATTCTGAGTCCCCTTTGGAGGTTGAGAAGGACAGGGTAGAAATAATGGAAATAAATAAATACATTCAATTTTCTTTCTTTTTCTTGGCATTTTTGTTGCTATTCTATTTTTCTCTTTTTTAACTTTTAATGTAATTTTGTTTCAATTTTTAAAAACATGAAAAATAGAAGTGCAGAAAATTGTATTCCAAGCTACAGAGATAGGGATGAAGACTAAGTCACCACAATGACATGGAAAATCCTTAAGAGGACAAATGGACACGTGTGTATACACACAGAGAAAGAGAAGCAAGTGTTTCTTCATTTGTCTTCTCAAGACTTACATAAGAATGTAGCACAGCAGTTCTCGTTTGTGCCTGGGGGGCAGGGGCCAGGACCGGGGGTCCCATTGGCATTGGGGCCTGCAGCAGCAGAGTTAGATTCTGAAGAGGATTTAGAAGGGTTAGCAGAAGGAGAGTTTCTCATCACTGGGCCTCCTTCTCCCACAGAAAGCTTGGCTTGAGAGGAAGGTTGGCTTGACCCTTACAACGAGACAGATAACCAGGTGCAAATGGAAAGCAGTGATAGCGAAACTTATGAACGGCCGGGGGGGAGAGGTTCACAGGATCCTGTGAGTGAAAACATGGAAGAGAGCGGCTGGGAAGAATCTAGGGAGGAGAGCTCTAATGGAGATAGAGACCCAGGTGCTGGGAGGCAAGGCCGAACCTTTGATAGGAGACGAAGTATCGAGACTAGCAGGAGGGGATGGTACCATAGCCTAGATAGGCCGAGGTCTGTCAGCAGAGATTGGAGACGATGAAGCCTAGGCGTCGGGGACCTCGGCCGAAAGATTAAGTATAGGATCCGTGGGAGCGAATCCTCAGTACTTCGGCCACGTCTCTTCTGAGCAGACGTGAAGCAAAGCTGGTCCACGGAGCTAAGTTGGCTAGTGGCCTACCAAGTCTTGCCTTGCATCTTGTACCTTGCCTTGTTCCTGAATCCGCATTGCTGTGCGGAGCTTTGCCAAGTCTTTTGGATTCTTTACCAAGCTGTTTTGGACAATTGATCGCTTTTTGCCTTTGGATTTGCTTTTGCTATTTTTATGGACAATATTCCTTTTGAACTGTTTCTATATTCAATAAAGTAGTTAGCCTTCAGTCCGTCTCTCTGTGTGTGTGATTAAGGAGCCGGTCAAATCCGTGCATCGTGATAGTTGGCCGAAGTACTGCAAGAACCCCTTTTTCACATCACGGGACGCCGCAGGAAGCGCGCAAAGAACGTTGCTGCCATGGCGCAGCTGACAGATGCCCAAGTGGCCGAGATACAGCAAGAACTAGGAGAACTAAGGACCAGGGCCGGACGGCACCCTACCACCTTGAACAGTATCTGCGGTGTTATGTCAACTATCAGCAAAACAACTGGGCGTCCTTGTTGTCTTTGGCGGAGTTTGCCTACAATAATGCGGCGCAGGAATCCATCAAAGAGACTCCTTTCTTTGCTAATTATGGACACCATCCTCGGTTCTACCCTCCGGTAGACCCATCTGGGGAAGTGCCGGCGGCAGAAGATTGGTTTCGGGAGCTCACTGCGCTCCAAGACTTGCTACGTACTCAATTGGACCAGGCTAAAGCGGATTACAAGCAGATGGCTGATCGGCAGCGCCAGGAGGGCCCTGAGATCCTGGTCGGGGATAAAGTTTGGCTGTCTACCAAGAACCTGCCCACGCAGAGGTCTAGCCGCAAGTTGGATGCGAGATTTCTGGGTCCTTACAAAGTGTTGGAGAAGGTGAGGCCTGTTGCTTTCAAACTACAACTCTCAGCGGACATGAAGATCCACCCTGTGTTTCACCGTTCTTTGCTCCGCCCGGCGAAGGAGGTGCGGCCTGATGTGACGCAGCCGCCCCCTCCCCCTGTGATGCGCGATGGTGAGGAGGAGTTCGAGGTGCAGGACATCCTGGATGCACGCATCAGATACCGGAAGCTGGAGTATTTGATTGACTGGAAAGGCTTCGGGCCGGAAGAGGGTTCCTAGACGCCGGCTCGCGATGTCCATGCCCTGGACATTGTTGCGAGGATTCACCGCAAGTACCCTGACAAACCCAAGCCTCACGGGGGGCCTCGGAGGGGCCCTGAGGGGGGGATAGTGTAGCACAGCAGTTCTCGTTTGTGCCTGGGGGGCAGGGGCCAGGACCGGGGGTCCCATTGGCATTGGGACCTGCAGCAGCAGAGTTAGATTCTGAAGAGGATTTAGAAGGGTTAGCAGAAGGAGAGTTTCCCATCACTGGGCCTCCTTCTCCCACAGAAAGCTTGGCTTGGGAGGAAGGTTGGCTTGACCCTTACGACGAGACAGATAACCAGGTGCAAATGGAAAGCAGTGATAGCAAAACTTATGAACGGCCGGGGGGAGAGGTTCACAGGATCCTGTGAGTGAAAACATGGAAGAGAGCGGCTGGGAAGAATCTAGGGAGGAGAGCTTTCATGGAGATAGAGACCCAGGTGCTGGGAGGCAAGGCCGAACCTTTGATAGGAGACGAAGCATCGAGACTAGCAGGAGGGGATGGTACCATAGCCTAGACAGGCCAAGGTCTGTCAGCAGAGATTGGAGACGACGAAGCCTAGAGCGTCGGGGACCTCGGCCGAAAGATTAAGTATAGGATCCGTGGAACGAATCCTCAGTACTTCGGCCACGTCTCTTCTGAGCAGACGTGAAGCAAAGCTGGTCCACGGAGCTAAGTTGGCTAGTGGCCTACCAAGTCTTGCCTTGCATCTTGTACCTTGCCTTGTTCCTGAATCCGCATTGCTGTGCGGAGCTTTGCCAAGTCTTTTGGGTTCTTTACCAAGCTGTTTTGGACAATTGATTGCTTTTTGCCTTTGGATTTGCTTTTGCTATTTTTATGGACAATATTCTTTTTGAACTGTTTCTATATTCAATAAAGTAATTAGCCTTCAGTCCGTCTCTGTGTGTGTGATTAAGGGGCCGGTCAAGTCCGTGCATCGTGACAAAGAATAGATGACATGAATTATTGTTGTCATTATACATGATCCAATCAACCATAATTTGTGGAAATGTATAAAAATTAAGTTTTAAAATATTTATATGTAAGACCACTTACTCATTTCCAGATACCAGCTTTGCACCTACAGTTTAAGGATTTAAAGGACATGCTTGAATTGTTCACTAAGCTACCAGCTGTGTAGATGTTGGGTCAATACAAGAAAGCAGTAAAGAGAAGTTTCTAGGGTAAAAGGTGAAGTTTATGTTCTTTTGAGTAAAAATACCTTTTTGCTGTGTGTCAGCCTGGAGACTCGTTCATATCTCCCTCTTAAGTGCTCTGAAAAACATCTACAAAGAAAGCTTTGGACTGAAATATAAACGCACCACAGTTCAAACCATGTTTCTAGAACACAGAAAATACAGCCTCAGACTCCTGTAATAAAAAAATACTCAGAATGAATTTCAGGTGCTTGAATTCAGTAAAGAAGGGAAATGCCCCCAGGCATGTGTTTAGCTTAGGATGCCAGATGCTTTATTTTGTAAGCATATTTAATCTACCAGTATTTGTCATTTCCCCCCAGGGTTGATACCTTGAAACTTGAAATTGAAGCCTTCTTAAATGTGGCTTTGTTTTTATGTGCTATTACCACTTTTATATTCTTTGTGTTTTGGTGAAAGCATTGGTCACAATTTCAAGCTATATTTTGCCCCTGAAGGCGCTAATTGATTTGCAACTCAAGTGAAGCTGAGTTCTTCAGCCAATATCAAAGCTGATGCCTTTTCTTGAACCAACCAAGAGAGAAGAAGGTTTCAGAACTGATAATTGGACCAATTGCATCAATTCCTCTTTTGAGTAAGTCTAAAACAAATAACATTCTAGTACAGGGTAGCAAGAACTGGTGCAAATAGGGCCAAACTGCAAACATCATGGCCAAAGAAGCACCGTTTTTGGTTTGTTTTTTTTAAAATAGACTAATAAAGAGGGGGCATTCTGAGCCTGTTCCCTCATTACAGTTGTGTTGTTTAAGCAAGTGAACATTTTGGGAATGACCACATTAATATCTTGCTACAATTGCACAGTGCTGGGACTTCGTTGATGTAAATTTATGTTTCTTTTAATTGTATGTTGTTTTCATCACATTGAATTGTTGCCTACAGTATATGTAAGGCCACTACAAGCCCCTCTCGGGGTGAGAAGGGGAGGTATAAATATGGCAAATAAATAAAATCCCTCTCACAGCTTCACTTCCTACCAGTATTTGCCCTACTCAGTGCATGCAACCTGTTTTTTTCTCAGATGTTTCCTCTTCCCACACATTTTTCTGCAACTGTGTAGTTGTGCAGTTTCAACATTATCACAAGACCTTCATCCACTTTGCAATATCAGAATTACAGTGGAAGTACATTATTGCACAAGGAAGAGTGGCAGAAGAATAGTAATAGTCAGTTCATTGATAGAATTTTCCCATCAATAAAAATATGTGCTCTATCATCCTCATTTGATAACATTCAGAGAGGCTTTATCACACTGTTTTCTGACATTTTGGTTTGTTTTTACAATCATACTGACCAAAAGTGCTTTTAAGTTGTGCGTTTTTGCTTGCAAGCATGTATGTGTATGTCTACATATAGTTTTACAAGTCCATGCTGTGATTTTTTTGGAGCCAAAAGTATATCACAAGATACTGAGAAATGTGAAATATGAAGACATTCAGGTCCACATTAGTCTACATCTAGCAAATATGGTTCAGGTCTGATCGTTTTAGAACTGTGCCCTGCCTTAAGAAAAATCCTCAAGGTTCCCTAAAAGGAAAAAACTTTCAGGACAGCAAAATACTTAATGAGATAAGTGATTTTATTACAAAATATCATCACATCACATTTTTCTTCCATATAGTTTTATCTTCCTCTTCCCGGTTGTCATCCATGATGAAATACAAAGCTTCTGTCACCAAAGTTCTTTATCCATGTGTGTGTGTGTGTGGGGGGGGGGGGGGTAAAGGAAAGCATATAGTGATCAAACTAGGCAAAAAAATGAAGAAGAAAAATGCTTGTCTACATATCCTATAAATTTGTTCCAGTGGAGATTTTTCTAGAGAAATAATTGGTGTTCTCATTATTTTTCTTGCAAACAATGTGAATATGATCGGAAGTTGGCTAGGCTTGACAATTGAAATGTTCTGCAGTGTAGGTAGGAACAATAACTGGTAAAAATTATGCTAATAAAATGCATGTGTCAAATGTCCAAATAATGTGTTTCTTCAAATAATTGCCAGTTAGATATGTGGAGTTAAAGCACAAAGTTGAATTCAATCACCAATGGAATTTTGTGAGTTTTCCTTTATGATAATGCTACCCAGGGAAACTCGGGAAGCATGTCTTTCAGAAGACAGAGGAATAGGAAAGGGAACAACATGATCCTGCACCTATTTTCTATCTTATTGCTTGGTAGCTCAAAAACGGCATACCCTTCAGATGAATTGCGACAATTGCTGTCTCACTTTTTCAACTCATTTCCACCCACTTTTTCCATTCATCCTCAGCTTACTTTGATTCCTGAAAATTGGTTTCAAAATGCAAAATTAGTTTTCTTTTTATTAACTCGGCTGAAGGAAGATGAGAGGAGGGGGCAGAAACCTGTTTGTCCAAATAGGCTCAGCAAAAGGAAAGTGCTGCAGTTTCTCTTAGCTTGGGAGTTCTTCCTTAGTGATACTTTTTTGCCATCTTGACCACACTCTGATGTTTGACAATTCACATTTTGGTACACTGCTGTACACGTACATTCAGTCTTTGACATATGATGAGAAGAAGCCCATTCCATGTCAGATCTATGGAGTTGTTAGCAGAATAGCTAATCCTAGATGCAAAGGCCAGATTCCTGTTGGGCTTTATGGTGAAATGATGACTAAATAATGATCATAAATATAAAACAGATGTCAAGATGCACTCTTACATAACTATTTCATATTCATAATCAATATTGTAGTCATGATTTTGATAGTGTTGCTATGATCATAACTCCCTCCTAAACCTACAACAGCAGGAAGAGAATGGAGGAGAAGTGGGTCTATTCAGTTTGTCATTAAAACAGGGGCAAATGACATTTCCACCTGAATTAGGGGCATCAGACCAAGAGAAGTTACTGTATTTACTCAAATGTAATGTGCAGCTTTTTTGGTTCAATTGTTTAGTCAAAATGGAGATGTGCATTACATTCAATGGCACATTATAATTGTGCACCTAAAGGTTCCTGTACCCCTTCATCAGCCTGAGACTAACAAACCTGCCAGCCTCGGCCTGGTGGTGGAGCAGTGTCTTCCTTCCCCAAGCCATTTCTCCTTCACACACACCCCACTCCACCCCAGCCACTTCCCTCTCCAAGTCATTTGTCCTTCATTCCCAACTTGGGAGATAAACGAGAAATGGCATCCCTTCCCATCCCAACCCATTTCTCCTTCATCCCCCAGCTCGGAGATGTAAAAACGCACCCCATCCATCCCCTAGCCATTTCTCTTTTCTCCCTCAGCTGGGAGAAAAAGGAGAAATAGCACCCTTTTTGTTAAAAAAAACAGGAAGGAAGGAAGGAAGGAAGGAAGGAAGGAAGGAAGGAAGGAAGGAAGGAAGGAAGGAGAAGTGGCATCGTTTTCCACTTGGTGGAAGGGCGCTGCTTCTCCCACCTTCTTTAGAAAATCCTCCTTTTTGTAATACCTCAAAACTAAGGTGTGCATTACATTCAATGTCCAATTAGGCTCAAGTAAATATGGTACTTAACTGATTAGCTGATATAGGAAGGGTGCTGCTTCTCCTTTAGGAAATCTGTTTTTGGTAATACACACCTCAAAATTGAGGTGTGCATTACATTCAATGGCACATTCGACTCAAGTAAATATGGTACTGATACAGGATACATGACAAAGTATTTTGTCAAATATCCTATATGCATAGATACTTGCACGATATTAATAATAAATAAACTTCATTAATGAGTGTAGGCTAGTCTATTTTAGGGGCTCAGAAACTAGGGGTTATTGCTTTCACAGACCAAATGCTTGTGGAAAGTTTAGTACTGTATATTTTGACAGGAAGGCTTAATACTGTATATTGAGGCTGTGCAGGCCTAGTGTGGGATATGCAGACATAGACACCCAAGCCTTTACATTTTCATGTTAACATTTTTCACGTATGTTCATAAATGAATATAATTGTACAACTGCAAAAGGCCATCTAGTCCACCCTCCTGCTATGCAGGAATTAGCTAAAGAAAGTCCTAATAAATGGCTATCCAGCTTTTATGGACCCCCCCTTTTTTTTTTCAAAGCAGCACTTATTGTCAATATGGGGTTTTTCCCCCAAATGTCTAGATATAATTTTTTTTGTAATTTAAATACAATGTTTTTGTATTCTAGCCTCTGGAGTAATAAAAAAAACAAGTTCACTAAAACTTCTACTTAAGATCCCTTCAAATATTTAAGATGGCTGTCATATTACTTCTCAATCTTCTGCAAGATAAACATACCCTGCTCTGTAAACCATTTCTCATAGGACTTCATTTTCAAACCTTTTACCTTGCTGGTTACCAGGCCTGTAGCCAGGATTTTGATTTGGGAGGAGGGGGCTGAGTTTGATTTGGGGGTGCTAAGTCTGCAAATCTTTTGTATTGTTATTCCAATACCCCCATGCATATGGGATATATTGAGCATGGTGATCAGATCATGATATGAATAAACATAACAGTTTAAATAATGTACCAGTAAGGCCTTCTCGTGGACCACCCTGAGAATTTCAGGGGGGGCTGAACTCAGAACTCCAATTCCCATCCCTGGGAAACCCCACAAACCCCACTTGTTGTCTCTGCACAACCATCGCACATCTCCTGCACTCTAGTCTAGTCCATACCACTAGAACCATCCTCAGAATTCCCAGCCAAACTTCCCATAGTTGGTGCCTCGCTGACAGACCCATCATCCCAAGAGAAACCCTCAAAAGAGTCTTCATCAGTAGATTCCCCAAGTATTTGCCGGATCCGTTTCCTTTGTTGCTCTTCATCTGATTCTAACATATGAGTAACCCGCTTTCCCTTCCTAGCTCCCAATTCCATACTTTCAGTGCTACTTAAAGGCTCAGCTACAACATGCTAACCGCAATTTCCTGCAATACTCATTTAGAGAAAGTGTCAATGAAGAGAAGACTTTTACAAAGAACTGTAATACATTTTAACAATGAAGTGTTAAACTACCCTGAAAGAGACGGAATGGGAGAAAAAGCTAGTCCGGCATGTAAGTAATGTGTACTCTTCCATGCTGTGGACAATCTACAGTAATAATCAACTATTAATAGAATGTAAGACACAGTTCTGTTGATTAACAGCAGGCTCTCCTGTCGCACAGCTGCATTTTTATAGAGAATTTTTGCTGAACCACATATTTTTAGATATTTAGGGCTTCATTAAAATGTGGCATCAGAACAAAAGATAAAAATTGTGATACTACCTCAGCACTTCTGTCTGGAGAAAATTTGTAGGGAGGTCACAGAATAGCAGGAACAGAGATATAGAAGTACAGGTAGTCCCCAAGTTACAAACAAGATAGGTTCTGTAGGTTTGTTCTTAAGTTGAATTTGTATGTAAGTCAGAAATGGTATATGTTTAAAGTGTAACTCCAGTCACACACACACATGCAAACAGACACACATGCTTTGGATAGCATAGGGATGACTGGATTTTGAAAAATTGGACTTGTTTTGGAAACAAAGATTGACGAGAAAGCTTCAGTGAAGACACCTTTTCTTCAGGATAATTCTTCCAGGAGTAAATTTCTCTTCTGACAGGTAGATTTATCTCACTTCTTGTTGTCTTAATCCCATTCTTAACTATAAGTCATTTGTGGATTGGGTGTTTGTAACTTGGGGACTGCCAAATTGTCTAATTTTGAATGTGTGTATACACCATATATATATAGATATAGATAGATAGATAGATAGATACACACACCTAATAACATATTAAAATACAAGCCTAGCACTTTTAAGTTATCCCAATCTCCCTACCTAAGAAGCTAGAAACTGCTCCCTAGCTCTTGTCTTAGTTAACAAGACTTTTCCCCCTTTATATCCTAAGCTAAAAGGCTAAAATTTTCTTTCTTTTTCTTCTATGTAAAAAAAACCCAAACTAAATCCTCAGAGAGAGGATTTTTACTATCCTTATAGTCTCCTACAATGTTCTTCTGTGACTTCAACCTAGATCCAGAGTAACATACTATCCTGCCAATCCATTCATTTATTTACTTATTTATCCTTTCTGTTATTTTTATTGAACTTGGTTTTACTGGTTTATATTTTTAACATTGTTGCCTACTGCAATTCTCTGTATAAAACAAAATAGAGGCATTTCAGTGTGGGGTTGTTGGTTTTTGCATGCTTGCGTAAGGCATGGTTATTTTCACATGTTTTGCATTGGCAGATTTTATGAATTGTTTGGGGCATAAATTTCTGGCAACAGATTTGAAAAAGTTGAAAAATTGAAGGAAGTTGCTGGGCTTAGGTGAGCTCTGATGGAGTCTTCTAAGAGCCACAAAGTGGCACCCAAGAGCTACATGATGCCCATGGTCAGCACTTTGCACTCTCCTAATTTAATCCAACCCCAAACCTATCAAACAATAAAGAGAAATGAAAAGCTACAAACTGCACCATTCAGTTTTGTTATGTGTTGACAGTATCTTACAATATGTGAACAGTTGAGCAAAAAAAAAAGGATACACACTGCTAGCATGGGAGAAAGCATGTATAATCCAGTCTTTTCCTCCCCAGTTTTTGAAAAGCTTCTTATTGGGGAGCTTCATCTGTGAATTAAAGGCATGAGGCTGACTTTCAATTGTTCCTCTTCCACCTGCCAATTTCCCTCCATTAAAAACAGTGGGAACTGGCATTTAGTTTTATTCATGAGCTTGAAAATTAGAATGTGAACTTTCTGAGAAATTGCTGGGTTTCTTCTCCACCTCCCCGCCTATTTCAATTTGATTCTCAGCAAACTGTAAAGATTGACACTCGAAGGTGAACGGGACAATCAGCCCTATTGGGTTCATCCAGTGTGTCTGCCTTAAAAAGTTCCATTTGATTTTAATTTGGGTTTTAACTGAAAAAGTTCAAAAGGCATTATGAAAAACCCCTGTAAAATGAAAATATCCCATTAAAAATTATTCACAAATGTGACCTAAGGTTTCCAAAAGTTAAACAATTCATCTTTTCCAAGTCTTAATGGTGAATTAACATCTCCTGAGAGAATTGGAAGATTCTAATTTCTGATAATGACACTATATCAGAAGCAGATGGAGTTCTGTCCATGACCACATGAGACATTACTGTTGATCTTATCGAATTAATAAAAGGTTTTATTTTTAAAGGCAAGTGAATGAAGTACTATATCAGCATCCATTTATATTTAACTCAGCATTTTCTTTGTGCGCAGAATAATGTCTAATTAAACTTTTCTAATAGGTATCTCCATACAAAATTCAGTGTATTTTTTATCCTGATATAAAGATGTACCTCTGAGTTTGATCACTGCTGTGTTGGGAATGTTCAGAATAATGATAGAACTAAACTTCTCCTGATATGGGTATCAAGCACTGTAATTAATTCTTAAAAAGAACTTGTTGGAGTTCAACAGAACATTGATATCTAAGAAATACCTTCTGTTTTAGACTCATTGCAAACATGGGTGAAGGAAAGCCCATGAAAATCCTTATCCCCACTTATGAAACTATCAAGTCTTATTGTTTTGATAGAGGGCTTTCTTTTCATCCCCTACTCTCCCAATTTCATCTGGTAAGAACATAGGAGAGAACTTTCTTCTGGGTAGCAATTTGTTGCTTTTTCTGCTCTTTTCAGAAAGACCTTTGTATCTAATCAGGCCTCTACTCTCTACTCTTTTTTTCTGTAATTAGAATAGAAAACTTGTCAATTTCTTCTAGTTCAAAAATCTTCAAAATCCAATAATCTTTAGTTGGAAGAACAATACGTTTTGATACATTTTTCAGCATATAACACCCTCACTGCCAGACTCATATATTGAAACACCCTAAAATTCACACCCTTAATTTGCTCATTGAACAGTAAAAATATTTCTACCTTCAAATGTATTCTAATTTTTTTAAATAGTTTGCATCAGCATATGTAATATTAGAGTAATATTTTGAATTGATTGATTATTTAATGGGTTGATTATTTATTTTGACTTGGATGCTACGTATTGTTTTAGGTGGCTTGCGATTATTTTTTATTGTCTGGATATTGTTTTATGTGAAAGGTTAGATATACATTAGATAAATACATTTGTCCAGGATAAAATGCAATCGTTCTGTAAATGTGAAGAATTTGCAGAGCAAAACATGGGATATACTAGACCAATGTGAAATGTGTGGACTGCATTGGTCATTGAAACCCTCAGTTTTGTGAGAGGACAAAAAAAACCCAAAAGATAAAAATCAACCACATTTGATCTGAGCAAGCTCAGAGACCACAAGAAAAATAGAAAATGGAGAAGGGTGGGAAGTTCAAATGAGATTGAAACAGCTAGCTGCTGGAATCCAGAAAGCGGACCACATTTACTTGAAAGTCTCACTTGCACATTATAATTGATTTTAAGCACATTATATCTATGATTCTAACTTGGACAAATGGAAATTTTAGCCCAACATATCTGGAGGGTACAAGACTGGGAAAGGAAAGTCAAGAAAGAATTAAAAATGAGAGTTTTTGCAGTCTGTTGTTGTTTTATTGTTATATTATTATTATTCTGACACAAAAACACAGTATGTCACAGCAAATGAGATCTATATGCTGGATTTCGTATCACAAAATCACAAGTCGAACACTTCCCAAGCGTCTAGGATGGTGTGATGTATTTTCAAATGATGCGTGCAGATCCAAGTAAGGTGGCCTTTTGCAGTTGACAGATCATGATTTTGTCAATGTTTATTGTTTCCAAATGCCAGCTGAGATCTTTTGGCACAGCACCCAGTGTGCCGATGACCACTGAGACCACCTGTACTGGTTTATGCCAAAGCCTTTGCAGTTTAATTGTGAGGTCTTGATAACGGCTGAGTTTTTCCTATTGCTTTTCCTCAATGCGACTGTCACTTGGTATGGCAACATCAATAATACAAACTGTTTTCCACAATCGTGATGCCTGGCATATTGTGTTCCAAAACTTTGTCAGTCTGGATTCGAAAGTCCCACAGTATTTTTGCATGTTCATTTTTCACTACCTTTGGAGGTTTATGTTCCCACCAATTTTTACTGCTGGTAGGTGGTACTTGTGACATAAGTTCCAGTGAATCATTTGACCACAGAGTTGTGCCTTTGGTTGCAATCCGTTATTATTATTGTTGTTGTTGTTGTTGCAGTAGTAGTAGTAGCAGCAGCAGTAGTATCATTCTTATTTATACCCCGCTTCTTCTCTCTAAATAAAACCAATACAATACAATTTTAAACTTAAAAATATACAAACATTAAAATAGTACCGTGTTTCCCCGAAAGTAAGACAGCATCTTACTTTCTTCCCCCTCCCCCCCGAAAAGTCCCACTACGCCTTACTTTTGGGGTACGGCTTACATTGGGCGATGGTAAGCCGTACCCCCGGCCGCCGTGTCACTCGGTCCCGCCTCCTCCGCCGCCGCCGCCGCCCTCCCTGCGGCTGCCTCTTCTCGGATCGGAAGAGAGGCGGCTGAGGAGAGCCCTCTGCCGCCTCTCTTCCGTTCCCGAAGAGGGGGCTGCAGGAAACTGTGCGATCGGTTCTCCTTGCAGCCCCCTCTTCGGGGAACGGAAGAGGGGTGGCTGAGGAGCCCTCTGCCGCCTCTCTTCCGTTCCCCAAAGAGGGGGCTGCAGGGAGAGTGATCGCGCGGTTTCCCTGCAGCCTCCTCTTCGGGGAACGGAAGAGAGGCGGCAGAGGGCTCTCCTCAGCCGGCTCTCTTCCGTTCCCCGAAGAGGAGGCCGCAGGGAGGGCGGCGGCGGCGGCAGAGGAGGAGGCAGGCAGGACCGTGACGCGGCGGCCGGGCGGCGACATTTTCGGGCACGGCTTATATTAGCCGACCCCTCTGACACCCCCGATACGTCTTACAATCGGGGGTGTATTACTATCGGGGAAACACGGTATTACATATTAATGGTATTAAAATAGTTTAAACCCTTTAAACCAATTAAAAACCTATTCATAGCTAGAACCACAGCATCTCCTGACTTAATATTTAAAACATTCTTATTTAAAAGCCTACCTAAATAAAAAGGTTTCAGCCTATCACTGGAAGGATAGCAGGAAGGGGGCAATTTGGCTTCCATAGGCAGGGGGTTCCAGAGTTGAGAGGCAACCACCAATAAAAAAGGCCTGTTCTTGCGATGGAGGTGGGACCAAGAGAAGGTCCTCTCCTGAAGCCCTCAGGACGTGGGCAGGTTTTTACAGGGAGATGTGATCAGCTAAATAGCCTAGATCTGAGCTGTATGCATTAAAGATCAAAACCAACACTTGGAATTGTGCCTGGAGACAAACTAGCAGCCAATACAGCTGCTGCAAAAGGGGTTTTGTCTGCTCCCTGTAGCCAACCCTATTTAGTAACTTGGCCACAGATCTTTCGACCAACAACCTCATCAGATGGGACTTTTTTGGCTGCATATAATGGTTGAGCCCTAGATGATCCATGGAACCTGCAGGCTCCCATCTGATGTTGCAGGTGAATGTCCAGTGGGGCTTTGTGGATCATCTAGATCAGAGCAATTGTATGCTGCTACTGCAGCAACATGGGAAGCCTCCTATGTTGCGCAGGAAACAATGGGGAGAAGCTGAGTGGTCAATGCTTCCCCCGTCATATTAGCTTCCTGTCGACCTGAGCGATGTGTGGCATGGCCCAATGGGTTAATGACCCCTCCCGACGATAGTTGCCAAATTTTCCACTATGTGCAGCAATTCCGACAGCCCATGTGATGAGGTCACAGGTGAAGTTACCAAAGACCCTTCGAAGGAAGTCCCATGTAGAGTGCATTACAGTAATCCAAACGGGATGTAGCTAAGAAAACTCTGTGCTTTCAAGACATTTCTGATTTATAATGGATCTTAGGTGAATTTATCACAAGGTTTTCTTGATAAAATTTGTTCAGAGAAGTTTGCCCTTGCTTTCCTTTGAGGGTGAAGAGGGATACACCTACATAGTATATTACAGATATATAGAAATTCTTGAATTGATATGTCTTTTCTGTTTTAATTCTGCAAAGTTTTATTACAGTCAAAAGCAAAAAAAATCAAAGAAATTGAAATGCTTTAAATGTTTAAGAATTGTGCTTTGTACACAGTCTATAGAGCCTGTTCTCTGTTCATATAGAGCCTGCCATGAAATAAAACAGCAGAAAGACACTGCTGAAGGCATTGTAGAACTTACGGAATGGAAGCTGCTAGCTCTCTGTTTTATTTTCTTAATGGCTGTCATTTTATATATAGATAAAATCTACCTGAATCAGTTTCTCTGATACCAGGAATAGTTTCAAAAATGAAACCTAATCAGTTTTATTTTCAAAGCTTTTCCTGGTACCAGATAAACCAATTCAGGTCGATATGAACTTGAAAAATGGTGCATCTCAATAAGGTATTTTATGCAATTAGATTTTTTTTCTCAATTTCGCTTTCTCTTTTAACAGGAGGAGAGGTTCCCTATACAACTCTGGCAACTCGAATGATGATGGGTGCCTGGTGGCTCTTCGCTTTGATTGTCATCTCATCCTACACAGCAAATTTAGCAGCTTTTCTAACAATCACTCGAATTGAAAACTCCATCCAGTAAGTTGATAATCATGGCAGAAGGGGGAGCCTTCTTATTCGGAAGAGAATTGCAGGCCTCTCAGTTTGCAGCTATCATAAGGTGTAGCAAAGTGCTCAAAGAGAACATTGTGTGCTGTATGGCCTAGCTTTCTGCTTTAGACCTGGTAGACCGTCTTTTCATTATCCATCATTGAATACAGATTTATCTGCAAGGTCAACTGGTTGCTGCACGTGAAACAAGAGGTATCACCTTCTTGTTGTTTATCTTGGGTGCCAAAATGACTCAGATCAGCTATGAATACAGTTATCCATTAAGACCACTTCTCCACTCTTAGGCATCTCCTCCAGCACTTTTGGCTAACAATATCCTTATTAATTTTTTGCCCATTTCTCCTCAAATAAACATTGTACCGTTTTTTCATGTGCCTTCAAGTCCTTTCTTACTTATAGAAAGCCTCAGGTGACCTTAAGAGGTTTACTTGACAGAATTCATTCAGATGTCCTGGCCTTTGTCTAAGGCTGAGAGCCACTTGATCACCCAAGGGGAAAAAAATCCAAAGTCTCTTTGGTACCTGGGGGACTATCAATTCTGTATATTAGCCGCTATGAGTCCCCTTCGTGGGGTGGGGGGAGATAAAACTGGGTATGCATATAATAACAACAACAACAACAACATCTCCTTAAGATGGTCCCAGAGCACACTGCCTTGATTCTTAAGATTGTTTTATATTGAAAAAGTTTTCCATTAGCTGAGTCATCCTTTGTGGCTGAAAGAAAAAAGCTAACTGGGAAAATGAGCCACACATTACAAATGTGGGGAAGTTCTTGAAGCCTTGGAGTTTTTGTATATTAAATGAGATATTAAATATTTCCACCAAAAATATTAATTACTGGGCAGAACATACAGTAATTCAGGATTTCCTCTGCATAACTTTTGCACATGGTTCATTTGCACAGCACACAACTTTATTTGCACAAAAATCTTCTGCCATTTCCAGAAGTTACCTTCACACTGAAGTGGTACTTGTTGATCTACTCACATTTGCATGTTTTCGAACTGCTAGGTTGGCAGAAGCTGAGTCTAACAGCAAGAGCTCACCCCACTCCCCAGATTCGAACAACCAACCTTTCGGTCAACAAGTTCAGCAGCTCAGCAGTTTAACCAGATACATACCTATGTTCACTTTTATTATATACTAGCTTAGGTACCCGGTGAAGCCCGAGTTGGGTAATGTGTAATGCAATCTATTAGAAAAAGTCAGTTTTTGCTTTTGTTTTTTTATGAATGCACCCATTCAAAAATGCATTAGGATGTGGGTGAACTACAACTCCCAACATTATAGATAAATTCCTCACAAACCCCACCAGTATTCAATTTGGCCATGTTGGATATGTCTACCAAGTTTGATCCAGATAAATTGTTGGTTGGATTCAAAGTGTTCTTTGATTGCAGGTGAACTGCAATTCCCAAAATCACCTCTAAACTCCACCAGTATTCAAAGTTGGGTATGTGTGCCAAGTGTGGTCCAGATCTATCGTCGACTGAATTCAGTGTTCTCTGGATGTGGGTGAACTACTACTCCCAGATTATGAGGTCAATTACCCCCAAACACCTCTAGTAATCAAAATTGGCCATGTTGGGTCTGTGTGCTAACTTTGGTTCAGATTTGTCATCAATGGGGGGGGGTGCGCACAGGGTTATCTGGATGCAACTTCCATCATGTTGGGTCAGTGCCCCCAAACCTCACCAGCATTCAAAGTTTATATTAGGTATTTGTGCAAAGTTTGGTTAAGGCCCATCATCAATTGGATTCACAACACTCTGTGGATGTGGATGGACTATAACTCCCAACCTTGAAGATCAGTCCCCTCAAAACCCCACCAATATCAAAGTTCAGTATGTTGGATATGTGTACTAAGTTCCATCATTGCTTGCGTTCAAAAGTGTTCTCTGAGTGTAGGTGAGCTATAACTCCCAGAATGTAATGTCCACCCACCCCAAACCCCTCCAGTATGTTTTGTTCATCATGGCAACTCTGTGTGCCAAGTTTGGTCCATATCCATTGTTGGTGGGAGCTACAGTTCTCTCTGAGGAAATCTTGGAAAATATATACAAACATGCAAACACTGACTTTATTATATAGATAGAAGATAGATAAATAGAGATTTAGAATTGAGAAAGAATTATAATCCAGATGCAGGAAGATAGAAGATATGGCTAAGACCAATGAATAGGTAATGACATGAATACACGTTATGCCAAAACTGTTAGAGTGACATGCAAACTAGCAACTACTAAATATAGGTACATTGCTACTAAGCCTTGCCAACAGCCAAAAGGCCAGCCATTTGGTTAGGGAAAAGCAATTGGAGCCCTGTGAATGGGGACCAGTTGGGCTCTCATGAGTCTGGTGCTTGCCAGCCTTGGTGTGTGGAAGGGGCTTGGCAAATATATATATGCCAGCCTCTCCCTCACATATTGTGTAGCAAGATGACATCCCATGCCCCTGCCCTGATCACAATATGAGTAAATGCTGGTCGCCTAAGGGCTGGGTAGGAATTTTTCCTCTGCTTAAAGGGGAGAGGAAGTTTCCTACCCCATGATTGGACTCCAGGACAGGAATAACCCTCTGACTTTAAAACACCACACGTTGAGTAGGGAAAAACAATCCTTTTATTGAAGATAAGTAGAATTAGCAAAGTAAAAGAGCACTTTAAAGGAATAGGTAAATCCAATTAGGAAAGAAGATATGCAGGAACAAATTAGTCCAAGATAGGGTTCAGCAAAGTCCAAAACCAAACTCTACACTTCTTTAACAAAAATCCAAAAGAACCAGGAAACATTAATCCAAGGCATGAAAATGAAACAAGAAATCCTTAACCATGAATCTTCCAAGCAAAACTTCCATGAGACAAGAACAAGAGCTTAGCAGGATTCTAAATGATGATTCATCTGACTATATTTCCCCTGCTCAGAACTTTTATTCCCTTGTTAAGCCATTCCCAGCACTCAAAAATTGGTTTCGCTTTCTCTGAGGGCCCCTTATCTTTTTCTGTCAGAGCCTGGCAGAACGCCGAAGGCCTTGGTCAAGCAGTATGTTTTGGCTAATTTCCACCCGCCTGTCTATATGCTCATTAGTTTCTGCAGGTGCCAAGTTGTTTTCAAGCCCCAAATCCTGGGGACTCTCTGGAAGCAATTCAGGGAGTAAGCCATCATCCTTATACCCTGTAAGGAACATTCTCATGGGAAACTACACTTTGAACAGGTGTCTCTATGTCATTCTCTGCATCAATACCATTGCCATCTTGAACCACATTGACATCCTTCTCCACATCCAAAGCACCCTGATCCTGAAACACAATTGCAGGCTGAACTCCAACACCCATATTGCATTTGGGAGAGAAAGGGAATTTAGAGGGTGGTGTTGTTTTAAGTAAGATCCCATTGGCAGGAATGGGGAAAGAACGTTGATTAGTGTTCACCTTGGCACCCTCAATTTGGGGTGAAGGGAAGGATGTATTGTGCTGCCTCTCTAGGTTCTGTGACTTGGAGGGTGGCTGGAGATCCTCCCCTCAGGGCTGGATTAGGGGGTTTCACTCGCTGGAGCTTGGGACCTTTATTTCTCCATATTTCTGTGTCAGTCTCTTTTTTTCCATGGTGGGACTTCAAGAAGAACATAGGATGCTTCTTTAGTTCAGAAAAGTTGCTGACAACATAGGCCAATTCCACACAGTTGAATACAATCCCACATTATCTGCTTTGAACTGGGATATATGGCAATGTGGTCTCAAATATTCCAGTTCAAAGCAGATATTGTGGGTTATTTTGGACGGAGACCGTGCTTGTCGCCATTACAGACCAACTTCGCCGCCAGCTGGACCAGGGCGGATCAGCCCTGCTTGTCCTGTTAGATCTGACAGCAGCATTTGATACCGTAGACCATGCACTGTTAGCCCACCGCCTAGCCGTGACTGGAGTTAGGGGGACTGCCCTTAAATGGGTGGCCTCCTTCCTCCAGGATCGGGGACAGCGTGTGGAGAGGGGAGAGGAGGTCTCCAGGAGGCTCCCACTAAGTTGTGGGGTCCCCAGGGGCCATCCTCTCGCCCTTATTATTCAACATCTACATGCGCCCCTGGCCCAGCTGGCCCGCGACTTTGGTCTGGAGTGTTATCAGTACGCTGATGACACCCAGCTTCTGCTGAGAATGGACGGCAGGCCGGATACCGCACCGATTGTTTCCATCAATACTCGAAGCCGTGACTGGTTGGCTGCGTGCCAGCCGGCTGAAGGTGAATCCGTCGAAGACGGAGATCTTGTGGCCCGGTCGCCCTGGGCTGGACGAGTGCCGGTTGCCTACCCTGGATGGCGAGCAACGAGCCCGTCACCCTTGGTTAAGAGCTTAGGTGTCAAGCTGGACTCCCTGCTGACCATGGAGGCCCAGGTCTCCGTGGTCAGCAGGGTGTCGTTTTCCACCTACGGCTAGGCAACTGGCCCCCTACTTGTCCAGGGAGGACCTGGCCACGGTGATCCAAGCGACGGTCATCTCGAGACTGGACTACTGTAACGCCCTCTACGTGGGCCTTCCCTTGTCGACAATCCGGAAACTCAAGCTAGTGCAGAATGCCGCTGCTCGCTTGCTGGTGGGAGCACCAGTGAGGGAGCACATCACTCCCATCCTTCGGCAACTGCACTGGCTTCCCATCGAGTACCGGATTGCCTTCAAGGTGCTGGTTTTAACCTTCAAGGCCTTGCATGGTCTGGGGCCTATGTACCTGAGGGACCGCCTTACCCCGTATGTTCCCCGAGATCACTGCGCTCGGAAGAGCAAAATTTGTTGGTGGTTCCATCGCCCGCTCCTGCCATCTGTCCAGTACTAGACAGAGAGCTTTCTCTGCTGCGGCCCAGCACTCTGGAATTCGCTCCCTGAGTACATTTGAGCGACCCCTGAACTCCTTCCCTTCCGAAGGGAATGTAAGACAGCCTTATTCAGGTTAGCGTTTGGCTAACCCAAACGTGATTGGCTCGTCCTGTCTCAGTAAAGAACTGTAGACCTGTTCCACCTCGGTTATGTACCATGTTTTTACCATGTGTTCTTACCGTATGTTTTATTGTATGTTATAATTGTGATCCGCCCCGAGCCTGCAGGGAGGAGCAGAATATAAAATCGAAGAAATAAATAAATAAATAAATAAATAAAATAAATAAATTATTTTGCCTTGATATTCTGAGTTATATGGCTTTGTGGAAAGACTCATAGTATTTCTTTTAGTTTCTCACTTTTCAGATTGTCATGAGGGTGTCTTAATCATACTTCATTTATTATACTTTATAGTTTCCCTATCACACTATCAGAAAAGGATATCATTTATGGTGCCACTTTGATTTTTCATCTGAGTAATGTAAGAATAATTTTTAGATTTTAAAGATGTAAATGGAAAATATTTTCTCATTTTTGTGTCCCAGCAGACAGATCTGTGGCATCTGCTGTGCCTATCAGTTTTATTAACAGCAGCCCATGTAGAGAAATTGCTGTATTGGCTGTTGTACTAACAAATTATATGGCCACACTGAGTCCTGTAAGGAACTGATTAAAACTTGCAAGGTGTTCTCATTGGAAACTGGGGACTCACTTCCTCCTACCCCATTCCCATAATGTGCATAACATGTGCCCTTGCAATTACAGTGGGTTGCAGTATATGATGTGATGTTGCAAAAATTACTGTCAGGAGATGAACAAACTGATTGAGAGATAGTGTGGAAACTTGAAATTACAAATTGCAATACCCTTTTTATAGCATGTATCAATGCAAGTGAAACACTAAGACTGGATCTACACTGCCTATATCCTAGGATCTGATCCCAGATTATCTTGTTATCCCAGTGTAGATTTAATTATCTGGCAGTGTAGACTCATATAATCCAGTTCAAAGCAGATAATCCTGGGATATAGAGCAGTGTAGATACACCCTAAGGCCAAGATCCTATTTCATGCTGATGATATGTGTAACCCCCCCATAGGTTTACATAAAATTCCAGGAAGGTGATGCTGCTAGCAGCCTGCACTCAGTACCACGTGGCAACCATTTCATAGTCTGGGTAAAACCGAGAAGATTACTATACTTTTTTGCACAATCCAAAAGTAGGTAAATACTCTAAAAGCCAGTAAAAGCTACCCACTTGTTGCCATTGCCCTAGGAATTTAATTTGGCTTAGGGGCAAATTGTCATTGATTGTAATGTAGTTCACAGGAAGTACAAACCCAGGCATACTTGTGGTCCCTGGAGTCCCCACATTACCTGCAATCTCTTAGATCCCACAACATTTAATAAATAGAACTGAAATGCTCTCAAAGCATTAAAAGCTGCAAAAGTACACAATGGTTTTGTCTCACTCTCCAAATCCCCTAAAATACATATAGGCTTAAAATGAAACTAGATGTGGCCTTCAGATTTCATTCTGGAGTAACTATAGATGACTTATGGTCCAAGAAAAAGATGTCCCTCAGAGCAGTTATCCCACTCTCACTATCGCAGAATCATTTATTAGATCATAATCATACAGAAGGAAAAGTGATATGTACTGTCCTTAACTAGAGAAAATTCAAGTCAGTCTTTAAATAAGAATGATCAGTCTTTGGATCACTTAGCATTGGGCAGTCTGGGTAAGGTGGAGGGAGTCCAGTTGTTTGAATGGCTTATGTTTGTCAGTTATTTGTGGTAGATTAAAGAACAGAGCCCCAAATACTATTGTTCTTGCTTTCCATATACACCACCAAAAGTATGCCGTTCTGCACCTATTGCCCATCAACAAAGACGGCAAAAATGAAGCATTGGGAAACAATAAACAAATTCGTGGAATATATTGCTAGGTATTAGCCATTATGGTCCCATCAGAGCTTCTTTTTTTAAAATATATCTTTATTGAATTTTTTTCAAAAGATAAAATACAGAAATAGGAAAGAAAAAAGGTGGGGGGGGGACAGGAAAAAGTCGGGTTGTAGCAAGTGGCTACAAGGGTAAGGGGGGAGTGGAATGCAGAGTAACATTCACTTGAAAAATCAGCGGTGCTCCTAGTGGGTTTCTTGGGTTCGGGTGTTTTTCAGGGCTCTCGGCATTCTAATTGAGTCCAATGGTGTTTCTTGTCTCCTCTTGTCGATTGTCTTCTACTTCCTTGCTTAGCCTAAGACAGGAAGCCTGTAATCAGGTGGAGGGAGTCCAGTTGTTTGAATGGCTTATGTTTGTCAGTTATTTGTGGTAGATTAAAGAACAGAGCCCCAAATACTATTGTTCTTGCTTTCCATATACACCACCAAAAGTATGCCGTTCTGCACCTATTGCCCATCAACAAAGACGGCAAAAATGAAGCATTGGGAAACAATAAACAAATTCGTGGAATATATTGCTAGGTATTAGCCATTATGGTCCCATCAGAGCTTCTTGATTAGAAGTACATAGCAAGTTTTTTAGCTGCAGGTTGGAGAACAAGGAATGGCTAATGCACTATGTCATGTCCATGAGCATCCAAAGGTACCTCAGGTTGGTATATAAATAAATACTCTCTCTCTCTCTCTCTCTCACACACACACACACACACACACACACACACACCATGACCTTTCTCCAAGGACTTCAAAGTATACATATTTTATTATATTTTGTTCACATTGCAGGTTGAGTAGATTAGGCCAATAGTGAGCAATTGTCTCAAGATGATATTATGTGACAGAGTACACATCCTCAAGTTAGGGACCAACCATATGTGATTTTGTGTACTAGCATTGAAGCCTGTGGCATTTAATAAGGATGTGTCAACATTTTCCAACCTGTTATAAGCATTTCATAATTTGCTGTTAGCTTCAAAATAAAGGAGCATACCCAGACCCTTGATGTCCTTGAGTGTCATCCTTTAGATTTGTGCACTTAACATAAAGCTAATTTTTCCTAGCAAAGCCTTAATAGCCCCTAGGTGTTGGATTGCAGCAGTCCTTCAGAAAGTCTAATGAATGTCATTAGAAAAACTAAAAGAACAGTTAAGTGGTCCACAACAGTGAGTAAATGGAGAGGAAATATATCAGTTCTCATGACTTTCAGGGATCATCAGAAACTTGTTTTCAAATGGATGTTATTTAATAAATGGTTGTTGGTAGATAGAAAAAGATCTCAGAACAACAAAACTAGCCCAAGATATTTTACTGCCTAAGACAAAGGTCAAGAATGTGCTTCTATCCAAAATGAACTTCATTGAAGTTCCCTTTAACACTACCCTTTAAAGAGCACACTTATATTTGACCTCTCAACAGAAGAAGAAAGATTGGTACAAAAGTCCTGGCCCTCATGTGCCATGATTATTGGACCCATCATAACTATTAGAGGTATTAAAATAGCTTTTGCTCCTTGTTTCTTCACTGCTTGGAATTGCCTTATGTGTGCTGTAATTTGCTTGGGTTTACAGAGCATTGCACTCTATGAATAATCTGTTCTTTAGTGTTGTTTAGTAAAATGAACTTGGTATGAATACTTTGTTATTTTTAATACTGATCTACATTCCTTAAAGCAGGCATCCTCTAACTGTGGCCCTCCAGCCGTTTGGGCCTTCAACTCCCAGAATTCCTGAGAATTGAACAAGCTCATTAGGGCTTCTGGGAGTTGGAGGACAAAATAGCCGGAGGGCTGCAGTTTGAGGATGCCTGCCTTAAAGTGTACCCTGTAAATAAATCTGTCTCCTTAATTTGGTTGCAAATGTGCCATATTCTAGGCATTAACTAAGTCCTGCTTTAATGTGGACACATACATACAAATGTATAAACGTGTATCTTAGAAGTCTGGTGTAGGTCTCAGTTTCATCTCAGACTGTGTGGATGTCTGGGATTGCCCCACTGCCTCACGAAGGCTGGCAAATCGGCATTGGGATCTCATCAATGTGATGAGGTCCTTAGTTGACTGAGGATTTCATCATAAGGGGGACTCCTCTCCATGCCATTTTGCCAACCCCCATGATGAAACAGCAGGGGTGAGAGGTGATACTATCACCCCATGCCACTTCATTGCAGTGGTGCTTCCCTCATCACATGGGAGAAACATCACTGAAGCAGCACAGATCCATGGTGACTCCATTGGAGCCAGAACAACATAGGCTTTCCTCCGATGTTTGGAGGAAAACTTCCTAGGATGCTTCAACTCCAGTTGGAGAAAGGACCTCCACTGGAAGTCCAGAGATGTTGTGTGATGGGCAGCTTGCCCATCCATCACTGGACTGGCAAGGAAGTGTCCTGGGATGCTAATAAAAAGCCCCATGTAATGAAGTGGTGAGCTAGTTCTGTGAAGTCCTGAAATCTCCTTATGTATACTTTTATACTTTATATAATACTTTTGTGTGGTATTTGTTTATGCAACTTGTTCAGCCTGATTTGTTTTAAATATTCACATACAGTGATCAATCAAGTTTGGTGGTCCTTGTTTGGCTCTTCCTTCTAGACTTTCTCTTATATCAAAATATGTGAGATGTATGAAAGGGAGGAATATTCAGCTACAGAGCTCTAGTCCATGCCCTAAGTACAAAAGCCTTCCATTAGACAGCATGCACCAGCACACTTGGCTTTGGCAAGTCAGAAATGTAAAACAGTCTGGCACCCACATTGCCTGTTTCGTGTTATTTATAACTGTCAGAGGCCTGAAAAGAAAGTAGCTCCATCAAATTTAACTGCCTCCCATTTAGTCACCAAGTATACATTTCAGAAGATAGCAAATCCTTCAACGTCATTTGATAGAAAAGGCATGAAATACACTTAACAAAGAAAAGTATTTTTAGTACTGTCTTCTCCCCTGGTTATTACTGCTTTCACCATTTGTAGTTGTGAATCATTTTGGGAGATCTTTGAGTCTTAAAGTGGGCTATGGATGAAAAATATAATCACCTCATAGCTGTAGTTGTACATATTGCGCTTTACTTGTCCTTTGAATACAAGGATTCACGTCTCTTATATTTGTTTTTGTTTTTGTTTTATCTCCACCAATATTTAAGATCTTTGCAGGATCTTTCCAGGCAGACTGATATTCCTTATGGCACCGTTTTGGATTCTGCAGTCTACGAACATGTTCGGGTGAAAGGGATGAATCCTTTTGAAAAGAACAACATGTATTCCAAACTCTGGCAGATGATTAACCGAAGTAATGGGTCTGAAAATAATGTGCAGGAATCCCAGGCAGGCATTCACAAGGTAAGGGCAATGGTCAACCTATCCCCTTGACAATTTGAAAAGATTGTCTAACAGTTGGAATTTTTGACAGTGATCTTTTGCAACCTGTCAAAATGAATTTAGAACAGTACATAAAATGCACATCTTATACATATACTGTACCTTCTGCAGCTTTGTACATCAAAAAAACATAAGAGCAATCCACCATTAAGCCAATGTTCCTGAGGAGGTTGAAAGAACCTCAATCCTCAAATGTTTTCTGAAAAGGGCTTGAAGGCCCTGTTTTGACCAACAAATCCTGTTTGGGGTCCTTCCAAACTGAAACAGGAAAAACAACAACTGCAACTGTACTGAAGTGTCATGCAGGCAACCAAATGTCAATTTCAGACTTTATCAAGTTCAACTGTATAATTCACCAATGCCGGTCTGACCATGCCACTCAGGTTACATGGTATTTTTCTAAAACTTCTGTCATGCTTTCTGTGATTATTTATTGTAACTTGTTGTTTATATTGCTGCTAGGATTACAATTACTGTTTCCCCCTGGTTCCCTTTTTAATAACTGTACTGCTGCTATCTCTAGGTTGGCTGCACTAGCACCTTACAACAGGTCTTCCTAGTAGGAGGAACTCTACTCCCACCTGCATTTTCTTTCAGCACTTATCCTTCCAATACTGTAATTAATATTACCAACTAATTTACCTTACTTGAGTGACAACCACACTTTATGATACTCTAAGTGACAGAAGAAAGTTGGAAACCTTTGGAGGACGAGAGTTTGAGGGGAGGGCAAGGTGGGAAGTAGGCTTAAATAATAATGCAGAAGTTAACCATTGAACATTGCCAGTCGGGTCTTGGGACAGGAGGGGCTCTTCCGTGAGGGACTCAGACGGGGAGGGGCCTCTATTGAAGTAATGATGGGAAAGGGGAGATACGGCAAAACCAGTGTCAAACAAATAATTCAACCCCAAATTTATAATAGAACATTGGTTTTTCCAAAACAATCTCCTGACATGGCTATATTTCTAAAACTAGGTTGCTATATTAATTTATTATTTGATTATTGATTTTTAGTGTTATATGTAAGAGATGTAATGATATTCGCTAAATTAGTGTTATAGATTTGTTGAGGTAGGTAGAACACAGTTAAGTATGCTCTGTTTTGTTCTATTTCACATGTTATGGTAGGTTTATCATAGTACAAATAATGGTGGCACTTCTCATAAGAACATAAGAAGAGCCATGCTGAATCGGGCCTCAGCCCATCTAGTCCAGCATTCTGTGTCACACAGTGGCCCACTAGTTGTACACAGGGATCTCTAGCAGAAAGGAGGGAAAACCCTCTCTATATGCTTGGTGTAATACTGTGTTTAATAATCAAAGCAAAACAAGGATAAATCTGTTCAATCTATATGTCTGGATATGACAACAGAAGAGGTGGAAGGAGATAACAAGGGAAACACATAATGGAGAGAGGACTAATATGGGAGAAGCAAGGTAAACAAAGGAGAAATGGAAGTAAGCAAATGATGTGTTTGCCTAGATTTTATACCATATCATCATCATCACCATCATTGATTTCATTGAAGTGGAAAGCATCTCAAAACAATTAAAATTATAATTTTAAATATTCAGCATATGAATATTAAAATAGGATTTAACATATAGATTGCTAAAATCACTTGAAAAATTAGAAACAGTTAAAATACATACTTGAAATACAATGCAGCACCCTCCTGACTCCTGCCTGAACAGAAAGGTTTGCGACTGCTACCAGAAAGACAGCAGGGAAAGGGTCGTTGTGGTCTCCTTGGGAAGGGAGTTCCAAAGTTATGGGGCAGCCACTGAGAAGGCTCTCTGCCAATAACTTGGACCTAAGCCATATAGCATTTTGTAGGTCATACACAACACTGGCAGCCACGAGAGCTGTTAGAACAGGGGAGTTGTGCAGTCCTTGTAGCCAGCCTCGGTTAACAATCTAGCCACAGCTCTTTGGAGCAGCCAAAGTTCCCGAACACTCTTCAGATGCAGCCTCAAGTAGAGTATGTGGCAGTAATCAAAACAGGATGTAACTAAGACATGTACAATCATTCTTAGATCTGATTTCTCCAGAAATGGGCACAATTGGCACGCAAGTTTTAGATGTGCAAAGACATTTTGGCATCCACAGAAACCTGGGACTCCAAGTTCAATTCCAAGTCCAGGAGTATCCCCAAAGTGGACCTATGTCTTCATGAGGAAGGAATATAACCCCATCCAGCACAGACTGAATCCCTATTCTCTGATCATGCCTCCCAACAGACCTGGAACAGTTCAGTCTTGTCTGGATTAAATTTCAATTTCTTTGAACTCATCTAGTCCATTACTGACAACAGGCATTATTTTAGGACCAGGGCAGCTTCATTGACTTTAGGTGGAAAGGAATAGTAGTACTGGGTGTCATCTGCATAAAGATGCCACTGCACCCCAAAACTCCAAATGACCTTTCCCAGCAGTTGCATGTATATGTAAAACGCCATAGGGGACAGAATGGAGCCCTGGGGAACCTGCTCTAAATTTTCATCTGAAGTTTAAAGGACATACCTAAGTAGGGAAACCATTTCGCCTAGCTCTGTTTAAGGTCAAGTGAGAATTTGGAATGGGTTAATCTCAGTAACTCCCATGGAAGACACCACCTGCTGTTGATGTGAGGTGCTTTGAATAGATTGAAACACAATATGAAGGCTAGGTAATGCTGAACTTAATCCAGACTTGATTAACATAATTCAACAGGACTCAGATTAATTATGACTAACTTTTCATAATGATTTCAAAGGAATCAATTCAAGCTGTTCAAAATAAAGAATTTAGCCCGAACCCAACTCAAAGTTGTTATTTCTCTTTGCCATCAAATTAGTCCATGTTCCTTCTGTCATTTGCTTGTGTATTTGATGTCCCCAGCTTACACGTTCTGCCTTCTGCTTCAGTCATCTATTATGACAGAAAAAATCCCAAATGAATACAGCAAAATCATGATATGCTTGAATAGTATCTCAGTGCATTTAGCTTGGTATACAAAATATTTAGCCAGTAGGAAAACTGTGAATTACTGTCAAGTGAAATATAGCTCATGAATTTCACAATAAAAGAAGCTTGTCATAGTCTCTCAAATCCAGGACATTAATATTCAGGCTTCTTCTCAGGTACACAAACAATAGCAGCAGTGTTTGGCCACAGGCTTTCCATCCTCTTTTATAATTTTCCTCTCTGACTCTAATTGGGTTGAAGAAAGATTTTTTGCTGTCAGATTACACCCTGGGTATGTTAATCATTAACTAGAGTGGGACACAATTTAATGATGAATCTTGCATTAGTCTAATATAGTGCAACACTAAGGTGAATTTAATTTCCAAGTTTTTATGGGGGTCGGGACTAAAGTATCTACACGCACATACGTAAGTCAATTGAATGCAGGAAGACTATGTTTGGAAATACTTCATAAAGTTACTTTTTGGAGCTAGGACTCTTACAACTCTTCAACTACCACACAGAACCACCATTCTGTTTTTCTCTGCATAAAAATGATAAGAGAGGAGGAAGTGCAAGGCATGTTATTCAACTGTACAAAATAAAATTCATTTTACAAGCCTCAGGCATGCAGGAGATCTTAATAAATGACATTATCACATGAGCCAGGTGAAACTTCCCGCTTCACTGAAGAAAAAGCAGTAAGGCTCCTATGGAGCCAGCACAACACGGGCAGGCTCCCATGTTGGGAGAGAAGCATCATATGACACTTCCACTCCAATTTTCAGTGGGGTCACTGCCAAAAGTCCAGTGGCATTGTGGGATGGGCAGTGTGCTCATCCACCACTGGACTGGCAAGGAAGCATCCTAGGATGCTTCCCAAGCCCTATCTGATGAGGTTCTCAGAGACCATGTTCTTATAGTATGCTGGGCTGAACAGTTCACAACAATGCAGATGGAGTAGCATTATGGCTACAGCACAACAGTTCCACTATGTGTATCACTGTATACCTGAATATATGTGAGCCTATGTTGTTGTAGTGGCTTGAACACTGAGCCATGTCTCTGGAGACTAGAGGTCAAATCACCCCTTAGCCATGGAAACCCACAAGGTGACCTTAGGTACATCGCATTCAGACTCAGAGGAAGCAGTGGCAAACCTACTCTGAACAAATGTTTCCAAGAATACCGCATGAACGGTCCTAAAGTTGCCATAGTTCAGAAACACACAACAACAATAACCTGCATACATATCAGAAGGGAAAGAGATGAAGCGAGAGATTAGAAAAGTGTGGAGACACCAACTAGTAGATGTCAGCGTAGCCATTTCAATAAAGAAAACTTTTTTCTTTAAAAACTATATATATAAAATAAGAAAAAAAGAGATGCAAAAAGAAGGCTTCTATTAGTAGGTGTCTAAAGACCTTTCAAAATGCACTGTGGGGGGAGTGTGGGTTTACTCTTTTCCACCCTGAGCAGAAAATATAAAGGAACTGTGTAATGAATAGTTGTGTATGGATTTTCTTCAGTTGCTTTGTGGCAAGTAGGTAACTTTCCCCCCAAAATACATAATACCTGAGCTTGAATCTCCCATGAAAGCTTGATAGCAATGGCAGGAACTATGCCTAATCCCCTGTCAGCTTTCCTACTAGCTACATTTAGTATCTTACAACCTGTCAATGCATCAAAGGGTTGCCTTGCAAAACTTGAGGCTCTATAACCTCACTGCAAAGGGAATTCACTGTGTATCAGCCAGTTAGAACAACAGCCAGCTGGTTTGGAGGATTTATCATCACTGTGTTTTTATTGTTTAAAGACTGGGTCCTAGAATATTTTAAATAGAATTTTTTTTTCAAAAATTAAAAATATTTTAGTTGGTGTGGAACCTATACAACAGTGCTACTTTATTTTCAAGTTTTGCATGGGCATGTTTGTATGCACACACATGTATTTTGTATTGAACTCTCATAGTACATTGTAAAAGGTATGAATATTGCATGTATACTTTTACTTTGAACTAGGACACATACTTTTGCATGACTGAAAAATCCCTTAGTATCTCCCTCCCTGGTGTTCCTTACCTTCCTTTTTGTTCTTTTTCTTTTCATTCCCTATATTTTTAGGGTTGTTTTTTATTTTGATTTCTTTTTACTTTTCAAGTTCTTTCTTGTCCTTCAGATCAATGCTTACTCAGACTTTTCCTTTGCTCACTTTCCAACATGCTACCCCTTTCTGCTTCCTGTACAATGTCAAATTGTTCAGGAAGCCTGAAAAAAGCAGCATTTTAACAAATTTCCTAGAAATGCTCGACCTGACTATAGCATCCCCAAGACAGTTAGACTCATCAGTCTCCTATTTACTGAAGATGATACTAAAAGTACTGCCAGCTTTAGGCAGATTTTTCAAAAATAATTAAAATCAGGATGGATATGTACACCACCATCAACTCTGGTAGCTTTTCTGCCTAAAAACCAAGAGGGATTGCATTGTAACTCTACAAAAATATTCATAGATAAGACTAGGCATGTTGTCCTACCTTAACTTTCCATTTTTTCCTCTCCACTTCCCCGCCCCCTTCTCTCCTGCCCATAGGATAATATCATAGGTCTGTCTCACTGTCAAAGAGTTGGGCCACTATCACTTGTGCCCCTCAACTAAAATAGATCTTGCAGGAATGCTTATGAAAAAATCAGAATGCTAATTTACCATCAGCAGAGATCCAAATAGATGCAGACAGGTAATTGCTCCCCAACTATTCAAACATTTATAGGTCAAACCAGTTCTATAAATTAAGTCCACATCAGTACTGGTAATCACTGTAATTGGGGCATGATTGATGTCATATGTATTAAATGTATACATTCTCTAAATCCCACCACTGATGTCAAAATTGTGAATGGGCTATGAGGATTCACTGCTATATAGTCAAGGTAGAAGTGTGCAAAATGCCAGAAATCCATTTTATTTCAAAATATGAATTTAGTATGCCTCCTGTTTCCTTTCATAAGTATTCCTAAATTATCTTGAGGGGGCTGTTTTGTTTAGAATTTGAAACATCAAAAACATTGTTAATATTGTGTTTTGTTAATCTGTCATTCACGCCAATGGGAAAATTACCAGAGATTGTTTCTCCATCAATTTTGGCTATCAGGATCTAACTTGTTACACTTGTTGGACACATTTACCACTGTAAGCCCCCCAAGATTCAAAACATTTCACTCATCCATTGATTTCAGCACCTTGGCTGAGTCACTATCTAAAATAGTAAATGGAAAACCCTCAAAAATGAATCCTAATAAATGGAAATCCCCACACACATGTACAAAGAAAATTGTTCCAAAGTGCTCCTAAGATGTGGTTGTAGTGCTTGACCACTGGCTGACTGGTTGCTAGGCTAGCAAAATGATCTAAAGGAATCCGAAACTGTGGCTAGCTGGCTGCTGCTAGCTGGCTGATGCAGCTAGACTACAAGGCTAAGAAGCTGGCAGTTGCATTGGAGAACGAACCAAAAATGAGCTTCTGATACCTCAATTGATCTCCCTCAGAATAACAAGAGAGGAGGCAGCATTGCCGATGACTGACTTGCTGCGATTTAGGAGAAACACCAGCAGCCAGGGCTCCACCTCCTATCTTCCTCTGTTTCTCAGCCCTGAGGAGAGCATGTGGGAGCTTTTTGGATGAACCTTCCAAGAGAGTTTGCTTGTGCTAAAAAACAAGCTGACTCATGGAGACATACAAAAACAAACAAACTTCTTCTGAAATATTATGAGATGGGTGCTTGGCAGGGGGTTCGTAAGTCACATTGTAAGTACGAAATTTATGAAATACTTGCTAATGTTAATGATGATGATGATGATAATGTATACCCTGCCCTGTCTCCCAAGAGGGATTCAGGGCAGTTTCCAAAGTATAACAAAAATGGCAAACATTCAGTTCCAGGAGCAAATAAATGACAGTCATAATGAAACATGAAATTAAATAAACTAAATATAACTTATAAACACCAGAACTTAAACCAAGAGTAAGCTAAATATAAGTTAAAATACAATATATTAATACATTTAAATACTTATGACCTGCGTCCAAATTTTTACACAGATCTACTATACAGCACAGCTTCAAGAGCTTGTAAAGGTGGCAGCTTTGGCTGCTCCAGAGAGAATGGAAAGAACATTCAAGGAGCCATGCCACCTCATGAGGCAGGCAGGAACTGGTTGTAGCACATGGAAGAGTACAACTGGTGGGCCACTGTGTGATACAGAATGCTGGACTAGATGGGCTGAGGTCCGATTCAGCATGGCTCTTCTTATGTTCTTATGTTCTAAGAAGATTGTCATGCATGTGGGATGCTTGTGAATGCAGATGTTCTCATAGAACTCTGGACATTAAGTATCACACCATACTTTTTATAAGTTCTTTAAACTAGAGGTCCATTAACATTGCTAGCAATTATGAGAATGTGATGACTTCATTGTATTATAAGGAGACCCTGTCTGAAGAACATTGCATTAAGCTAAAACAGTTGGTGAAAATGCCATTTTATGACATTCCAAAAAGAATTTCAAACATTGAGCTTAGCTTGTGTAGAATTTTACTCTTCTAATGAGTGAGATATATTGGCAAAAGAGACAGTTTTAAAATCTCTTAGCAACAGTGAATATATTTACTATACATTAGCATATTGGAAGGCAGCCCTGCAGTGCAAACAATGCTCGGGTGCATGATTTGCCCAAAGAGTAAAATGTATATCAGAGTAAAAAGAAAAATAATCTCTTTTCTGACATACAGAAAACAATGCAAAAAGATAGAGGGAGAAATCATATTTCATATTACAAGCACAGTAGGGTGTAAACTGTATAATGAAGGCCCAAGGTAAAAGCTATCACTTCTGTCCCTTAAAGCTGTGATGATGTTATTTTCCAGGAGAAATATTTAGAGAAAGGAAGATGTTACTAGGGTTACATCCTATATATGGCCATTTAATTACTGTGAAGTTTTATGGGATGATTCCAGTGGCACTGCAAACATTCCTCCAGGATGACCTTGATGTAAGGAGGCATCTTTTAGTAAGTTTGTTAGCTGGTGAGTGACAATAACAGCATCCATTCCAGGAATGCTGCCAGCTTCACAAAGGTTAAATGTGGTTTTTCTTTGCTGTCTCCTTAAATATTCACCAACAGCTGTTGAAAAATGTACAAAAAGCTATATGCCATTCCCAAGATGCCCCTATGAACTACAGAGCTTTACTGGCATTACTTTTCAAAGCGTTAACACATCCCTTCCATGAAATCTCTGTGCTAGCAAATAAGAGCTGAAATAAACATGCCATTTGCATTGCTGATTTGTGTATATTCTGCAAGTGTTACTGTTAATGGTTGTGACTTTATTTGAGATCAAGACACACCAGGGGTTAGTTTAATTTTTCTCCCTCCATCAACATGGTGTTAATGTGAATCCCGTCCCAACACTGCAACGCCAGCCTCTATTTTTCTGGCAGACAGAGAAGTTCCCACTTACACAAATCAAAGTTTCAGTTTCAGCACTAAAAGCAGTTTGGGGATGAAATGTAATTGAGATTGAAACAGGAGAGAAAAGAGTTAATGCTCCCTTCATGCACCATATATCTGATGAAATTTGGAGTCTTCTGGATCTGGTATTAACAGTAGGATAAAACATACAAATGCAAATGGTGTGTTTAGTATTATATCTAGTTTGACTAAAACACTGAGACTAAAGATGAATGGCAAAAGAGATGAAGTTTAGGACAACAATTCAATACAGATTTAAACAGGCTTACTACTAGTAGAAGTGTCCAGGATCACATGCCAAGACAGAGCTAAATGTCATTGTGATGCTAGTGTGGTTGCAATATAACATCTCATTTTGTCAAGCAGTATCTTTGATGCAGGTTGTCCGTTGATTTTAATGGGCATGACTATTACCTGCCAAACTGTTTGTCAGGATATAAATCCATCACATACACATCACATCGAAATGAGAAATCACAACGAGTGGAAGATGTGCTTTAATTTATATGAATTAGTAATACTTTCCCCAGAATTTCTAAATTATCAGTATATGTGTTTGCATTTTATACTGTTCAACCCTGTTAAGTGCAGTTATGCACTTAAATTTTGAAAGATTCTACTCCACAGAATTATTCATGAGTCACTTCCTTAAAAAATCATTCATCTGCTTGCAGGTAATTTATCGGATTGCACAACCTGTACTTGCCCTATTAGCTGCAGAAATCAATTAGCAAGTAATATTAGCAGCAACAGTATTTTCTGTATGCAAAAGCTTTAAATATTCTGTATTAGGAAACTATGCCTTCATTTTGTTCAGACATATTTAGCCATGATTGTATATCACCATGGTCTAGGCCAATGGCCAGAGCAATGAAATAAACCTTACCTAATGGATTTAATTTGTACTTTATTTGGCTTCACACCTCTTCTGGTTTTATGAAAAACTGTTATCTATGCTAATAATTGAAGTACCACTGTGAAATAAGAGACACAACAACAAAATATGGAACAAAGGGCCATTTATTGACCTATTTAAACTGTAATCAAGAGCAGTTAAAAAAACTAATCTGGAAGGAGAAACAAAGAAATAGGTCATCACGGAGGAACAGGTATCACCGAATGACTTCCTCCTTGTCTACCTCTAGGCGAACACCTAACCCCAGGGGCAGCCCACTTAATGGCTTGCTGGCCCGAACAGTCAATACTAGAAGGCCATTTCAGGGGCACTCCCTCCTGAGCCTCAAAACTCTATAAGAGAAAGCAGGACCCCCTCGGTCCAGCCCTAAGAGGGAAAAATTCTAAAGATGCCCCCAAGCCCCAGAAGTTATAAGGGCCATCCCAGATATCCCCTTCACTCCCAAATTGAGGGTGCCAAGGTTAACACCAACAATGTTCTCCCATCAGTTCCTACCACAGGAAACTTAGTAGTGCCACCCAAACAAACTCCTTCATCCAATGACAAAATATGAAGGTAGATGACACCCCCTCCCCTTTAACAGAGGGAAAAATTCCTGCCTGGCCCCTAGGGCAACCAGAATTCACTCATATTGTGCTAAGGGCTAGCAGGTTGGTGGGTTAACAACTGAAGCAGGAGGGAGGAGCCAGCTTCATAACCCAGGCCCCTCCCTCCGCTGGTGTGGTACTCAGACAATGCAGTATTAACTTGTCTCTTGTGGGGGCTTCAGTTGCTGGCCTCCAGCCAAATTCTTTGGCTTTTGACAAGGTGAATTTCAAGTGTATATTTATTTTAATTTTTCAGTCCAAATCATCTTGAAGAATCACACTCTATAATAAAATAGCATTTCGAGCAAAGAAAAATATTTTTACTGAAAAATATTTTTAAATACCATATTTAAATAATGCCTATTTATACAATTTGTACAATTTACCATGAGCATGATATGAATATGCTGTAATCAACCTTGAGTCTATCCAAAATTGGCTTTAAATTGTAGTTATTATTAACCATGATTTGTTGAAAAATATTTAAACAATGTTGAAACAATGATTCAGAAGAAGCAGATTCAGGCAATACAATATGCTCATTTTTTAAAAAAAAAATCCATGTAATTAAATATAACTATGAAAACATTTTTTAAATTTAACTTACACATATGTTTATTTATGTTTATTTACCTGCTGTTTCAATATGCTAACAAGGCTAAAACCCTCTTCTAATTTACTTTTGTAAGCTTCTCGTGTGCATGTGCTCCGGTCAAAAGAATTACCGAATTACAATGGTTTCATCTATACACATTATAATATAAACACATCCTGGCGTTTTCATTTATATTAGCCCTCTGAGGAACTTAAAATACCCCAAAGGCACTTGATCCCTGTAGAAAGATATGCATGTTCAGGTTTAGAAAGTACCTAGAAAGAAACTACTAAGGAATAACAGGTAATGAAGGCTATATTTCAGAGGAAGCCAATGACAGACACCCTTGAACATTCCTTTCCTAAGAAAACCATATGAAATTTATAGTATTGATGTAAGCAAATGGATGACTTGAAGGTACACAGGATTGGTGATGTGTAGGGGCAGGAAGGAAGCTGTCTCTATAAAGTCTCACTTCATTTGCATAGCTTATTTATTTACTATTGTTTACTACACTTGCACCCCGTCCTTCTCACCTCGAAGGGGACTCAGGGCGGCCACACAAAGGCAGAAAGCTTGTGCTCCAGTTCAGTTTTACTAAAGGAACAGCTCCACAATAGACTGTGTGAGAGTGTAATTCAGATATGTGTGTGTGTGTGTGTCAGTTTCCTTCTGGTAGTTGATATATGGAAAGTGTCTGGAAAAATGTTTCTGAAAGTATCTTATCTGGGCTGCAATCACACTTTATTTCCTTTGTAGTCCTCAGAAGAAGGGGGTCAAGATTAACACCAGACATTCTGAACTTGATGCCAAAGTGTTGGTGGAAAGGAATTGTTTATTGCTTCTTCAGCTTATACTTTCTTATCACTGGATGGTTGATTACAGTGAATAGGTCCCTCCCTATCCCCCCAGGATTGCTTTTTAATCAAATAAAACATACTGTGTATTCTGTGTAGTATAGCATGGAGTGAGCACATAAATAACCAATACTATATCAAGAAGAGTGCAAAATACAATGCATCCATAATAAAAGCAATAGATAAGCAACTGTATAATACATGCTGGTACAGCTACCAAGGGGCTTTGGTCCAAATATAAATTAAAGTTGTTCACTACTGTGTCTACAAGATGGAATATCTTTTTAGTGTATTTGCAAGTATTTTATATCTATGAATAACAAACAATGCAAGGCACAGCAGTGTTTTCAGTGTTTGATACTTGAAGTCAGATTCATGGTGGGAACCCAGTCGTTGCTTGTGTTGTAACAAAACTCTATATATACTGTCATGAATGCAGATGAAGTCAATGTGGTGGGGCACACAATCTCTGTTTTTGACAAACTTTGATGGGGCTGTTCAACATGTTGAATCTATTTGGGGACTAAAACTTAAAACAATTTTTATTACACAATGACATTAGAGCCACCCTTCTCCCATAGCACGAAGAATAGTGCTCTGGAAGAATGTAGGCAATATCACAGGCTGTGCCTGACAAGGCACAGATCAGAAGGACTACAGTCCAAGAGGGCAAATACAACCGGAACAAACCTCTAAGCAAGGAGGTGTTATTCTACAACTACATCAATGACTGTGAGTGGTTTTATAGTAGGCTTCAACAACTAAGGGACTACCTACACAACCAAACAACACAACTCAAGTGTCCTAAAACACACCTTTCATCAAGTTACACGATCATAATGTACTCAATTTATACATTCATAGTATACTTATAGTAGAAATCCAATGTTCAAATAGTACAAAAGGCCTGCAATGAGAAACCTCAAGTTGCTTTGTTTTTTTCTATAAGGATATCACTGTAAGTAAATTGCCCAAAAGAATCACTATGACCTAATAAATAGTTCACCATAACTTGCATATCCTCCACAATTGACTGAATATAAGTTTATAGCAATAATCAACCATAAAATAAACCATATAATAAGGGTCTAGAGCCAGACTAGTAGTAAAGGCACGGACGGAGTCGATGTCCAGGAAGCTGTATCGACTTGTGCTATGATCTTGGGGAGTTTCTCCATCCATCTATGGAGCTTGCCACGCCCACTACCACAGTTCAATATCAAGGATGAAAGGCAATGATGATGGTTGGGCGTAGGCAAACATCATCTGATGGGCTCTCTGCCACTTCATCCTCAAAATGGACCTAAAGTATCCTACAACAGAGAAAACACTCCATGTGGTGAAATCCTTAGTTTATTTTTTATTGGGGCCAGCACTAAAGTCAGGGTCTTGTCTCTTTTGGTGTCTAGGTATGTATGTGACCTTGAAGTACAGTTTTTCTGGATAAGAGGGGCTGTAATTGAGGTTGGAGGACAATCTGAAGTATTGCCTTATGGGAAAAAAATTGTGAAGAAGGTTCTTCAGCTTAAGCAAGTTGTATGGCTTCATCAATGGCAGATTGACAGGGAAAGACTATACAAGTTGGCATGTAATACAGTGTGCTAAAGCTTCACATAGTGTTCTTCACAATATCCAACAAGTCTAGGTCATGCAAGGAACAACTTAGAGAGTGTGATCGCCTACTAAAAGAGCTAATGCATAGTAATAAAATTGAGTTGTGCAGAAAAATGCATATAGTAAGTGTGAGACATATCCCAAGAAAACTATCTGATATGTGAACATTGCATATCTTCTGTTAACTGAAACATAGAAATAATATCAATCCCTTTTAATGTAATGGGGCATTATTTACAAGTCCCAATGACCTTCTTCATCAGCCAGAACATCAGATCTGTATTCAGAGGTGATCCTATATGGAGCATACTGCAGATGTTATGTTTGAACACTGAAAAGGCATCAAAGACAATCTGCCAAAAAAGCTATGTACCAATTACGCAAAACACTATTAGGAAACAGCTTGAATATAAGTTTCTAGAATCAAACTGTGGGGCATTTGGTCTCCAAAGGTCTGGAATTTCAGAAGACACTAGTGTGGTCAAATGTAACAGATTGTGAGAGTAGTGCTGTATAAATCTCATGTATAAAACTAGAATTTTTGTCAAAAATTTGAGCAGTAAAATAATTGAGCACTTTCCTATGAATCAGTATAAGTACTGTACCTTAGCTCTTCCCAAAACAGGAACCATCCCCTTCTCTGAGTATAATGACAAAAGACAAGAGGTTAGTTCATCCTGGGAAAATCCAAAGGAAGCATTGACCCTCCTCTACTTTCTCTACGACAATGCTGATTCTGGCTTTTTTGAATGCCTGGGTAGAAAAATGGCAGCAGTGGCTACAGGAAGCCCTACGGTAACACTGCCCCTTTTGTTTCTCCATGAAATGACTCAAAACTTATCCATGGATCACATTAAAATCCAGAGTCCCCCCCCAAAAACCTCCCACCAATTAATACATGAGGCCGATTTATATATGAGTATATACGATACTTCAAAAGATTTGAAAGGCAAACCTTTCCCTATTCTAGGAGTAATAGGGCAGCATCACAGCTATACTGTCAATAAACTAACTACAGTTACTTCTATATGTTCTGTTTCCCAAATCAACAAAAGTTATGAGGACTGAATGCACAAAACAAGCAACATATCAAATATTTTCTCATCTTATCCATTTGGAAACGTGTACCAATTGGGTGGATGACATTTCACTCTCATGTGGACAAAAAGAGAATTGAACCATAAGAATTTTTATGCATGGCCTTTCATCTTGAGTGAGCTGTAAAGCAAAAATGGAGACCTATTGGGACATAAAATATGGCAAAACATATATACGAACAAATAAAAATGCTTATAGAAAAGAAACATTGCTCAGCCTGCAAAAATAAAGACCATAGATCACATAATGGATATAAAATGTGTCACACAGTGTAATCAACATCTGCTTGGATATAAATTTCACAAAGTTTGATAGATAAAGTACACAGAAATTGTATTGGGTGGTGTAATGCAATGCATTTTGATCCAACATCCACCCTAAGGGGTTTGTTTGATAGGGAAAGGCATAGTTCCTACAATCCATATTAGTGCACTTGGAGATATTCCCGTTTCCATTTTCAAGTAAAGTTAGAACTAGAAACTCCAAAAAGCATTATACATACTACTTTTGATGTTTTTCTGTGTGGACCATGTGACAGTGAATGCCTCTGAAATCTACCACAGTTTATCCATTCTTCACTGTAATTAATAATACTCTCTTTTTGATGGTATTATCTTTGCCACAACAGATCCCTCTTAGAACCTGGATCTGTAGGAAAGCTTACTGAAATGGGAAGACAGGGCTGTGTTCACTCTTCTTTCTTTGGAAGGTCTCAGTCTATTTGAGGAGTATCTGGTTCTACAGAGTTATTTCAATGATATCCTGTAATAAATGATTACCTGAAGGCAATGTCATTTTATAGTTATTGAAATTTTTTATTGTTTTTCATAGATTATGCCTAATTGAAAAAGCTTGTAGCACCATACAAAGGAATATTATTGTTTTTGTTTATTTTTAACTGTTGCTGAACCCTTTGATTATAGTGACTAGGAATAAGAAACCTTTCACTCATCCTATTACCAATGATCTTACTCAGATCTTGCTACATTTTGCTTCCCAGGCTCTTTCAGGTACAGGGGAGTCCATTTTTAAAACCAGAGAAAAAAAACAGAATCCTTTTCTAGTTTGATAAAACAGTTGGAATAGGGAAGCCATAGCCAATTGTCCTTCATTCTCTGTATTAAGAAAACCCCTATGTTTCCAAATAAGCCCCCGGTGGGGCAGTGGGTTAAACCACTGACCTGCTGAACTTGTTCACTGAAAAGTTGGCGGTTTGAATCCGGGGGAGCAGGGGGAGCTCCCGCTGTTAGGCCCAGCTTCTGCCAACCTAACAGTTTGAAAACATGCAAATGTGAGTATATCAATAGGTACCGCTCTGGCGGGAAGGTAACAGTGCTCCATGCAGTCATGCCAGCCAAATGACCTTGGAGGCGTCTATAGACAACACCGGCTTTTTGGCTTAGAAATGGAGATGAGCACCACCCCCAGAGTCGGATGGAACTAGTCTTGTCAAAGGGAAACATTTACCTTTATCTTTATGTTTCTAAATAATATTTTGGGTTTGGATAGCCAAGGAACTCTGCAAGCCATATTTTTTCAATCCATGCCAAAGACTGAACGTATGCATTAACCTGGCACCACTCTCTGGATCTTTCATAGCCAAGCATTTGGAATCATAGTCAGAATGGACCCCAAATCTCATTTATTCCAGCACTGTGTAACGCATGAAAATAAACAGCTAAAGCACTCCTGAGAGATGACCATACAACTTCTGTTTAAAGTGGTGCAATTCAACACTATTTGAACCTGACTGGCTCTGAGAAGTGAGACTTCCATCATAGTTTCAACAGTAGCCCTTCCAGTGGGCAGATGCATTTGATTCTCCATGATTCATTGCTACTGGTGCTTTACAAACTGGACCAGCATTCAACACATTCAACATCCTCTTCATTCAGCAGGTGCAGATGTTTGCATTTGGCTGGAGAGCATGTATCACTGGGCTATTTGTTGCTCTTGATACTGCTTTAGAGATGTTAGGGAGCATGGAACTTTAGGGGTCCCACAGTCAACTAACATAGCTGCTTGACTAGAATCTGTTCCTGAATTATTACTTATATGTTTAGAAAGAAGTGAATGGAAACAGCATGCGAGGATCTCACGATAACAGCTGTTGACATCTAGAAAGTAGTAAGTAAAACTGACACATAAAAACCTGATCAGAGGCAGTTGGGTAGCAGTGGGGAAACCTGGCTACAGATGGGGAATCTGAGTGTTTTTCCTGCTTTCACTCATGTACTTGCTGGGCCTGAAGGTGTGAGCCAAAGTAAAGAGTATGTCACTCTATATTTCTACCTGCAGAATGTCTCTCTGTGATCTGCCTATCTAATCTAACAGCATCCCCAAAACAACATGGTTCTTAGCATCAGTAAACTACTGTGTGTTGCAGAATACAAAGCAATGAATAGGAAAAGGAGGAAATGCCTTGCTTCACAAGGAATTTGAACTGTGAAAAGCCTCAGCTTGTGCTTTCATATAGCCACTATTGGTATATTAATTCAATTGTGTGTGTGATTAGGAAGCCTTGTTTTAACTGGCACTCTGCCAAGGATTTGAACATATCAAACAGCCTCACAGTCAGGGCTGTGCCTGAATAAAATAGAAACAGTGTGTTCCAAAATAATCATTCTGCCACCTCATTTGAAATTAAGATACAAGCCACTGAGAATGCTTTCTGAGATCAGCATTCAGATTTGGTCATGATATTTATTTTTGCAGTTTTTTCTGAGTCAAGCGATCACTGTAACTGTGTTGAGGTTCATTGTGTACTGGGCAGGTAGAAATTTCCAACCCACATCATAATTTATTCAAGTATTTTGTGCCGTAGTTGATACTAATAAATTTTTAGAGTACATCGCTCATTTACTGAACACTTGGTGAGCCAAGAACAAGTATGATTATGTAAAGAAAATCTATTTCTTGGGCCTGAGATGATCTGAGGTGTTCTGAAAATTCTGTGTGTGTTATGTGCTTTTGTCTCTTGACGCTGTGGTCAAGTTGCTAATACATGGGGACTGCAGAGTCCTCCTTAGACAGAATAATCATATTGCTTATTAGATGAAAAATTCTTTGGGTGTTCTCTTACTTGTTCTTTGTGTATCTCTTCTTTTATGGATCTGACATTAACTTCACACATTTGCAAGTGATCACTAAGATCTGCATTTTGTGGTGACATGCTGGAACTTGTAACTCCACTTGTGATTTTCCAAAACTGTGGGGCTTGTAGACAATACATGCTACATTTATTTCAGTGAAGAGAACCCAAATAGCAACACATCACATGTTATATATGTTGCTCCCATTATGCTATGAGGACAACTTGACATTATAATTTGAGGTTATTATCTTGAATAAGAAGTATGAATTCCTGTTTCATTGACAGCCCAGTACTATATCTGAGCCAAAAAAAACCCCTGAACAGGACTTATCTCTTCTTGCTGATGTGGCATTCTCTCTAGTTAAAGTGAGTAAAATTCATTGGAATTACCCAACAATCACCCTAGAATGGTAGATATCTGAATACCTTGTGGTTACTTGAAAACATTTCTAAAAGCTATTAGTGCAAAATCAATTGGATTGATTTTTATACCTGACATTATAATAGTGGTTCCCAACCTGTGGGCCGCTGCTAAAATAAGCTCCGCAGCTCTAGATTATTAAATATGGGTTTCTGTGGGTGAGCAGATGGTGACTACTGGATGGCATATGTTCTGTATCAGAAATTACAGCTGGTTTGGTCTATCCAATGCAGTTTTCTGAATCTGCATTTTGGTCAATTGACCAAAAACTGATTTGTAACCCTTTTGGTACTAATGCTAGAGTGTGTTCCCTGGTCAAAGTGGTACCTGGTCAGGAAATTTTAGTATTTATTTCATTTCTAAACTGCCCTTCTCTACCCCCCGAAAGGGGGACTCAGAGCAGCTAACAAAAAGCAATAATTCAATGCCACATACAAGAACAGAACAACAACATATCAAAAAAATTACAACAAAGCATATTAAAAAGAGTTACATATCAAAATCCCCCATAATCCCTGCTCCATATTCATAGGTTGTCAACCAATCCACAGTCCGCCAACATAACCCTATCCTACTCAGATTGTCCGCTACCCCCCATCAACCAAACGCCCAGTCCCACGGCCACATCTTTAGCTTTTTATAAAGGAAAGAAGGGAAGAAGTTGATCTTATTTCACTGGGGAGTGAGTTCCACAGGTGAGGGGACACTACCGAGAAGGCCCTGTCTCTCATCCCCCACCAAACAAAGGTGACAAAGGTGGGATTGAGAGCAGGGCCTCCCCGGAAAATTGCAAATTTTGAGGTGGGACATAAGGGGAGATATGTCCGGACAAGTAAGCTGGGCCAGAAAAGGGTTATGAACCACTGTATTATAATAATGAAAACAACACCTGATCTGATAAAACTGGAAATGTGGTGCTGGCTGTGCTTGCATCTCTGTGTTTGCACACTCCTAAAACTCCAATGTGGGCCTCATTGGCCAAATAGAGTAGCTTTATCACACCAGTGAGATTTACCTTCTTTTTTTGTTGAATCAGCAATGGATTCAGTAGGTCTACTCTAGCTGAGATATTTCAATAAAACTGAGGACATGACATTATAGCATTTTATTCATTATTTTCTGGTTGATTCCTCTATCGATAACTGGATCCTATGCATGTTTGCTCTAAAGCTACTACACTCTGCTTAGTAGCATTAGTTTCATGTATGTAGATATAGGCTTGCACCTCAGGTTGCCTAGTTTTAATCCATTGGTGAAAGATATCCAGTTGCCACCATCAACAGTGATCAGCAGAAGTAGTAGCATTTTAACTGCCCTCTCAGGCTGGGGCAGATGTGGTGATGTATCAGTATCCACACAGTGTGCTGGGGTGCTGGCATCTGGAGTGGGACTTGAATTTGATGTGTATTTAAGCCAATCATCTCACTAACTTGCATACCCAGAATTCACATGACCCCAACCTCATCCAGCATTTGAATCATAGTGGTTGGATTTTTACCCCCAAACATCCATATTGACAGAAGGAGGTCAATTTTTCTACTTGCTCTATAATGAAAAGGTTGGGAGGGGAATAGTAATCATCATATTATTGTTGAACTCACTATTTCACCATACAAAATCTCTAGAGAGTCAAAATCTCTAGAGAGTCAATTATTGCTGAGCATCACAAGGGGGCTTTAAGATGAAAAGGAGACTGAGTTGAGAAATCTTAAAGTTTTGGGAGCAGGGAGGAACTACCTTTGAGTTTAAGTTGAGAGACTTTAGATGTTGGAATCAAAAAGACACACTGCATTACCTAACAATGTGGTCAGATGATACATTCAGCTGTTCTTGAGCTTGGTTTATTCTGAACTGTTTACAGATCTCTTGAGATCAGCTTGACCCTGGCTGAACCTATCTATTTATTCTTTTTATATTATGCCTTAAAATTAGTACTCGAGGCACCTAACACTAATGAAATGCAAATAAAACAAATGCAATTATAATGCAAAAAACCCCCCAGATCTTCAGGATTGTGTATTCTTCCCAGGGACTCTAGAAGATAAATCTCCAGGTGGAATACTTAATATCTTGCATATTGTTCCAATATGTTCTGGAATTAAAAAGAAACCTCTTGATGATGGAACTAAATTGTTGCAGCTGATGCTCAGAATGGTCAAAAATAGTTTAGGTCAACAGAAACATAATTGATATTTTTACACACACGCTCACGCACACGCACACACACAAAGTATCAACAAATACTGCAGCCTCCCAAAACAGTTTCCTTGTGTATGGAAGGCAGCTAGGCTTTCTGCACAGCATTTATTTTTCTTAATGTATGAGATGAGTTCTGCAGCATGCCTTGATATCCACTCATGTAAATTTGATTTGTGAATCACTAACGTTGGGCTTGGAGATTTCCACTAATATGTGATGCAAAATAGATCCCATTATTATGGTAATTCAGACCTAATTGCCTGAAACAAGAACCAGCCAACAACCTATGTTTGGGGGCAGATAATCAGTCTCCTTTCTTCACTTACTTCTAGTTTTTTGTGAAAGTACAGATAGCCCTTATGAACTCAGGCACTATGTAGTTCAGTTTGTAATATTGAGTGGGGGATTTTTGTCATCAAATGCCTGGCTTTCCTCGCCCTTCTGAATCTTCTCCCTGGTGGCAGCAGCTGATGCATTAATGCTAGCAAAAGTGTGATGGAGAGATGGAGGGTATAGTTTGTAGTGCTAATACTTTCTCCTCTGATTGACTGGAAAGCCATGATTCCTGCAGAATGACAATACGCTTCCTTCATGCTGATCTTGCTTTGCTGCTCCCATGTTTGGTGGAGGCAGCGTGTGCCCCGCATAACCAATTCACTGTCACCCTGAAATGCCATTATCTCCACATGAAATAGCTGTATAATGATGTGGAAATGTAGAATTCGAAAGTACAAATCTACCATGAGGAGAGCATGATATTAGAAAGACTGAATCCTATCTCAAACAGGTTTTCTTTTTATATGCAATTGATGGGTCATACAATAGTGAGGCAGGAAGCTAACCTAAAATCTATATTCAGTCTTTTTTTTAAACTAAGAACTGGATTTTAAAATGGTGTAGCAAGAGCTATACGCATGTTCTAAAGTGGAATTTCAACAGATCTTCATGTCTAAGCAACATGTCTGAGGGCCCTTCCACACAGCCCTATATCCCAGAATATCAAGGCAGAAAATCCCACAATATCTGCTTTGAACTGAGTTATCTGAGTCCATACTCAGATAATGTGGAATTTTCTGCCTTGAAATTCTGGGATATAGGGCTGTGTGGAAGGGCCCTAAGAAACCTTGCAGATAAATTATCGGTTTTGAAATTTGTCCTTTGCACTTATCAGTGTTGTCCGTGACATCCTATCCCCTCTGTACCATCAAAGCAGTTAAGCCATTACTGTATATCTATGCCAGAGGTGCTCACACTTTTTCAGCATGCGAGCTACTCTTAAAGCAACCAAGTCCAAAAGATCTACCTGCCCCCGCCGCTGCGCGCTCCCGCCGCTGCGCGTGCTTCTGTTGCTATTTTCCGTCCGCGCAGCGCTTCTTCCGCCTGTGGGGCATTGCAGGAAGGAGAAAGCACGAGGTGGGGCATCCAGAGGGAGCACTCCGCCCTGCCTGTCTCGCCGGCAACGGAGGCTGCACAGCTGCTTCTGGATGAGGGAGAGGCAGGGCGCTCCTTCCAGAGGCCCCGCCTCATGCTTCTTTCTTCCTGCAATGTCCCGCAGGCGAAAGAAGCACCACGAGAGCGGAAGCCAGCAGCAGGAGCGCGCATGCACGCAGGGTGAGCACAAGCATGGCAGGAGCGTCCCATCTGGCTGGTGAGGCTGAAGATCACCTGGAAGAGGGCCAAAGATCTACTAGTAGCTCCCAAGCTACCTAATGAGCACCCCTGCTCTATGCCATGAAAATAATGAAGCCAACAGTACGACATTCAGTCCGACATTATATAAACACATATCATGTATTCACTGCAAAACAGTTGAACCCATGCTCATCTTCCACACCACTCTTAATGATTATGTCGTTTCTTGTAATATTTATTATTATTTCTTTATTTGTTTATTTAAAACATTTATATTCTGCCCTTCTCATCCCCAAAGGGACTTAGGGCAAAGCACAGCATATATGGCAAAGATTCAATGCCAGGACAAGTATTCATTATATGCATCTCTCTCTGGCATTACTTCGCGAATGAAGATTCTTAGGAAAGACTCATCCCACGCTTTTTACAAGCGCGTTGATTACTAAAAAGGCCAATCTGAGATAGGCAAGTCCAGTTTCAGAAAGCACAGCAGAAAGTATCCTTGGGTGATGTTGTTTCCAAGTTGCGGTTCTTTCTGCGTTGTCGTTTCTCTTCGAGACCTGTTTGGCGTGTTTTCTCAAAAGAGGCCGCAGCATTATGGATAGTGCGTCTCCATGCCTCCCGATGTGAGGCCAGGGTGGACCATTGTTGGTGATCAATCTGGCCGAGCCTGAGATGTTGTTTCAGGGAGTCCGTATATCTCTTTTTGGGACGCCTCTCTTGCGCTGACCCGTGGTGAGTTCACCATAGAGTAGTATCTTTGGGAGGTGGTGTTTTCAATAGCATGGCCTCACTGCTGGTGATCCCTGCTTGCTCAAGGACAGCAACATTCGTCACATAGTCAGTCCGGTGTACATTTAGGATTGAGCGAAGGCAGCGCTGATGAAAGCATTCAAGGAGTCGTAGGTGTTGGTGATAGGTGACCCATGTTTCAGACCCATAGGGGGGAATAGACAGTACAATAGCTCTGAGAGAGAGAAAGGGTAACTATAGACCTCATCACATGGATGAGGTGAGGTTCCCTGTGCCAATTCACCATCCGCCTTGGAGAATTGGCTGGGCAGAAGGGCAATCCCATCACTCCACACCCCTGCTGGCAGCGATGCTTCCCCATCACATGTGGAGAAGCATCGCCTTGCAGCTTTTCCCCACAGTAGCCCCATTGTTCCTAATGGAACATGGGGAGGCTACCATGTTGCTGGCAGAGTGTACTAAGATGCTGCTACTCCAGTTGAGCAACAGAGCTCCACCAGAAATGAGGTGTGATGGGCAGTGTAGGGCTCTGTCACTCAACTGGAGCAGTAGTGTTATAGGATACTAAAAATTCTTCATATGTCCTATGTATTGTAGGAACAATTCTTCTTCAGCCTTATCAACAAAAATGGGTAGTGTATGAAAATATGCACCGGGTTGTAGCACAGCTGGTTAATCAGCAGCAGCTATAGATCACTGCCAACCGGAAGGTGGTAAGTTCAAAGCCCAAGTTGGATTGGGCACCCAACTGTTAAGCCTAGTGTACCAACCACCTAAGTAGTTCAAAAACAGCTGAACTGTGAGTAGAGAAATTAGGCACTGCTTAAACCGGGGAGGTATTTTACAATACCATAAAAAAAAATACCGGCGATTAAAGAACAAGGAGGAAATACTACAATCAAAAGAGCTTGGTGTCATAGTGGATGAAGCAACAGCACCCCCTGTGGCCAGAATTGAGCATTATCTCCAGCCACCAAAGTTGGAAAATGCTGAAATACCCTGTCTGTCTGTCTGTCTTGCATGTCTAAAAATGGCATTGAACGTTTGCCTTGTATGTGTGCATTGTGATCCGCCGCTGAGTCCCCTTTGGAGTGAGAAGGGCAGAATATAAATACTGTAATTAAATTAAATTAAATTAATAAATATTACTTTGTCATAAAACACCCAACATGCTTGCAGATGTATTTATTTTGTTTACTTTTGCAAACTAGATGATTCTGCCTTCATAACCCTCAGAAAACAGTTTGTTACTGAGGACTGCTGTAAGTATAACAAATTATTTCCATACACTTGCCAAGCAGCCTGGTCTCAACTGGAAATGCATCCCTTCTTGCAGCATACCCCATCATTCTGGCGTTAAAGAACTGGCCTTTCCTGCCTACCTTTTCTGTTCTTCCCTTGTGTGTCTTGCCCTTTTAGTCTGTATGGATGATGACAGATCCTGTCTTTCTTTTTATTGATGGGAGCTGCTTCGGGAGACAATAATTGTCTGAAAGGTGAGATAAAAAATATAGTAAGTAAATAAATAATGGCCATTGGGAAACGGTAAGATAGAAAACAGTTATTGATCTTTCCCCCCATCTCTAAGCTGTCAGAGTGAGGCATATCTATACTATTTCTAATAAATGTTTGCCAAAGGAAAGTACATTCGTTTCTGAGTTTGCCTGATATCCTAACTATCCCTAAGCAAGGGTCAGTAAATAATAGCACCAGTAATTAGGCAGGAATGACCAAGTGCTATCTTTACAGCTTCATAATGCTATTGCAGTACCCTGTTTTTGGTTTTATAATGATAATGCCCTTGTGTTGATAATATACTTTTGGGCCATATTCAGGAGAAAGACAGGCTATAAATGAGATAGCTAAGACTAAATTGTGTTCTTGTAAACCATTCTCAAACCATTTATCAACAATTCTCATAAAAATATTGGAAAGTATGAAAGCACTAGTGCCCCTTTATTTATTTATTTTCTATTGTGCTTTCCCCCAGTTTAGGTTTCTAAGTAACTTATACTTCCATCTATCCACCCATCTATACACCACAAGATACAAGGAGGATGAAGCAAGGGCATCAAAGGAGGAGTCCCAACTGGAAAGCATGCATTAAAGCAAAGCAGCTGTGTTTGTACTAGCACTACTCCATGACAGATGGAGGAGGAGGGAGGGAAGAAGGCAGAAGCAGGTGCCTCACAGCACAAGTTTTAGATTTTGGAATACTTCAAGCTTCTGGATAATGCTCAATCTGTAAAACCTTCCCTCACTTTCAGCACCACAAACTGACACTTGAACCACCTCACAGCCATGCCTTATGTTCTGATTCTGTACTAATATGGTCAAAAAACCCTAAACAAAGCTATACTTATGGAAGAAACAGATGAGAAAAGAGGGCTTTAAATCCTGGTTAGAAAATGGCCTGAGGGGGCTTTCTTCTGAAACATATAAATTGATAGCATCAGAGTTCAGCCTGTTGATAAACTGATCCAGAGTATGAGGCTTAGAGCCCGGGGCTAGCAAATGCCACACATAGTGCCCTACATGGATCCACTCCTTAATCTTTTTTTAAAATACTTGTTCACCTCTAAAGAGGAATAAAGAAAATATTATTTCTCTCCAGATGTTTACTCCAGAAAAGATGTGATATGAAATAGATGGCAAATTAAAATGCCTTCCATATACTACATCTCAAAAAATATGGAGCTGTCCTAATATGCCTCAGTAACTCTTGCATGTAAACAGATTTTGCAAATCTCATCTACAATATCAAGCAGTAATCTAAGTGATATAATGATGAAATGTAATTTAATATTCTATTTGGGTTTTTTTAAATTCCCTTTTGGTTTCACTGGCCCAGACAGCCTGTTGTTCATTGTTTATATCATATTTGGCTGTTGCATATGTATTTGTTGTTGACTTTGTGCATTTAATGAGTTTGCCTTAGTTTTCCTTTGAAGACAGTGTAATTGGTTGATGTATTAGAAAGAAAGTGCTATGTAGGGCTAGAGAGAGGAAATGACATGATTTTCCCCGGCAAAGACCAGGTGGAGAATTTGACTGATGTACATAGCTAGGAAATAGTAGGTGCAGAGACAAAAGAAGCTGTCCCAGTGTTGACTGTTAGCCCATTTCCTCTTTTTTCTGCAGCAGTAAGATCTCCATTTTGAGCTTAAAGACAGAACTACACATTACACATTTGCAGACAGACCACAGGGCTACGGATGAAAATTGAAGTTTTACCACTTCCTTTCTCTTGCTCTGTAATATCTTGCTCAATCTGTTTTATGCCAGCAGGTATAGTAATTTGATGTTTGGGCCAAGGACTTTTTCACATGTGCCACTGGAATCCTTGTGTATTACCACAGATCCCAGTGATTCCAGTGTAAGAGGCATGGGGACCTGTTGCCTCGCTCAATCCTGGATTCCCCCTGTCTCATCACATGGGGGAAGCCTTCTTGAGTCAGCTCAACCCATCTTTCCTAATGGAACGATGAGACATCTCCTGTTGATTTTGCAGCGGTGGCAGGGTGTTTGCAATGAAGTCGCCCTGGAAGTATGATTTGAGCCATCAGGCTCTGTGGCTTAAGGGGGGAAAGCCCTGTCGCCCCTGATGCCACCACCAAATTTTGGACCATGGTAAGAGGTTCTAAGATTCCAGGAGACCAAAGTTCACATTGCTGCTCAACCATGGGAATCTACATGTTGGAACCATATGTACAATATTAGAAATTGAAAGGTCTGTAAGGACCATCTGGGCAAGCTCCTAGAAATGCAGAAGTACACAACTAAAGCATCCATCCTCTGTTTGAGACTCTCAATGGAAGAGAGATTACTACCTTCCAAGGCAGTCTTTTCTACTCTTGAAGAAATCCTACAGTCTATAGGTTATTCCCAATAATTATGTGAAATTTGAATCTGTTGTTCCCATTCTACTCTCTGGATCAGGATAAAATAAACTCACTCCATTTTCCATAAGATATCCCTTCAGATACAGTAAAATCTCTATATCTGTGGGACCAGTACCCACAATGTGTTCTCTTTGGGCATTTTCTTGGTCCTCCGATGCAATTCTATGGTATGTTTCTGCCAGAAGTTGACCATGGAGCCATGCTAGGGAGGTGTTCTTCTCTAGGCATTTTCTAGGCCTTTTGGTGTAATTGTGTAGTATGTTTCCACCAGAAGTCATTAATTTGCTTTTGTCTGTGGTTTCATATTTCCATGTAAGCCCAGGAACATAGCTCCTAGATATGGGAATTATATTGTATTTATACTGCATGGGGATTATACTGTATTTAAAGATAGCTATCATATCACCTCTGGTCTTACCTTCTTCAAGATAAATACACCCAACCCCATAAGACATTCTTCATAAGGCATAATTTCCAGTTCTTTGATCATCTTGGTCATCTTCCCCCAGATACATTCCATCCTATCAATGGCTGGATCTACACTGCCATAAAATGCAGTTTCATAATGCAGAATAGAGTAGAACGGCTGCTTCCCTTGATCTGTTCACTACACTTTTATTAATACAGACTAGGATTACATTGGTTGGTCAAGGACAAATAACAATCTCTGGGTCTCAGAGAAATGGCAACCCTCATCTGAATAAATCTTGGTAATAAAACTCTAGGATATAGTTGCCATATGGAGGAATTGTACTGAAGACACATAACAACTATGTCTTGTGTCCTGTTGTCAATATGAAAAATGCTTCCCCAGCCTGCCAAAAGCAGCTGCTGTGAATGTAAATCTTTGCTTATTTCATTCTCAGATGTGAGCATGGAAAGTTTTCTCCCTCTAAATAAGGGTACACAAGTTTTGCTCTTTTTTTTTACATTGTTTTAGGATTGCCATGAAATGAATATTATTTGAAAGCATACAGCAACAATAACAACAGTAGGTTAACCCTGGGAAACTACACACACACAACCCAAGGTGGTCATGCATTTCTTTTGTCAAAAGAAAAAAGTCTTGAAATGAGGGGGGGGGATCTTGCAGTTATTGACAGCTTTTCACATTGAGGATGATAAAATTTGCAAGTATTTTTGTATCCTAGTAGCCACACCTCTCACAAGAGAGCCACCCCAAGCCTCACAAGAGGTCGTGCTAACATGAGAGTACCCGTCACCTTAAGCTGGGCCAGCTTGCAGCTTTGAGTGGGGCCTCCTCTCATGTCAGGCACCATGCATGCAGCTCACCCCAGAGCCCAGTGCAGGGCCTGCTTGTGGCCTTCAGCTGGATGACAAATGGAGAAGACCAGCCCCAAGCCCTACAAGGCCGCCTCCTCCTCCAGGTGCTGCAGGGAAACCTCCAGCTCAGCCTCCAACAGTAGCATCACCAGCTCGGCCTCTGACAGGGAGGAAGGGAGGGGAGATTAAAATTGTTCTGTGACTGAGCCCTTAAATGGGGAAATTGTGTTCATTTGGGGGTGAGGGGCTGGAATGGATTAACTGAATTTCAGTGCATTTCAATGGGGAAATTTCTTTTAACATATGAGTAAACTGAGTCACAAGCTTGGCCACAGAATGAATAAAACTAATATGTCAGGTATCACTTGTGTGGTGTAAATCAAATGAAGTGCCATTTTGTTGAATGACAACTATATCCAACAAATTTTGCATCTGCCAGTGTGCCTGTTTATTGTCCCATTGTGAATCAGAAATGCACAATCACTTTCTCCTCAATTTGTTGAATCAAATGGCACATGTAAGATTGTAACAAAGGGTTATACATCATCTAGTTGCACCTACTCACATACATGAGCAACTGCGTGCAGTATAGGTACCAGTGCAGAACTCTGCTTATGCAACAGTGAATTGAATGCTATTGGGTAAAATCCAAAAAGGTACAACTGCATTTGCAAGGGAACTTAATTGTGTACATATCACCAACAAGATGCTAACACCTTATTAAGTTAATACACATGGTTCCCATCTTCCAGCTACTGGATTTTTTTTTGTTGTTGTTGTATCAGGAGCGACTTGAGAAACTGCAAGTTGCTTCTGGTGTAAGAGAATTGGCCATCTGCAAGGACGTTGCCCAGGGGACGCCTGGATGTTTTGATGTGTTACCATCCTTGTGGGAGTCTTCTCTCATGTCCCCACATGAGGAGCTGGAGGGAACTCATCTGTGCTCTCCCCAGATTTGAACCTGTGACCTATAGGTCTTCAGTCTTGCCGGCACAGGGGTTTAGCCCGCTGTGCCACCAGGAATAAAGGACCCCCAATAATCCTATGCACATCATGTTGTGTTCCATCATGAGATAAAAGAGATTTATAACGAAACATTGGCATATTTTGGGTTTTAGATAATTTGCTGAAGAGAACATTTTCATATTTATATTATGCACTGACAAGGATGCTGGAATCTACCTTCTCACAAATAACAATCAAAGCATGTTCTTTTGTTCCTAGCAGGTTTTCTTTTTTATTGAATCTATGGAACATTCAAAGTGAAACCTGTGCATTTCTTTTCCTTTTGTATTCCAGGTCAAATATGGAAATTATGCCTTTGTGTGGGATGCAGCAGTTTTGGAATATGTTGCTCTGAATGACCCAGATTGTTCCTTCTACACTGTTGGAAATGCTATTGCAGACCGAGGTTATGGAATTGCTCTTCAACATGGAAGCCCCTACAGAGATGTATTTTCACAAAGGTAACAATTGTGGGTTGGTACAAAAACAAAATTTTATCAGTCTCATTTTTCTCTGGGGAGAAGCCAGGAGAAATATCTGCATTTTTTTCCCTGATTTTGTGGCCTGTCAGGAGCACTTTTCCTTTTGAGTTTCTGTAAAAGGGGGGGGGGGACCCACAACAATTATTGCAGAAAAAATGTAGCAGAAAAGTCTAACTGGAGTGTGGTGGAGGCTCCTTCTTTGGGGGCTTTTAAACATGCTGGATGGCCAACCGTCAGGGATGCTTGAATGAATTTTTCCTGCTTCTTGGCAGCGGGTGAACTGGATGGCCCATGAGTTCTCTTTCAACTAAAGGATTGTATGATTCTATGATTCTAAGATGAGGGAGCAATAACTTCAGAACTGGTTTATATAATAGTACACATCGTGAAAGATCAACAAAACTACATTTGATGAGTTGGGTCCTTTGCTAAAATCCTAGTATTTGTTTACATATTTCTGGACCAGATATAGTAACGGATGTTGCCTTATATTGCATTATAGAGACAGATGATTGTGGTTGAGTTGCCTCTTGGAGAACCATTGCTATAGAGAAGATGCTGGGTGTGAACATAATTATATATTCTCAGTTGGTCAATTTTGAACGCTATCCTAGAAAAAAATTTCTGTGCAATGCTGTGTGAGAAGAAAATGGGCATATGGGCTAGTATTATCGAAGGCTTTCATGGCTGAAATCACTGGGTTGTTGTAAGTTTTTCAGGCTGCATGGCCATGTTCCAGAAGCATTTTCTCCTGATGTTTTGCCTGCATCTATGGCAGACATCCTCAGAGGTTGTGAGGTCTATTGGGAACTTGGAAAATGGGGTTTATATATCTGCAGAATGTCCAGGGTGGGAGAAAGAGCCTGAAAAACTTACAACAATCCAAATAGGGTAACCTTACCCCCATGGTTGTGCTATCTCCCACTCCTGTCAACACACTGCCTGTCTATCTATTTGAACCATGAGCAAATATATAATGTCTTTGTGAGATGTAACCCTATTATGAATGGTCCCAGCTTATAGGGATAGTTTTTGCACAAGGTGGTCCCAACAGGTAATACAGAGGAGAGGAGGGTACAACCAGCACACCCAATCCAACTTTCCGCTCCTAAAACTGATGACACCGAGGAATGTGCTCTATTTTGCTCATTTGACCATTTGTAGGTTTCTTCAGAAATAGAGAATCTTTTAAAATGTTGATTTATTTTTTTGGATTATTTAAAATTGATATATCCATTCAATTAACAAACTTTTGCCATACAAGTCTTATTGGGATATATATTATTCCAAAAGTCACTTTACCTTAAATGACGCGTTATAGATTCCTTAGATGTGCATCACCCATTACCCATACCCTCCCCACTCCATTTCCCCCCTCTTCAGAAATATAGAATCTGACCGTCTTTCATTAACCTTTTTTCTGGTCACTTATAATTAATTAAGCCATGTATTTCTCACATTCATAGTAGGTCTGTGGCATTTAGATCTACTTTGATATTACTTAGGTCTGGATTTCACTGGAACATAACTATCATGCAACCATCCGTATGCACCACATTTTAAAAATTGTAATTCCTAGATTTTTTTATCATTGGCTGTGATAACCAGTGCTGCTAGGAGTTGTGCTAAACAATCAGAAAGCAAAAATATTTCTCTGTGTGGAGGCAATTTTGAATTTTGGAGTATTTTGGAATTCCAGATATAGGATACACAACCTATACAGCTGTTCTGCTATAATAAATTATCCTTTTCCCCTAGGTAGATCAAAATATCTTTTGAAGTTGATTTCAATATTCCTTTTATGTATATGTATTCACTTTTTTTTTACTAAATGAAAAAATGCAGGAATAAGACCAATGCAGGGATAAGACCAATAAAGATCCAACTTTAGTGAAGGTTTGAATGAAGCAACCAAACTCATGTGTTCCAAACCTGATTTGCCCTCCCTCTGGCAAAGTGTTTGGGCTTAAAATGTAAAACAGAATTATATATTTGCTTCACTGGGTTTTCTTTTGTGCCACCATCACAATGGCAGTGCCTTTTTGTGTCACAGTGACTATGCTTCATTCGGGTTACAGGCTCTGTTTGTATTCATTCTTCTGTGTATATTCAATCAGCTCTGCCAGTCTGAACAACAGCTTTACATGCACTCAAGTGCACATGTACAAAATTCCATACTGCAGTTTGTAAGACACACAGCTAGGACCTGATTTAAAGCCAACTTTACTGAAATGCTCGTTTGCTTATTCTGTCAGGAAAATATAATCACACGCTTTGTCTGAATAATACTCATTTTGATGGTGATGTTTTCTTTCTTCTTTTTGTGGCATTTCCATTGAAATTAGGGTGACTTGGTTCAGTCATTTTACTTATTGATACCGATGCATTTCAAAGATTCCACCTGTCAATCATGTAATTTTCAGGGTGGCTTACAAGAGCCTGCTTTTTTGAAAAAACAAAACTACAACCAAACTCTCATGCATTGGCCAGTCCAGTAGCCTGCAGTTACCTGCATCAATGGAATGGCCACTGCAGTTTCCTTCATTCTAAGGGTAACTAGGCAATTGGAGATTACAGTTATATTTTTATCAGGATATAAGTCATCTTTTCCATGTCTTTTTAGGCCAGTGGAGGAAACCGGTCTAGTCTTCCCCTTCCTACAATGTTCTTCCCAGAAGGCAAGGGCAAAATTCTCAGCTCTGCCTTCCAGTGGTGGTGAGCAAGGACATAGGCAAAAAGGCAAAACCAAACATCTCCATATATTTTATAGCAAAGCTCTTGCTGACAATAACTAGGCCTTATAATAGCGATTTCAACCTTTCAGAATGGAGATAAAAATACAAAAGACAGCAACCCATTGTGTTATGCAAAGGGGTCTGATCCCGTAAAAAGTGCTGGATTGGGTTTCCAGGAAGGTCGCATCTCACCTCAAGCCCTTGGTTTTCTGGTGATGTAGTTATTCCCTTTTTGTCAAAGGCTTTCATGGCCGGAATCACCAGGTTGTTGTGTGTTTTCTGGGCTCTATGGCCATGTTCCAGAGGCATTCTCTCCGGACATTTAGCTTGCATCTATGGAAGGCATCCTCAGAGGTTCTGAGGTCCTCACAACCTCTGAGGATGCCTTCCATAAATACAAGTGAAACGTCATGAGAGAATGCTTCTGGAACATGGCCATACAGCTGGGAAAATACACAACAACCCATTCTCTGCATAGAAAACATAATTTTCTGAAATCTGTTTTCTATGCAAAACAACCATATGTGAATTGCTAATTTCTATCAGTCCAGCAATCTTCTTGTCAAGTTTTTTCAACACCTGAAAAACATGCCTTTCGGACATTTTCCGAATATGTTCTAATTTTCTTTCCTTACCCATCTGGATGATAAGTTAGAACATACTTCCCTTTTACTATGCAGTTTGGGGGCATTTCACCACCAGAGTTCTGGCAAGAGAAAGGAGTAAACTAAAGCTGCTTTTTCCAATATCTAACTGCCTTTGGGAAGGTTGCATGCATATGCCCATAAAAGGAACAAGGAGTACAGAGTTTTGAGAACTTTCACCATAATTTAGTGTGCTGTCAGAAGAAACAAACCATGATTTCTGACTGGCTTCCAAACTGGAATGTGAAGCTGTGAATTTAAGTCAGTTTGCAAATATTTGTTCCTGATAAATAGTTTGTGCTGTGATGTCTGAATTGTTCAGTCACTCCTGGAAGTCAGTATTGCTAGAAACTGGAATGGAAAAGTCAACAGAAAATAGAGAAATAATTCTAAGGGATGATTTGACTGTACAGTTGGACAATCAAGTCATTCACAATCACAATGCAGTTCAAACCATATTTTGGCATAATTGATTAATTAAGCTACTGTTTAACAATCAAAAAGATTAATATTAGCAAATGAATAGGATGCCATTTTATACCTTCTGGATAACATTTGTATGCCTTCTGTGTACAAAAATTCTGAAAAATTATCTATGAAAGCAAAATGCTTGACTGGCCTACAGGCTTTTAATCAACCACAAGAAAAAAATACTACTATCCACATTTTTTATTATTGTGTCTATTATTAATACCCTCACCCAGATATCTGCCTTATCATCTAAAATTCCAGCTTAATATTTCTGTAAAATTCTATCACCAGTATTCTTTGTGTTAAGCTATCATTTGTCTTCACATTAAAATTGTGCAGTAAGTTACCTATCAATGTGTCAGACATTATATGCCTCTTTCTCTGCATTGCTGTTATGCTTAATGTTTGGATGTCTCCCTCATACAATTAAATGAAGCTGCACTTTAGCTGGTTTGCAAACAGTTTTTTTTTTGCAGTTAATTAAAAGCCAGCAGAAAATCTGTCTTGTTCTGCAGCTGTGCCATAATTATTAAGTGCAACTCTTACAGCCCAGTTACAGACACTTTGCAGGATAGTTTTCTTTGATTTCCACACAAATATGCAAAAAGCTTTTCTCACTATTGTGTTCATCAATACTCTTCAAGTGCCAATTCATTTCTAGCTGTATTTATAGTCTAGTTGAAACCATCAAGGTTTCCAATTTGCACGCAAAAGGAAAAATCTTCAGGTGGCAAATTCTACATCCAAAATAAAATCCTACCAATAAAAAGACTGAAAATTGTTTCCTGTATTGCACTGGAGCACAAGAGAAACTAGACAAGTGTGTGATAAGGGGTCACTGGTAAATGCATCCATGTGTACAAAAATAGTTTTAAAGTGAGCAAAGTAAACACAACTAGAGATTCAGACTCTAATTTCTGATTTATTTGTGGGGTCATCATCCATAAAAATGATACTATGTCTGTATATTTTCTTCATACTTGAGATTCATTTGAGTACAAAATCTGGAGTTTTGGATGTGCACCAAAGTTGAGTAGTCAAGTCTAGTGGCATACCTCCTATCTGAATGAGCAGATGTTTGTAAGATTTCTAGTGGTCAAAGAGCATGAAAAAGAGATTTTACTTTTAGTGAGAAAATAATTAGGTGATCAGTATTGAATATGAAGTCATAAGGGACAGATGGCCGTGAATGAAGAAAAAGCCAACCAGAGTATTACTGAAGGAGAATCAAGAGCAGTTTCAAAGGAGATGACTCAATGGAAAAGATTCTTAAGAGGGATCATTCTTTTTCAAAGCTCACTTGACACAGTTTTCCACAACTGCTGTCATGTGATTTTTGTTCAAATTATTTTACCTTTCTGCATACTAAAGTAGAAATTGAGATTTGGGTGGGGGGTGGTTTGAATTAGCAAGTGTTCTATATATTTCAAATTCCTTGATGTAGTAGGGGATCTATGATTACTACCTTATACATTGATGAGGAGCTATGAAAGGACTGACACACTGAAAGGTTGAAGATGAAGTTGATGTAGGAGGTCAAGAAGAGCAAGATCTTAATGGCTGAAGTAAGCAGGTTGAACTGCAGTGATGAGTAAGCAATGAAAAAAGAAGCAAAGAAAGAGATATGCAGAACTGAAAAAGAGGGGGATCAAAAAGTAGCCTTGAATGATAGGCCACTTTGTGAAAGGCCAAAAGCAAGATGGGTTTGTGTGCTGTTGGCATGAAATAGGAAAGGTAATAAAAGGGAAATATGAGTGGGCCAAAGACTTGAGAAGTAAGGGAATCTAATGAAAGAGAATACTGATGTCACAAAGCTAGGAGGATGAAGACAGAAAAAAACAGTAGCCTAAAGACTAATCATGGGATTCAGGATGCAAAGAAACAAAAAGAAGGCACTTGCATGGAGAAATAAATAAACATAGGAACATCTGGTCTCTGATGGGGGACTAAGTAAGGCTGACTTAATAGAGCTGCCTTGCTAGAGTCTAAGGAGAAAAGAAAGATAGGGAGTGAAAATAAATTATACAAAGCAAAAATGGTAAGGGCATCTCAAAGCAAAGATGGTAAGGGCATTTATTATCCAATTATCTAAAGGGGCTCTGCATTAACAATTGCTTCAGTTTATCATTTGTAGTGCAGCCTGAAAAACAACAACACTTTATTTATATTTCACCCTATCTTCCCAGGGGGATTCAGGATAGATTGTAACATACAAAAAGGCATTCAATGCCTCCACAGAACAAACAAGTACCAACATAATAATCCCAGAAAAACTCCACATATGAAAACAGCATTAGAAGCTAACATCAATAAATTAAACAAAATGTAACAAAAATTATATAGTGACATAAAATCTTAACATAAAACAACCACATTGATTTACAGAATCCAACTGTAATTCACAAAGTTATGCGGGTTTGTTGTGCGGCCAGTGTTGGTAACTGAGCTAACATGGACTAGCTCAGCCTGGATGCAATAATAGTTCTCAACCAGAGTGGTAGTGGTCTCTCATTGTCTAATCCTCCTCCTCTCTGTATGATAGTGAGCAAAAATGAGTATTCAGTTGTTTTTTGAAGGAGAGAATGAAGGGGGCCAGCTTTATTTCTTTAGGGAGGGAGTTCCAGAGGTGGAGGATGACCACAGAGAAGGCCCTCTGTCTCATTCTCACCAGCCGTACTTGAGATGGGAGTGGGACCATCAAATGCAATAGAAACTTTTCTTTTTAGTAAATACAAAATAAAAACAAAAATTTATCTCAGTAAACAATACATTTTCTATATTATTAACAGGCTGGATTAAGTCCTTTCAAATTATATTATTCAACAAATTTGTATTAAATGGATGTTTTGTCTAAGTCTGCTAACATGGAAATTTTGTGCATATATCCTCCATGGGGATTCCAATAGTGCTCACTCTTAGGAAATTGGATATTGGATAACAGCCTTCATTTTAATAGGCTAGGATAATGGTTGAAACCATTGTGCCATTTTCCCTGATAACATTCAGTATCTTATCTCAATTCAGGTGACTTTGCATTAACAGAATAGTGCAGCTTAAAGCATTTTCTTCCGATATGGAAGGGAACAGGGATTACTTAAACTTCATTAAACCATGGCTCAGTCACATTAAGATGGAGAAAAAGATGCAAAACAGAGAGCAACAATTAGTAAAACAAATCACACAAGGGAAGTGCTTTGGCTAGACAAACTTTGTGGTGCATTTTTATGATCCGTTGACAAAGCCATGGAAGAACCACATTAAGCCTAATACAAATTAACTTTACTGTTCTGTTGGGGAAAGGAAATGCCAGAAGGGTTTTATAATTCAATTGGAAAATTTTAAAGACCTTAGGACAAGTATGCATTCACCATCAATGCATCACCACTCAGCTTATCCCCATTGTCCTGAAGGCAACAGAGGCATCCTCTTGTGTTGCTGCAGCAGTGCTATTGGTGTGCATCCTATAATGGGCTCCATCAGGAAAGAGGAGAGGAAGTGGTGTATGTGTAAGCTAAACTGCAGCCGCTCCCAAATCATCACACAGAAGACGCTCTGAGATTCATTGGTAACTTTACTGAGTAATACAAACAGGATCCAAGCCAGAAGTGGCGAGCACCTCTGAGACACACACATATATACACTCCCACAGATTCAAACCCTGTGTTCTCGCTTCACCCTTTCCCAATGGAACTTTCACATCTGAACCTCGGGTCGTTGGAGTTCTCACGGCGCCTCCTTATTTCTTGTTATGGCTAAGTCAGAAACCCGGGTTTTGGGCACCAACGTCTTGGCCCAGAATCCCAGTTGCTGACAGGATGCTTCCCTCTTCTTCCTGCAGGGCAACACAATGGAGAGGGTTTTTGTCACTCCCTGACTCTAGGGTACACAAATACTTTTTCAGCAGGCTTCAATGGAATACTGGGTGTACCTTGCCTAGTGACTTAGGGAGGTGCAGCTTGTGGGACACAGAGTTCACACTGTGTTTCACACGGAAGGGTCCTATGAACTGAGGCCCCAGTTTCCTAGAGGGAAGATCTAATTTCAGGTGCTTTGTAGACAACCACACTAAGTCTCCTTTCCGGAACATTTCGCCCTCCCTGCACTTGTTATCTGCGAATTGTTAGTAACGTTTCTGCACTTCCTTCAATGATTTTACCACTTTGGGCCATGCCACACGTATCCTCTTTTGCCAAGCACCCTGGTCCCCCTTCTCCTCCTCCCATTTGGGTAGCTTGGGCAATGGGGCAATGGCCCGACCATATACCACTTCAACTGAGGAAGCACCCATGGCTGAGTGGACGGCCCTGTTTTGCTATTCGCCTTTACTTTGTCTCTGTGTGTGTGATTGCATTCTCTCCACTCCGCCATTGCACATCGGATGGTACGCGGAGCTAAGCCCCTGCTTGGCTCCCATCTCTTTCACAAAGTCCATTGCTACGTGGGACCAAGCTTCTTGGGGTTCAGCCACCATTTGCAACAGTCCTTGGGGCTTTACCCTGGGCACTTTATTTTCCTCGCACAACTCACATTTGCGAACATAGTCTTTGACATCGTCTCTCAGTTTGGGCACCAGCATTGGTTATAGAGTGCTTTCATAGTCTTTGTGGCCCCCAAATGTCCGACACTCTTGCTGTCATGACACCACCTCAGCATTTCATTTCACAATTGCATAGGTATATACAGTTTTTTATTCATAAACCACAAGCCCCCCTGGTTTACACATTTCTCTTTGTTATCACACAACCATTCATCTTTATTATACATTTGCTTGAGTTCTTCCTCCCAGGCCCCCCTCCCTTAGGACAAGACTGTGAATTTGTTCTCTTTGGCCTTTTGAATCCTAGTTTGGCCTGCCATGCCCCACTGGCTGTCAGAAAATATGCTCCCCACCACCACCACCCCTCCGCGTTGGGGCAATCGCGACAGGACATCTGCCAGGACATTCTCCTTTCCGTGGAAAAACAAGATGGAAGTTAAAGCGGCTGAAATATTGTGCCCACCGGATCTGCTTTGCAGACAGTTTGTGGGGAGACTTTAAATACTGGAGGTTTTTGTGGTCGCTCCAAACCTCGAACTGAGATTTCATCCCCTCCAGAAGGTAGCACCATGTCTCGAGGGTCAGCTTTACTACATAGGCCTCCTTTTCCCAAATGGGTCATCTTTTTTCCGTTTGGCTGAATTTGCGTGAAATGTATGCACATGGTCTCAATTGCCCCTCGTTGTCCTTTTGGAGTAGAGCAGCCCCGCAGGCCCGGTCAAAGGCATCACAGTGAATTACAAACAGCCTGTTAGTATCGAGGTGCACTAAGAGGGGTTCCTGTGTAAACCTTTCCTTTAGCTTATCAAAAGCACTTTGGCATTCAGTGGTCCAAATGAGTTTGGCCCCCGGGAGAGAAACGCTTGGGAGAGAAACGGTTCGCTTCCTTGTGGGTTTCCCCCCATCCCCTTGGTCTTTAGGAGCTCGATCAGGGGAAGGGACAGCATGGCGAAGTCCTTTATAAAGTTGCGGTAAAAATGGGCAAACCCCAGGAAGGATTGCAGCTGTTTACTTGTCTTTGGGGCCTCCCACCCTAGGACATTCTCCACTTTGGTTGGGTCCATGCTAACCCCTTGGGCTGAGATTCTGTACCCTAGAAAATCTAATTGTTCCTGGTGAAATTCACACTTGACCAGCTTAACATACGGCTTCACTTCCCTCAGCCGTTGCAACACCTGACTGCCTCTCCTCGGCCACATGTTGATCTTTTGTTTTCCCAATTATGAGAATATCATCCAGGTACACACACAAAAACCCTGATACAACAATGGATGCAGAATTTCATTAATCAATTGCATGATTATGCCCCCTCCCCCACACAAACCGAATGGCATCACAGAATACTGAAACTGCCCGAAGGCTCAGGAGAATGCAGTTTTCCTTTTGTCCCCAGGTTTCACCCAAATTTTATGGTACGCCTTAGGCATGAGAAAAAAGTTATGAAAATGAAATGATTCGTAAGAAATTGGTAAGAAATGCTACTTTTGAGTATTTCCGCACCTGGAACGCCAACCAGGAAGTGGACTTTCTGTATAGAACTTCGGGGCCAGGATTTTCTTAAGTGTCGTTATTAGGTCGTAGGGGGCACCCTCCTTCTCTCTCACCACCCTCCCGCCTCCCTTGCCAATAAGTATTATGGCAAGGCAAGCCCTAAACTCGCTCCTTCTTTCGGCTGGAAGCCTGGAAAAAATGTAAACAGAGAGGATTACTCAGAAGTAAATCTGCAAAGGAGGGCGCTTTGGATGAAGTGCCCTCCTTTGTGGATTTACTTCTGAGTAAACCTCTCTGTTTACATTTTTTCCAGGCTTCCCTGCCTCTCCTGCCTGCCAGGATCTAAAGCATCAAAGAGTATTGGGGTGAGAAATCAACCTAATGTATAATAGAATGAATGCTACTGTAAGTGCCTAATATTATAAGTAATCCAACTGGTCATATACCTACATTCCATGCACATGCAATAATACAGCAGTAATAACAATGGGTATAAGAAGAGGTAAAATTGGACTTCCGGTCGGACGAAGAGGCGACCGGTCGGGCGCTCTGAAGGCTCCCAGAGCGCCTCCCGCTTTTTCGGCCGGAGGGCGATTTACGCCCCCCCCCCGCGGACACAGAGGTGCCCAGCGGGAGCGTGAGGCTGCCCGGCAGGCCCCGCTGGCTCCAGAGACCCCCCCTCCTCAAGAGGGGGAGGTCGCGCGAGCCCGGAGCGCCGCCGCAGCGAAGAACGGGTCGAGATCCGGGAAGCGGGCGGAGATCCGCACTAACGGTTAGCCCAGTCCGCCCCCCCCCCCCCCCCAACTATCAAGCCGTGGACAGGAGAGGTGAAGTTGAAGAAGAGGCGAGGAGAGGAAGGGGACGGCAGGAAAGGACCCACACCAGCGGAGAGGGAACGGCGCGCTCCCGCAGCCCCAGGGAGCCGGGCGGCTTCGGGAGCGCTTCCCCCCCCATCATACACCCTCCAAGCAGGGATCGGGACCGACAAAGAGAAGGTCAGACTGCCCCTCAAGTGCAGCCAACTGGGGGAGCAAAAGAGGCAAATAGAGCGTGGCTAGATCCCCTCAGGGGAGACAAGATGGCGGCCAGGGGCTAAACAGCAAAAAGACAGAGGAAGAAGAAGCCCCTTTTGGCGGGAACGCCATCTTGGATTAGGGGGAAACTCAGGAAGAGGACACAGGGCAAAAACTTGGCCACAGAGAGGATTTAAATATATGCTAACAGGGCTCTGTGCATGATCCAAGGCAAACAGCTATCCCTAGAGCTGCAATGCTCGGGTTGATTTCGTGTTGTTTTTTATTTTCCTCTTCCTCGTTTTTTTTTTGGTGTTTTTCTTCCTCTCCTCTATATCGGAGGCGGAAAGAGCAAATAGGAGAGATTTAACTGTATCTGCAATTGCCTCACCATTCTAAAGACAAATTCTTTTAAAACCTTGGCCGGGCATCACTCTCCTCTGACACCACCTCTGCCAGAGATACCAATCTTGTGATACAACGACAGGAGGGGGTGGCCTCTCCCTATACACCCCACTCCTCACGGAGAAAGGGTGACAGAAACAAGAGACCCGGCTCATAGGGCTGAGGGTCAGGGCAAATCCCTCACCGCCAGGGCATCCAGGTAAACCCCGCCCCCTGACGTACGGAACAAGAACAAAGAGAGAGGGGTGCTACAAGGGTACGACCGTGCCCCCTACACACACGGGGAACGAGCCAAGGGGGACTCTAAGCATCCAGACATGGCCAACTCAAGAGCAACCAAGCTCTACATGGGGGCAACTAAGAAGCAGACCTTGACGGAAGAGACGACCCTCAAGGATATCCTGAGGGAGGTACAACGGATAGCCGAAAGGCAGGAACAAGCCCAGAAACAGATGGAACAGATGGCGATCAGGCAAGAATCTCAACACAGGTCGGTCCAAGACCAGTTACAGAGCATTAAGTCGGACCTCTCCAAGGAGCTGTCGCGCATGCACGACGAAATTGGGGAGATAAAGCATGGCGGAGAGAAACTTTGGCCGTTCAGGACCAAATGAAGGCCAGATTGGAAAAAGTGGAAAACAAAAGTGTACGACTGGAACAGCTCCAGGAAAGGCTGGAGCAGAATGAGCTGGACACGTGGTTGCGATTCAGGAATGTGATGGAAGAACCCAATGAGGACCTGCGGAACGTAGTGGGCAACTTGACGGCTACCATCTTAAAGAAAGATATGGCTGAAACAACGCAAGAGATCGGCAGGGTGTTCCGGGTAAATACGGCATATTCCAGGAAGAACAAGACGCCAAGAGATGTGGTGGTGCGCTTCGAACGACGACGGGTCAGAGATGAGATCCTGAGGGCAAAGAAATCAGTGGACTCGATTTACAAGGGAAGCAGAGTGACCATTCTGAAGGAGTTTACAGCGTCGTCGGTCAGTAAAAGAAAGAACTACCACTTTCTGACGGAGGAGCTAAAAAACAGAGGAATCCGTTTCAGATGGGAGAAGTCAGAGGGGGTGATGGTTACACTCGAGGGTCAGAGATTCTGGCTGACCTCCGTAGACAAGGCCAAAGCCTTCATGGACAAACTGAAAACCGACCGACGACAAAGGACACTGACCCAGTCCACCCACAGCGACGCATCGAAGAAAAGACGCTTCAGTTCCCCAGACCAGGAGCTACCCCCAACCAGGCGTGACTCACAGGGCAAAGGTAAAGAGGACAATCCACGAGCTTCGGAGACAGGACGCGGCGAGCCGGACCACACAATAGAGATGCAAGATGAGTGAACTCCACACCCAGATCTCTTGCTTCTCAAACAACATCAATGGACTGAACTCGGCCCCCAAACGGAAACGGCTATTTAATTCGCTGCGGAAGAAGAGGTATGATGTGGTGGCACTTCAGGAGGTGCACATCAAGAAATCACATGCGCAGCACCTGGAAAACAACCGCATTGGTGCCCTCTTCCACTCGCTAAGTGAGAAAAAACGAAATGGAGTGATCATCTATGTGGCTGACAAGTACCCAGCGGAGTTAGCCTTCAATGACGAAGAGGGCAGAATGGTAGGAGTGCTGGTCACGGTGGGCCTTCAAAAGTTGCTATTTTGTAGTATATATGCACCAACTGGCCCCAAGTCGCAATTTGTAAAAGAACTACAGAACCACATTGAAGTGCTACGCTTTGACAACTTGGTTTTGATGGGGGACTTCAATGGGGTGACGGAAGCACGACTGGATAGAACTTTGGAAATGAGTAGATCCTCAGGCCCGAACCCGACCGCAAGAGGCACACTCCCGAGGATGTTCCTGCAACTTAGAGACAACATGGGACTCCAAGATGTTTGGCGCGCCGTCAATTGGAGGGAGAGAGATTACACGTTCTACTCCCACAGACACCGGAGCTGGTCGAGGATCGACATGATCTGGGTCTCCAACTCCCTGGTCACAGAGGTCTCTCAGATCACCATACTTCCAAGGGATATATCCGACCATTGCCCACTGGAGATGCTGATAAACCACAAGCCTCCTACGAGAAGATGGAGGTTAAACAATAACCTCCTGAAGAGAGAGGAGGACATCAAGCGATATAGAGAAGTGACCGTTGACTACTTCAGGCACAATGATATACAAGAAACCCTGCCAGAAACTGTCTGGGATGCCTACAAGGCGGTGCTGAGAGGTCATCTCATTCAGCACAATGCACGTAATAATAGAGTCCGCAGGGAGGAGATGAAAAACCTGCAGGGGAAGATCAAGGTGGAAGAAGATAAGCTAAAGGCGTCCCCAAAGAACCGGGAGTTGGTCCACAACTTAGAGGTTTTGAAACAGCAGAAACACCACTTAGAGCTAGAACAGATGTCCAAAGAATTGAAGTTCTTGAAGCAAAAGGCTTTCCAAAATGCCAACAAACCAGGGCAATGGCTAGCGAGGAGGATAAGAAAGAAGCGTCAAGCGGGATTCATCACCAAGGTTAGATGTGACGACAAGCTATCCTCAAGGGATGAAGATATATCGAGAGAATTCCAAGGCTTCTTCGCCAACCTCTACTCCAGAGAACAGGTGGATAAGGAGGATATAATATGCTATCTGAGGAAGCAGAACTTAGGAAGAGTTCCGGATCATCACAACCTCTCACTCAATGCGGAAATTTCGGAAGAGGAAGTCAGGAAGGCGGTCCAGAGCCTGGGGGCCAATAAGGCACCAGGTCCGGATGGGTTGACCGCAAAATTCTATAAGGTGCTAGTTAATGAAACGGCCCCCTTTCTGCGAAAGATCTTTAATAGAGCGCTGACTGCGGGGGTGATTCCGAAATCGTGGAGAGAGGCCAACATCACACTAATACACAAGGAGGGATCAGATGCTACGAATGTAGCTAACTACAGGCCTATATCCCTCCTCAATAGTGATTATAAGATCTTCACCAACATCCTCGCAGAAAGACTGAAATCCTGGTTGAGTGAGTGGGTGGGGCCGGAACAGAACGGGTTCCTGCCAGGTAGGCAGACCAGGGACAATGTGAGAGTGGTCTTGGATCTTCTGGAGTTCTATGAGGCACATCCCAAGAAAGAGGTGGCCTTTCTCGCCCTGGACGCTGAAAAGGCTTTTGACCGTCTAAATTGGAGATTTTTCCGGCTTCTGATGGCGGAATTGGAAATGGGCGAACCGTTTATGAAAGCTATCGGAGCAATTTACCAAGGACAGAAAGCAAATATATGGATCAACGGGCATCCAACAGAGAAGTTTGACATCTATAAAGGAACGAGACAGGGTTGCCCCCTATCACCCCTGATCTTCGTGCTTTCGATAGAAGTGCTGTTGAGAAAGCTCAAAGCAAACCGGCAGCTGCGCAGTCCGAAGGTGGGGCAACATGAGTTCAAAGTCAGGGCCTTTGCGGACGATCTGCTTTGCTTCGTGGAGGAGCCGGTGACCAACCTACAGGCCTGGCTAGCAGACATAGAGGAATTCGGCAGGCTAGCAGGGCTGAAGATTAATAAGACCAAGACGAAAATCTTGACGAAGAACATGTCTAAAGCCCGACAAGAGAGGTTGGAAGAGCAGACAGGCATCCAAGTCGCAAAATCCATCAAGTACTTGGGGATACACCTGGCAGCCCAAAACTCCCTGCTGATAAAAAACAACTACGAGACTCTATGGGCGAAGGTACAGGCAGATTTGGATGGCTGGAAACAGGCAGGACTATCCCTCATGGGGAGAATAGCGGCAGTTAAGATGAATGTACTCCCGAGACTGCTCTACCTATTCCAGAACATTCCTGTCATACGGACAAACCGAACATTTGACATCTGGAAAAGAGACATCTTGAGATTCGTATGGCAGGGAAACAAAGCGAGGATCAAATACTCCACGTTGATAGACAGCAAAGGAAGGGGGCCTGGGCCTTCCGGACTTGAAGCTCTACTGAGGCCTGTAGCCTGTCCTTCCTGACAGACTGGATGGACCAAAAAAAGGGACGAACTGCTGGCGTTGGAGGGCTTCGATCTCCAATCGGGCTGGCATAACTTCTTATGGTATGCTGCCTCGAAAGAGGGGAAGTGCCTCAGGAAACATCCACTCAGAGCAGCCTTAATGAGAGTATGGCAGAAATATAAAAGAAGGTTCTACCGCTACACTCCTCTTTGGGTTTCCCCCCTGGAAGCGAACCAGAAAAGGCTCCAGGGAGAGAATGTTTGGCCCACCTACACAGATCTCACCACCACCGTCAGGGGGAAGAGACGCCTAAAGCCACCGGAACAGATCACGGCCAACTTCAACAAATTGACGTGGTTACATCTCCATCAAATTAGGGAGCGCTTTAAACAGGACGAATTGGTAGGCTTTGAGGAGAAAGACACCCTTTGGGGATCCCTATTAAAGTCCCGCAAAAAACAAATCACGAAACTGTACTCCAAGCTGTTAGAGTGGTCCACCGAAACAGAAGTGGTGAAGGTCTGCATGATTAAATGGGCCAACAACATCGGCCGGCCAATCACGCTCCACGAATGGGAAAAGGTGTGGAGGAAGAGATTAAAATATACATATGCGATGGAGCTCAAGGAAAATTGGCATAAGATGTTTAACCGCTGGTATATGACGCCATACAAGCTGGGTCTCATGTATGGAGAAACACAAAATAAATGCTGGAAGTGTGGCTCCCAGACGGGCACCTTCTACCATATGTGGTGGACTTGTCAGAGTGCAGTGAACTTCTGGAAGAGGATCCACGTGGCGACACAAAAAATCCTGGGCTGCCCCATTGAACTTAAACCAGAGGCATATTTGCTGGGCCTGACGACAGATGAAGACCTACCAGAGGAGAACGCAGAGAGACTTTTCACATACCTATCAACGGCAGCGAGGATAGTGTATGCACGGAAATGGAAGGCCGCAGAGACTCCTACTGCTGAAGACTGGCTGATCAAAATAGGGGAAATCATGAGCATGGACAAGCTCACCTTTCTTCTGAATGAAGAGGGCGGGCATCCGCCCAAACGAACAGACTGGTCGCCTGTCAAGGACTTCCTACTGACCTGGAGCAACGATGGGTGAGGGACAACCAAGAGCGACATCGCCAGCCAAATCTGACGCAGCATGCGGTCCGAGATCATGGCAAGTGGAAGAAGGATTATAGATACTCAGAAGCACATGGCAAGTAGCACGGAAGAAGGGACACATATGGACTCCCTCACCTCCTATCCAAAGACTACACACAGCAAACTTCACCTACTCACTACAGAGTACCCTACCTGGTTTATTACCCCCCCCACCCCTTGTGCCCCTTCCCGCATTACCCAGGACACTTTCTCCCCCCCTACCCCCACCCCCTCTCTCTCTTTCCTACTGTCCTATCCCTGGAATTGTTCTCCCACTGTTATTGTTCAGGAAAAACCCCAATAAATATATTTAACAAAAAAACCTCCTCCTTTTTGCTGCTTCCAAGAATAGAATACCCCCTCCCTCCCTCCTTCCCTCCCTCCTTCCTATTTGGAGAGTCCCATCTAGAATTCAGTGTGATTTATTCAAGTTTTGGCCTACAACTCCCAGAAATCCCAGCCAATTTACCAGCTGTTAGGATTTCTGGGAGTTGTAGGCCAAAACCATCTGGAATGCGCATGCGCTGGCATACGAACTACTAACGAATTTCGTTAGTAATTAAGTTACATTTTAGAAATTTTTTGAAATTTTTTTGTAAGTCTTTCTTTTACTAATCAAAAAAAATCCCCCCCATTTGATTTTAGAATCGCCATTTTTGGGTTCGAAACCATGCCTAGTACGCCTCTATTAGGTCCAACTTGATAAATATCCTTCCCTCCGCTACGTGAGCCAGCAGATCTTTTACCAGAGGCAAGGGGTATTTGTTTACCGTACTGATGGCATTTAACCCACTATAGTCCGCACAAAGCCGAAGGGAACCATCCTTCTTTGTCCTGAACAGGACTGGAGCTGCTATAGGGGATTCCGAGTGTTCAATGAATCCCCTCTTGAGATTTACATCTATATACTCTTTGAGTGCCTCCTTCTCTTTTGGGGACATCGGGTACACTTTAGGTTTGGGAAATGTGGCCCCCTTGACCAATTCTATGGTGCATTCCATGTTTTGCTTGGGAGAGAAACGATTCGCTTCCACCACATTAAATACATCAGCAAAATCGTGATTTCTGATGGGAGGCCCTCTATCCCCTCAGCCACTTGGCTTTCGTCCTCTCGGCTTGCTGCCCCCTGGTCTTTTAGCTTGAGCTCTCTCTTCTCCCAATCCATCTCCGGATTGTTGGCCCTCAACCAAGGCATTCCTAATATGAGTTGGTACTTCGCTATTGGGGATATCATGAAAGATACCTCCTTCTCCCATGTGCCTATCTTACAAACTACCCCCTTTGTTTGGAATTCAGTAGCGGACCCTGATGCCGTGGATCCATCCATCTGTGAGAACACTAGTGGGGGGTTCAGTGGGGTCTGTTTGCAGTTTAGGCTGGCAGCTACTTCCGCGGTTATTATGTTCCTAGAGCACCCACAATCTAGGAAGGCTCTGCATGTGGTCTCCTTCTCCCCACTCCATAGCTTAACAGGGAATACCATCATTCCCCTATTGCAACTCACCACCTCCCCCCAATCGTCTCCTAGACCGAGGGCTTCTTCTGCACACTTCCCTGCCGACGACCCGGGCTTGGCCTTTAGGCTCTCTCCTCCCTTCCACTGCCAGCAATCAGCCCCTCGATGCCCCTCGCGGCCGCATATGAAACATCCTCCCTTCCGATCCTTGGGCTTCTCTCCTGCTGGCCTGGGTCTTCCTGGCGGCATTGGGTTGCTATTACTCGGCTCCCCCCTCGGATGGAACTGCTAGACTCCGTGATGCCGCTGTACCTGGCGCCAGATGGTCTCTACCTTCCCAGCCAACTGGAACCACTCCACCAGTGTCTCCGGATCCTCCCGATGGTAAGCCCACTCCAATATCTCCTTCCGCAGTCCTTAAAGATCTCGAGCAGGATTGCTTCAGACCATTCCGGGATACTCTCGGCCAATCCCTGGAACTACTCTGCATATTCAGACACAGTTCTGGAACCCTGTGAGATCGATTTAAGTTTTTCCTTGGCCCGGATCTTCTCCAGCGGATCTCAGAAACGCGTTTCCAGTGTAGCCAGGAAATGCCTCCGTGAGCATAGGCACAGGTCTCTTCTTGCATGGCACTGCATGAACCAATTGGCAGCAGAGCACCTAAGGGTCGTCCCTACCGTGCACACCCTGCTCACCTAGCTCGAGAACATGTGGCCAAAATCTTCCATATAGTTTTTCACTGTTGTGATGAAGAACGCCACCTCCGACAACTCCCCTTCGAACTCTTTGTGGAGTTCGTCTTTCCGTTGGGGAAATGGCACCATCGGGAAGGGGTCCCTGGGCTCCTGGCGACCATATCTGGAGAGGCCTCCTGTGACCTACCCTCCTCCGGTTTGCACCTCTATTCCTCTTCCTGCGTTGCGCGGGGGTACCTCTTCTTCCCTGGCCGCATCTTCCCACAGCGCCCAGAGGTTTCTTTTGCCCGTCTCGAATGCCTTGGGGCAGATACACATATCTCTTGGAGCCTTCTCCTTCTTTGCGTCTGGCAGGGCCACATATCCTAGGCTGCTCCCTGTGTGTAGGCTGTGTGTAGGCTCCACAGGGAGCCCGCTCCTCGCTCTGTGCCCTCCACACCAACATTCACCGCCCCATTTGTCCCCATCCTGTCCAGCTTCTGGGACATCAGACAATTCCACCTTGCCTCCTGCCTTTACCATCAGCTCAGAGCCCCTCTTGCTGTGTTTAAAATGATTCTATAAAATGATTTATTTAAATAAGTAATTTTATTTTGTTTAAATAAATAATGTTATTTATTATTTTATAAATAATATAATATAATAATATATGATATAATATATTTTACATTGCATTATGATTTAATATAATATATATTATAATGTCAATATATTGTATTATGTTATAGTATAATAATTGTAATGTAATAATAATAATAATAGTATGTGTTGTGGTACAGAGACGGCCGTGGCTGAGTCCAGGAGTTTAAAAGATAACAAAAGTTTATTTAACATCAAATGGGTGTTGGAATAACAAAAAATAGCCTATCTTCGGCTGTACAAAAACCCCAATAACCCCAGGAAATCCCAAAACCAAAAATGCTGAGAAGAAAAGAACTCAAAAACAAACAGCAGACGTCCTTCTGTGGCGTTCAGTCAAAGGGATTGTAGCACACCAGTTCTCGTTTGTGCTGGGAGGGCAGGGGGCAGCACCGGGGGTCCCACTAGCATTAGAGCCAGTTGATTTGGAAGAGGATTTGGAGGGGCTAGAAGAAGGGGATTTTGAGATCGCTGGGCCTTCTTCTCCCACAGAAAGCCTGGCTTGGGATGACGGCTGGCGTGATCCTTACGAACAGCAGGAAGGCCAGTCGGAATTCGAAAGCACTGATAGTGAAGATTACGAGCGGCCGGGGGGGCGAGGCTCGCAAGAAAGGATGTGGGAAACAACCGAGGGAGAGGCCCGGGAAGCAGAAGGGGAGTTCGACTCTCACGGAGATAGGGAAGCAGGTGCTGGGAGGCAAGGTCGAACCTTTGATAGGAGACGGAGCATTGAGGCCAGCAGGAGGGGTTGGTTCCTTAGCCTAGACCGACCGAGGGCTCGCAGCACAGATTGGAGGAGGAGAAGCCTAGAGCGTCGGGGGCCTCGCCAAGGGGATTAAGTATAGGATCCGTGGGAACGGATCTTCAGTACTTCGGCCACGTCTCACCTATGCAGATGTGTAGCGAAGCCAAGACCACGTAGCTAAGTTTGGGGCTAGTGGCCTGCCAAGAAGAGTTTATCTTGTAGCCTTGTTTTGTTCCTGATCCGCTAGTCAAGCGGAGCCTTGCTTTGTTCCTGATCCGCTAGCCAAGCGGAGCCTTGTCAAGTTTTTGGAAGTACTGCCAAGTTTGCTTTTTGGACTATACCTTTGCTTTTGGATTACTTTGATACTTTTATGGACAATTACCTTTTCAACTGTTTTTATACTTCAATAAAGTAGTTAGCTGATTATCGTCTCTCTGTGTGTGATTAAGGGGCCGGCCTAGGTCTTGCATCGTGACAGTTGGCCGAAGTACTCTAAGAACCCCTTTTCACACCACGGGACGCCCCAAGAAACGGAGTCGGCGAACCGGCGCCATGGCGAATCTCTCCCAGGCTCAGATCCAGGAGATGCAGCAGGAACTGGGAGAACTACAAACCAGAGCGGGCCGACACCCGACCGTGCCTACTCCGGCACGGTTCGGGGGAAACCCGGCCCAAGTGGATGTGTTCATTGGACAAGTGGAGATGTACCTGGAGCTGCAGCCCACAGAGTTTGCTACTGAGCGCGCCAAGGTGGGCTTTATTTACACACTGCTGGAAGGGACGGCTGCAGCGTGGGCGACCACGTTGATCAAGGCAGTGTCCCCCCAAGTGGGCACGTCGACCCAGTTCCTGGAGGCCATCAAGAGGACTTGGGGGGCTCCTGTAAATGCAGAGCTGGCGGAGAGAGAGTTGGACCGGTTGTCGATGAGGGACATGTCGTTGTCCCAGTACATCTCTCGTTTCCGGGTGCTGGCGGCTCAAGTGGAATGGAACCCCGCTGCTCTACGTTACCAGTACATGAAAGGGTTGTCGCCGGAGATGCAGCAAGAGATCCTGAGAGGGGCCGCCCGGACCGCAGACCTGGAGGAGGCAATCACCGTGAGCTTACGAGTGGAGGTGGGATTGCAGACCCGGAGGCGATGGGACAAGGGCCCCGGGGAGAAGCCGGCGGTTTGGAAGGAGACGGGGGCTAGTCAGTTCTCGTTCCGGCAGTTTGCCCCAGCCCCCCAGCCCATGGATGAGCCGGAACCGATGCAGCTAGGAACCGTGAGACCCAAGGTGGACGCCGCAGAGAAAGCATGCCGCCAACGGCTGAATTTGTGCTGGTATTGCGGGGGGGCTGGACATTTCTCTAGGGAATGCCCCCAGAAACCGCATGGAAAGACACCCCAGGCCTCTGCTGTGTTCGGAGGGGCCCCAGAAGCCGAGGAAGCCATCCAGGCGGCGGGGGAAGGAGCCGGCCGAGTTTAAGTGGGTTCGCTAACTCGGCCGCCGTCGCTAATCTCCCTCCAGAACCCAAGACTGGACAACTGTTCCTGGAAATGGTCGCCCTCTGGTCGTCAGGGAAGGGGCCGGTGATGGTTCATGCCATGATCGATTCGGGGGCCACCAACAACTTCATTGATGCTGACTATGCCAAGTCGGCCGGATTACAGCTCCATGATCTCCAAGAGCCTAAGGGCGTACAGACTATTGATGGCAGGACTCTGAAAGCCGGGGCCGTGACTCAATACACTGCTCCTACCAAGATGTAGACAAGTTCTCACAAAGAGGAGATCGCCTTCCTAGTGACCCAGTTGCCCAATTTTCCTGTTGTTCTGGGTATTGTGTGGCTCACGCTCCACGATCCCCAGATCTCCTGGGCCAAGACACAGTTACAATTTTCCTCAGATCATTTCCAGGGGCACTGCATGACAGCCCGGGCTTGCCAGGCTCAAGAAGTAGAGCACGTTGCCACGTTGCCCAAGAAATACGCCGGGTTTTGGGATGTTTTCAGCGAGAAGGAGGGTGAGAGTTTGCCTCCCCACCGGGCCCTACGATTGTGCCATTGAACTAGAACCCGGAGCCCCTATCCCGCGGGGAAGACTCTACCCTCTCTCGGAACCAGAGCAACAGGCTCTCCGGGAGTTTCTGGATGAAAACCTGCAGAAGGGGTTCATCCGGCCTTCTCAGTCCCCGGCTGGGGCGCCAATTTTGTTTGTCAAGAAAAAATCCGGGGAGTTGCGGCTCTGCAATGACTACCGAGAACTCAACAAGATCACGATTCGGAACCGCTACCCCCTACCCCTGATCCCCGAGTTGTTGGAGCGGATGCGGGGAGCCAAGGTGTTCACTAAATTGGACCTGAGAGGTGCTTACAATTTGGTGCGGATCCGCCAGGGAGACGAATGGAAGACGGCTTTCCAGACCAAGTGGGGGAGTTTCGAATACCTGGTAATGGGATTCGGATTGTGCAACGCCCCCGCCTGCTTTCAACATTTCATGAATGACATTTTCCGTGACCTGCTGGATCGTTATCTGGCAGTTTACCTAGACGACCTGCTGATTTTTTCTCCGGATCAGGCGACCCACGATCGCCATGTCAAGGAAGTGCTCCAGAGACTGAGAGCACATGGCCTCTCTGCCAAGCTGGAGAAATGCGCATTTGACCTACGCGAGGTGGATTTCCTGGGCTACCGCATCTCTCCCACGGGCATTGCCATGGATGACACCAAGGTCCAAGCCGTGGCGGATTGGGCGGCTCCTGCCAGCAAAAAAGACATTCAAAGATTCCTGGGCTTTGCCAACTACTACAGAAAGTTCATTCCTGATTTTGCCAAGTGGGCTGATCCCATCACCCAGTGCTTGCGGGGAAAGGTGCCGTTCGGAGGCACATCGGAGGCAGACGTGGGGTTTCGGAAGTTGAAGCAGCTGTTCACCACCCAGCCGCTTCTGCAGCATCCCAACCCCCACACCCCTTTCATTGTGCAAGCTGATGCTTCGGATGTAGCCGTGGGAGCGATCCTGCTACAGCCGCAGGGGACGGACTTATTGCCCTGTGCCTACTACTCCCGGCAGCTGACGGCGCCGGAAAAGAACTATACCATTTGGGAGAAGGAGCTCCTGGCCATTAAGGTGACTTTTGAAGTCTGGAGACATCTGCTTGAAGGGGCCAAATTCCCGGTGGAAGTTCACACCGATCACCGGAATTTGGAGCACTTGAAGACCCAGCGCAAATTGAACCAGAGGCAACAGAGATGGTCCCTGTTCTTTGAGAGATTCAATTTCCGCATTCACTATGTGACCCCCCAAGCAGACCAAGCAAGCCAACGCTTTGTCCCGGAAGCCGGAGTATGTCGGAGGTGGAGAAGGGCTTTCCGAGACACGGCTGCTCAAAGCGGAGAACTTTGCTGCCGCTAGAACGGCCCCTGTAAAACCCCCGGTGGCCCCGCCGGCCCCCGGGGACAAGATAACTCTGAGTGACCGGATTCAGGCTCGCCAACGGAGCGACCCGTGGGTGCAAGAGCAGCTGACCAAAGGGGTACAATCCCCTTTCCAGGTAACGAATGGGGTGCTTTACCACCGTGACTCTGTCTACGTTTCCCCTGGGCCCGAGCGGGAGGACATTCTCAAACTTTGCCATGATAGCCGGGCCGCGGGACACTTTGGGCTCTTCAAGACCCTACAATTGGTGCTACGAGATTTCTGGTGGCTTAAAGTGCGGAGGGATGTGGAGGACTATGTGGGCTCTTGCCCTGTGTGTCAGCAGGCTAAGAACCAAGGGGGCAAGCCGGCCGGTTTGCTCCAGCCGCTCCCGACTCCCACCGCCCCTTGGAAGATGATTTCGGCTGATTTCATTACGGACCTGCCCAAGTCCAAGGGCTTCACCACGATCTTGGTTGTGGTGGACTGTTTCACCAAGATGGGACACTTCATCCCCTGTGTGGGGGTGCCTACTGCTAAAGAGACTGCTGATATGTTTGTGCAACATGTGTTTTGGTTGCATGGCTTGCCGCAGAGTTTGGTGACGGACCGTGGCACTCAATTCACTTCCCAGTTCTGGCGGGCTGTCCAGAAGTTGCTGGGGATTGATGTCCGGATGTCGACGGCCCACCACCCCCAGACCGACGGGCAAACCGAGAGGGTTAACGCCACGTTGGAACTGTATCTGCGGTGCTATGTCAACTATCAAAAACAACTGGGCGTCCTTGTTGTCTTTGGCAGAGTTTGCTTACAACAATGCGATGCAGGAATCCATCAAAGAGACTCCTTTCTTTGCTAACTATGGACACCATCCTCGGTTCTACCCTCCGGTGGCTCTATCGGGGGAATTACCGGCGGCAGAAGATTGGCTTCAGGAACTCACCGCGCTTCAAGACTTGCTACGTACTCAATTGGACCAGGCAAAGGCAGATTACAAGCGGATGGCTGATCGGCGGCGCCAGGAGGGTCCTGAGATTCTAGTGGGAGACAAAGTTTGGCTGTCTACCAAGAACTTGCCTACGCAACGCCCTAGCCGCAAACTGGTTGCGAGATTTCTGGGTCCCTACAAGGTTTTGGAGAAAGTGGGGCCTGTGGCTTTCAAACTACAACTCCCAGCGGACATGAAGCTCCACCCTGTGTTTCATCGTTCCTTGCTCCACCCGGCGAAGGGGGTGCGGCCAGATGTGACGCAGCCGCCCCTTCCCCCTGTGATGCGCGACAGCGAGGAGGAGTTCGAGGTGCAGGACATCCTGGATGCCCGCATCAGATACCGGAAGCTGGAGTATTTGATTGACTGGAAAGGTTTCGGACCGGAAGAGCGTTCCTGGACGCCGGCCCGAGATGTTCATGCCCCGGACATTGTTGCCCGTTTTCACTGCAAGTACCCTGACAAGCCCAAGCCTCGAGGGCGGCCTCAGAGGGGCACTGAGGGGGGGGGGGATAGTGTAGCACACCAGTTCTCGTTTGTGCCGGGAGGGCAGGGGGCAGCACCGGGGGTCCCACTAGCATTAGAGCCAGTTGATTTGGAAGAGGATTTGGAGGGGCTAGAAGAAGGGGATTTTGAGATCGCTGGGCCTTCTTCTCCCACAGAAAGCCTGGCTTGGGATGACGGCTGGCGTGATCCTTACGAACAGCAGGAAGGCCAGTCGGAATTCGAAAGCACTGATAGGCTTGAAAGGATGTGGGGAACAACCGAGGGAGAGGCCTGGGAAGCAGAAGGGGAGTTCGACTCTCACGGAGATTGGGAAGCAGGTGCTGGGAGGCAAGGTCGAACCTTTGATAGGAGACGGAGCATTGAGGCCAGCAGGAGGGGTTGGTTCCATAGCCTAGACCGACCGAGGGCTCGCAGCACAGATTGGAGGAGGAGAAGCCTAGAGCGTCGGGGGGCTCGCCAAGGGGATTAAGTATAGGATCCGTGTGAACTGATCTTCAGTACTTCGGCCACATCTCACCTATGCAGATGTGTAGCGAAGCCAAGACCACGTAGCTAAGTTTGGGGCTAGTGGCCTGCCAAGAAGAGTTTATCTTGTAGCCTTGTTTTGTTCCTGATCCGCTAGTCAAGCGGAGCCTTGCTTTGTTCCTGATCCGCTAGCCAAGCGGAGTCTTGTCAAGTTTTTGGAAGTACTGCCAAGTTTGCTTTTTGGACTATACCTTTGCTTTTGGATTACTTTGATACTTTTATAGACAATTACCTTTTCAACTGTTTTTATACTTCAATAAAGTAGTTAGCTGATTATCGTCTCTGTGTGTGTGATTAAGGGGCCGGCCTAGGTCTTGCATCGTGACAGGGATGTCCATAAGGCGTAGTGCAACTTCAATCCAGGGATCATAGGACAGGAGACAAACACACAGGAAAGGAGGAGATGTTCCAGAGTCAACAGGAGCTAAGTATACAGAAAACACATAATTCACAGTCCCCCATAAAACACAGCATCTTCCTCCCTCCATGTAATACTATACCAAACACTCTGTAGCAGGAAACTCACAGCAGTCACAGTGAAGGTCAATTGGTACACGGCAGCAGCTAAACACAAAAAGCAGGCATGAATCCCAAAACCCCTTACCTTTTCCCAATATCAGCTAGAGCTGCCATAGCAGCTCTCCCAAGGAACAGAGTGGATAAAGAACCCAATAACTCACGAGTAATCTGGAAACCAGGAACAAGGAATACAGGAACACAGGATACACAAACCAGTATATCAACTCCTTGACCACCGTGAGGGTCAAGCCAAATACTCGCTTCTTTTATAGCACTATCAATCAGAGTCATCAGAGAACCCACCCTGCTCCAAAGCAGCAGCATTCCCATTCCCTGCAGCTGTTGCACTATGCCCAGATCTCCAATTCAGCCACAGCTCTTATTGGCTTAAAGGGCCCCACTCAATTTCTGAATGAGAAGATGGCCAGTCCTGATCCGTCTGGAACCCCAGAAATGTACTGTCCCCCGAGTTCGCATTGCATACATCTCTCATTTCCTGCACCAATGCTGAATCTAGGTCTGTATCACTTTCTTCTGACTGTAATTCTCCATTCCCTGGAAACCCTTCAAATGTATCAGACTCAGAAGGTTCCCTAAGTATATGCTGAATCTTTCTCCTCTGTTCTCTGTCTGTGTCAAGGCTTGAGGCACTAGCCACTCTCTTTACACCAGCTGTAGGAGCCTGATCATCCAGAGCCACGCCCCAAACTGAGCTACTGCTTGATGTTACTGCCTCAGCACCTTCCTCCATGCTACTACCTGTAGTAACTGGAGGCTCATTTACAACAGTATGATTACAGTATGGTGTGTGGAATATGCATTTGGTATTGGTGGTGTTGTATTGTAACACAGTATAATACTGCCAATGATAATGTGATATAATAATTATATCATGATATTATAATTTGTATATTTGTATTACATGCAATATTGCTAACAATATTGCGATATGTTGTAGTGCAATATGATGTGTAGTGCTAATGTTGTGCTGTGACAGTAATGTTAATTGTTGTTTTTTCAGTTTGCTGTAAGCCACTCCGGCAATATTGTTATATGTACAATGTAAGTCACTCTGGCAGTATTGTTGTTTGCTGTAAGCCGCTCTGAGTCCCCTTCGGGGTTGAGAAGGGTGGCATATAAAAATAGTAAATAATAATAAATAAATAATAAATAATACAAACAGGATCCAAGCCAGAAGTGGCAAGCACCTCTGAGACATACACATATATACACTCCCACAGATTCAAACCCTGTGTTCCTGCTTCCCCCTTTCCTGCTTGAACTTTCACGCCTGAGCCTCGGGCCGTTGGAGTTCTCACAGCGGCTCCTTATCTCTTGTTATGGCTAAGTCAGAAACCCGGGTTTTAGGTGCCAACGTCTTGGCCCGGAATCCCGGTTCCTGACAGGATGATGGAGAAATAAGCCTGTCTGATGAGGTTGGTGGTCAATGTAGTAGGTGTCTTTCTATCCATGCAAGCAGAATAAATGAAGCCAACATTCAGTTTTGTGATAGCCACCACAAAGGCAGGAGATATGCTTGTTGAGTACCATAACTGGAAAGGTGCATTTTATAAGTTAAAAGCTGAACCAAGAAATGCAATCATAAAACCAAAATAGAATACATAGCATACCCAACATGTTCATCTTCTACTGCAATTTGGAGAGGGTAGGGAAGCTGAAAAGCCTGATGATGTACTAATAGAAACTCAAGGGATCTGCATCAAGATGCAACAGAGAGAAATATAGAAATGATATTCTCCCTTCTTTCTCCAGTTGAAGGATCCTTCATACTTTACAATGTTTCCGGGCTTCAGCACAGAAGGATGCATGGATTTTCTGTGACAATGAGAAGTCTCCTCACTGCAGCTTTGGGGCACCTTTCCTCGTTTGTTTGTTATTTCTCCTCAAGCATTTTGATATTATTTCCATTTCTGGCAAATATCTACTGAAAGCTATCCTGCAATTGTAGTGTTCTTACACAACATGAAAAACCTACAGAAGCTATTTGCCATTTTGTTCAAGTAGAAGAAAATATGAAGACTGACAACCCTAATGACACAAATAAACTAGAGCTCAGTCAAAACCTATCAAAGGAGAACTTTCAACACTTTGAAAGAGGACTGTAAGGATATCAAGTAGAAGGTTAGACACACTCACTTGAAGAAAGCAACTGAGTCTTCAAGACAAGACTTTGTTAGTCCATTTGTAAGTCAGTACTGTATAATTTTCAGCCTAATATATTCCCTTTTGTGATTTCTTCATATCAGCTAAGTTTTGCTGCCCAGGTACAAATGTCATTGCCATTATATCACCAATTTATACTGCTAATTTCATCTGGAAGTTGCTCCCTCACCTCCAGTCCCAGACAAGTCATATCACGCAGAATGCATCTCAGTTCTTTTTATTCCATCGCAATTAATTATAAATGTTAGGTTTGTTTAGAATTTACCTGCACTATTTATCATAGTTCAGTAGTAATTACTGTGTGACATGCACTAAGATCCTTGTTCAGTCCTATGCCTAAAAAATCAATAGTGTCACCCCTTAATGTATCAAAAGAAAATCCAGAGCAAATTTAATCAAGGCCATATCCTATGAAGTCTATTTCCTGCCCTGGTGCAGCAGTTGCTCATTTCTGTTCATATCCCATCTACTGCAAGGTCAAGAATAAGGTGACAGACAGGAGTTCTGATCTCATTCATTTCCCCATGTTAACAAGCTGAGGATCTTCCACTCCGCACCATAAATGGTCTTAAAGATTTAAAAAAGAGAATACAATAAATTTTACAGGTTTTAGAGGTTGCTGGCCTTGTATCTCCAAACATAATTGGGAACTTTCACTTAATGCTATCAGATGCCCTTGTCACTTTGATTTTGGAAGCATCTGTGTTTGTGTGTCTGTCAATGTCCATCTTCAAGGTAGCCTCCTATATTTGCCTTACCTATCTTTCAATTTTATAGTAGAAAGCTGAATAAAAACCTAGGTGAGGGGATGCAGACTATCAATTTACAAATGCTTTCCCTGCCATTCATGAGGTCCTTTTCCCTTCAATTATGAGTGAAAGCTTCTGAACCAGTAGAAGTGAATATATCTGCTTGCTCTGTCACTCCAGTTTCAACCAATTATGTGAAAGCACTGCAACAGCTGATTTCCCCAGATATGAAGGGATATTTGTGTATATGTTCTACAGAAAGTAATACATAACCATGATATTTGAGTGTACGAGCAATGAATATAAAATGCAACATTAATTCACTCTAAGCTTACCAGAAAGTGTAGAAATTTTATTCCTTTCTTCCACGAACAATTCCCACCAGCCTCATTTGTTCTATCTGATGATAGTTTCCATCGAACAGATTGGCTCAAATCAAATTCCTTTTGATTTTCTTTCTCAAAACTGTATTTTGTAGTGATTAATACTTTAAGTACTTTAGGAGACAAAGACTCCCAAAATTCATCAGCCAGCATGACTCGTGACCATGCTAGAATGTCCATACTATCCTAGCTGGTGGACACTGGGAGCTGTACTTCAAAAACCTCCCCGGCATTCTAAAACTGATGACAATTTAGTTTCATTAGGTACCCACAAAAAGTAGTACCTAAATAGAATTTTCCTCCTCATTCTCCCATATTTTTCATAGATTGGTTTACACTTCTGTAAGCTACCTTGAACCTTCAACAAAAGAGTTGTGTATAAATGCGATGAAAAAATAAATTTTCCATAATAGGAAGCAAAATTATCAGTAGAATAATGGAAGAAGGAGCAAGAAACATTGTTTATACAAGTTGAACATGTCTAATCCAGAATTCTAAAATCCAAAATACTTCAACTCCAAAATCATCCACACTGTTAGTTAAGAAAGTGAGGCCTATGCTTTCAGGTGGTTCAATGTAAATAAACTTTGCTTCATCCACAAAATTATTTTAAATATGGTACCAAATTACCTTCAGGTTATCTATATAAGGTTTATTTATTTATTTATTTATTTATTTGTGATATTTCTAACCCACCTTTCTCAAGCCCAAAGTCAACTCAAGGCAGCTTACAAATTGGCAGCAATTCAATACCATAAAAATCTACAATATACAATTAAAATATTTAAAACAGCATTATAAAATCAATATAAAATCAATACAATACAGAAACCATTAAAATAATATAATAACCAATGTCTTCCTGTTAATCTCACTTTCAGAAATATATAGGAAATATCAATGAATGTTGTGTATAGACTTCTTCAAGATATCTCATTATGTACATATATGCAAACAGGTATTCCAAAATCCAAAACATTTCTGTGTCCAAGCATTTTGAGTAAGGGATACTCAACCTGCATTAAGCCTCTATAAGTAATGATCTGTCAAAGTGACTTCAGCAAAAGAGACACTTCTGGCAGCCCATCAAGGGTTGACTGAACATTATTTCTATGTTTCCATTCTAGCCCTGAACTGCAGAAACAATGGGTTATGAACTATTTGGAAAACCAGATTTCAACAGAATAATTCAGTCCTTGACTACAATTCCGGCTGTCCTAAATGATAGGGATTTGGCACCAACAGCTGAGGCCTTTCAGAACTTTTTCACCGACAAAATATCGACCCTCCGCTGGGATATCCCAGCCACTCTTGATACAGTGAGTGAACTCGAGACTACGCCGCCACTCGGCGGGTCCACCTTCACCCGTTTCCAACTGCTGGACGCAGCAGCTGTCGATGGGATACTGGCTGCAGCTAGACCAACTACCTGCTCCCTCGACCCGTGCCCCTCCTGGCTGATTAGATCTTGCCAGGAGGGGCTATGTGGCCCCCTGGGAAAGATTATCAACAGCTCCCTTGAGCAAGGAGTGTTCCCAGGGGGGTTGAAAGAGGCAATGGTAAGACCGCTGCTGAAGAAGCCGAATTTAGATCCTTCGGCTCCCTCCAATTACCGATCTGTGTCTAATTTGCCTTTTTTAGGCAAGGTAATTGAGAGGGCAGTAGCGGATCAGCTGCAGTGGTTCCTAGACGACATAGCTGGGCTTGACCCCTTCCAGTCCGGCTTCCATATTGGGCATGGGACGGAGACCGTGCTTGTCGCCATTACAGATCAACTTTGCCGCCAGCTGGACCAGGGTGGATCAGCACTGCTTGTTTTGTTAGACCTAACAGCAGCGTTTGATACAGTAGATCACGCCCTGTTGACCCACCGCCTAGCCGTGACTGGGGTTAGGGGGACTGCCCTTAAATGGGTGGCCTCCTTCCTCCAGGATCAGGGACAGTGTGTGGAGGGGGGCGGGGGGGGCCCTCTGGGAGACTCCCATTAAGTTGTGGGGTCCCTCAGGGGGCCATCCTCTCCCCCTTATTATTCAACATCTATATGCGCCCCCTGGCCCAGCTGGTCCGCGACTTTGGTCTGGAGTGTTATCAGTACGCGGATGACACCCAGCTCCTGCTGAGATTGGACGACAGGCCGGACACCGTACCCGATTGTTTCCATCGATGCCGTGAAGCCGTGACTGGTTGGCTGCGTTCCAGCCAGCTGAAGGTGAACCCGTCGAAGACGGAGATCTTGTGGCCTGGTCGCCCTGGGCTGGCTGGGTGGCGGTTGCCTACCCTGGATAGCGAGCAACTTAGCCCGTCACCCCTTGTCAAGAGCTTGGGTGTCCAGTTGGACCCCTTGCTGACCATGGAGACCCAGGTGGCGTTTTACCATCTTCGTCAGGCTAGGCGATTGGCACCCTACCTGTCCAGGGATGACCTGGCCACGGTGATCCAAGCGACGGTCATCTCGAGATTAGACTACTGTAACACCCTCTACGTTGGCCTTCCCTTGTCGACAATCCAGAAACTCAAGCTGGTGCAGAATGCCGCTGCTCGCTTGCTGGTGGGAGCACCAGTGAGGGAGCATATTACTCCCATCCTCCGGCAACTGCACTGGCTTCCCATAGAGTACCGAATTGCCTTCAAGGTGTTGGTACTAACCTTTAAGGCCTTACACGGTCTAGGGCCTGCGTACCTGAGGGACCGCCTTGCCCCGTACGTTCCCCCGAGATCACTACGTTCAGAAGAGCAAAATTTGCTGCTGGTTCCATCGATCCGCTCCTGCCATCTATCCACAACTAGGCAGAGGGCCTTCTCTGTGGTGGCCCCAGTATGGTGGAACTCCCTGCCTGATGCTACCCGAGCGATTTCAGAGCTCGGCCCTTTCCGAAGGGCTTGCAAAACTGCCCTCTTCAAACTGGCCTTTGACTACCTGATCTGCCCTGAGGGGTTCATGCCTGGAGTCTTAGAAATCTAACTTCTATGGATTTTATTATACATTGGTTTTATGTTTTTATGTTTTTATGCTATGTATGGCTGCAGGTTGTATGCGCAGCTTGTTTTTATTGTATGTTGTGATCCGTCCCAAGCCTGCAGGGAGGAGCGGAATATAAGATCGAATAATAAATAAATAAACAAACAAACAAACATATTAAGGAATATTTGGGGAAAAGGTTATCCCAATTGCAAGAAATTGTTGGATATAATGGGTCATTTTCTGTCGCAGCTGGGTTTTATTTGTTTTTCAAAAAGCATTAATGGCAAGCAATCAAATATTGCTGAAATTAAGTAAAAATAGCATATTAGAAGTCTAGTTTTGTTCATATTCTGAGACAAAATGTGATTCAACAGAACATAAATCACCCATTTTAGTGAATGTTAAAGCAATGATAAACTAGTTCATAACACATCTCTAGCATTTTCAATTTTTAAAGAATTATCTAGCTGCAATCCCAATAACCACAGCATTTCACAAGGCAAAGTGTTCCACAATGCAAATGAAATTGGAGGAAGACAATTGTTGAGATTAAAAGGAATTGGCTGTGGGAGTCATTGTTTCTGGCATCAGTGGGGCCTTGACTCCATTTTGAGTTTTACTCTGAAGTTTTCAGCCTCCAAAATGTTAAAATCTATCCCCCAAGTAGATTTAGCACCTTGGATAGTTCCTTTATCTTTCAGAATAAACCTCAAGCAGAGTCATTCCCTCTGAAGCCCGGAGAAACCACTGAAGATTGGTTGGTCTGAAGGCAACTTATTTGGAGAGTCAATATTCAAGCTACAGTTTTCCTGATTTGTTGCTCAGTCTCATTACATTACATTGGATCTCTCAATGAACTATTTCCTAACCATATTCAGAAGAATACCATAATAAGAATACAATTCAAATACAGGCCTCTACATACATGAGTGTATGTGCCTGTCATTTTATGGGCACTGTGATGTATTGCTGTCTTCACTTTGCCATGTCCAATGCCCTGACTCTCTCCCAACCTACTTTAAAGCACAGAAGCACTTCCCTTGAGCATTCTATGCTTCACGGTAAACAGGAAGAACCAGAGAATCATCTGGCAACCTCCGTCCATAGCCAGATGTACAATTATTCCAGAAGTGCATTGTGGCAGGGTCTCAGCACTGATGTCCTCATTGTGCATCTGGCTATGAAGGTGTAACCACCAGATCCTTCTGTAAGTGTCTAGTTGCTTCCCCAAAATAAGTGAAGATGGTATATGACTCAGTGTAGTGTAATTTTCACATGCAGGATGTTGAATTGAGGCCAAGGTGTCATACATTTTAAAGTGAAGGAAAGCAACTTTTTTCAATTTCTCAAATCAACTAGCATTTTCCAATTCTCAACACCCTAAAAAGAACCCATAGATGTCGAAACATCTATACCTTATAGTGAATATATAGAAATAGAATAGGGTGGGTGTTTACTGGGCTTTCCGTGCCCCCTGTGTTTTGTTTCATTTTACACCTGTGAATTAGAAGAGTGAATGTGAACTAGGGCAGCGAAAAGGCTTTACTTCTGTACAAATATTTGGAGGATGGAGAGAATTAAATGTATCTGTTATTAATATGATTGCTTTTCTTTGTTGTGATAAGAGAAAATGTAGCTGTTTAACGACAGCATTTTCTTTTTATCTAATCAACCAAGTCCCATTTGTAGCGACACTGGAGAGGCTGAAAGAATGCATGAATGCATTTATTTCCAGGTGAATAAATGTGTTGGTGTAATTGGACTCTTCATCCTTACCTATTGTGATCAAAAACAGAAAGCAAAGGTGAGAACAATCTCTCCTGTTTATTGGACTTTGTGGTAACTTGGTAATAGAAATGTGTAGTTTTCAGATGTCTAGTGCTAATACCCCAAAAAAATCATAAATAATAAAATGAAGCAGAAAACAAGCAACGGTAAGTCTCTCCAGAGATGTCTGGTTAGTTCTGCCAGCCACCAGACTATAGGGGAAAGAAGTGTTACAGATGAAGGAATGTAGACTTGAGCACTTTCAGTAAATGCAAGAAGGAAATTCCAGACATTGGATTGTATTCCCAGAACTATGTGCAAGTCAGATCGATAGACTGCAAAAAAAGATCAAAGCTGAGGGTTGAAAGGGACCAAGGAGGTGTCAGTTCCAGTCTGTGGCACAGATGGAAAACCATCTGCCCTCCATTTAATACCTCATTGCACTCCCTCAAGACCAGGCACAAATCACCTTCCACAGCTATCACCATAAGCAAAGTACAGGTGTTTGCCCATCAAATAACAAATACAAACAGATTGCTCAAGCCACACAGCCAGCCAGGACTGCTACTGTGAAGGACAAAATGCACATCTGTTGATATGTCACATAAATGGGTAGGTGGTAAAAGAGCTGCTGTCTGTCAAGTCATTCCCAACTTATGGCAACCCCTAAGGTGAGCCTAACACCCAGTTTTCTTGAAAAAAATTGTTTGGGGAGGGGAGGGTGCAATTACCTTCCTATGAAACTGAGCGAGTATGACTTACCCAAGTCACCCAGTAGGTTTCTGTGGCCGAATAATTATTCAAACCATGATCTCTGAAAGTCAAAGTCCAATACTTAAACTAGCCCATTATATCAATAGTAGCAAGCAGCTGTTCATATTTGTTTACTTAGCTACTTACTTACTTACATAAGAGAATGGAACAGAGACAAATAGCAATAGCAAGATTGAAAAAAGCTGGTTTAAATCCAATTGCCAGCTGTAGCTGAAGCAAACTCATTAAATCATGGAACATGCACAAGAGTTGATTTACCAAGTTTAGTCTGAGATTATCAATGGTCTTTAGGTCAAAGGAAGCCTCACTATGCAAAGTTAAACCAAATCATTTTGCAGTGGATTTCTTTCACTGGCAAAAGCTCCGGCCCTTTGTGCAGAAGCTTGTTTAGTGAATAACACAGAGAAGGTGATGGCGGGGAAAGAGACAGTCAGGACATGATGATCATGTCCACTTTGGCTCTGCTTCTTTCTGTACCTAACTTCAGCAAAGCCTCCACTGAATTATCTCAGGTTAATGTGACCCCATAGTAGAATTGGTAGAACTAGCCATTTTACAATCCTCAAAATGATGTTGGAGGTGACCAAACAGTCACTCTTACCAACTTCATCTATTACAAGATACACCTGTGTGACATGTCATCTGTCCTGGGTCCTATATTATGTATTCTCGCATGGGATGGTCTAGATCAGTGGTTCTCAACCTGTGGGTCCCCAGGAGTTTTGGCCTACAACTCCCAGACATCCCAGCCAGTTTACAAGCTGTTAGGATGTCTGGGAGTTGAAGGCCAAAACATCTGGGGACCCCCGGGTTGAGAACCACTGGTCTAGATGGCCATTGTGGTCTCTTCCAACTCTATTATTCTTTTCTAGCTTGTTCTCCTCCAGTGAAGTGGAATATGCTATCTACCGTTAATAAAGTTGCCAGAGTGAAAACTGGAGACAGCTCCTGTCCTTTTAATGATTTTGTAAGTGGGGATTTCATGAAGCAGGCACAGGAAATATTTCCAATTTTCACTCTGGTAACCCTAGATGATAAAAGATTTAACGGCCAGTCCAGTAGGTTTCTATCATTAGAAAGGTGATGGTTCCATTTTGACCTTTGCATAAGGCAGAAAAATGCATGTAGAAAAAAGCTAATAGCAGCTTGGAAAAGGATGTTTGAATGAAGTGCTTAATGTATACCTTGCCATCAGCTTTTCTTCTTCGGATCACCCCTTCATCTACATATGAAGCAAGAGAGCAGGTTCAAGAGGTGTTTCAGAGGAATAAAAAGGAGAATATATAAAGTAGGGGTGGGAGTTAGGGGACTACATTCCCCCATGCCCTTGGAGAACAGCAAGCCCCATCAAAAACAAACAACACAGGAAGTAGCCATTCAATGCTAATCAAGGTGGCCAATTGCAACATTCACACTTGCCTCAAGCAGACAAGAGTTCTTTCTCTCGCCCTGGGCATTCCACAGATATATAAATCTTACTTGCCTAGTTTCCAACAAACCTCTGAGGATGCCTGCCATAGAGGTGGGTGAAATGTCAAGAGAGAATGATTCTGGAACATGGCCATACATCCCGGAAAACTCACAGAAACCCAAAACAGTTTTTGCCCTCAAAACCTCCAAAACCTTCAACATATTTTTGTCCTTTCCTGGGCTGCAACATTACAGTTGTAGATCTCTCCAGACATCATGCCTGCCCATCACTTCTGAAGAATTGAACTTACTTGACCTGTCCCTTGAAGGAGCATGCTCCTGAAGCAGTACACATGACTCAGAACCCCTTTTCTACTAAGGACAGCTATTCAGTTGTATGGAAATGTCAGAGATGATCTGAAGTCAGAATTTCAGAAGAATTTAATCTTAGAATCTGGAATTCTTCCAGCTTCCTTTGACAAGATCACAATTTTTTTTAAAGATTTCTAGTTCTTTCTGCTGAGGCATAACAGTGGCCAAACTGAGCAAGCAACACATATTATCTTGCATTGGTGAATGCTGAAGTATTCATCTTGATGATATCAAAGCCATTCCAAAAAGGGACCCCCAAAACATAATCTAACATTTTATTATTATTTATTAACTTCGATTTAGTATACCGCTCACTCCGGAGCTATTTGAAATAAAACAATTAAGCAGTTTTCACAACAGATTAAAACATATTAAGAGAACCCTCAGCAAAGGCTGGGGGACGGGATAAAAACCTGGGGGAACCATAGGCTAAAGGCAATGTGGTTGAATTAAGAGCTGAACGCCTTCCTAAAAAGCCAAGTCTTCAAGGCCTTGCGAAAGGGCAGGAGAGCGCGGATGTTAATCCATATTTGATTTTTTGATTTTTAGAAAGATGCTTTCTAAACTAAAATTACCAATTAAAGACCAAGTGATGGCAAATATGTTGAATGTTAGAAGAATGGGATATCTCACAAAAATGTAGTGGAGCAGAGATGATGCCCAATCATCATGTTGCAGTTCATGCTTCAAGAGCACAGAGAAGCCTGAGAAGTTGGGCATTGGCACTGCCAATTGAAATGTCTAAGATATTTAACCCTGTGAGCCTGGTTTCAGTAAAATCCCAGAGAGCCAATGTATTATAGAATGTGTGAACTCTTCTCCATCATCCATGGATGTTTTGCCAAACTCAGGGCCCTTCCACACAGCCCTATATCCCAGATAATGTGGGATTTTCTGCCTTGATATTCAAGGATATTGGGCTATGTGGAAGGACCCTCAAGCTCTTACACTTCATCCACATAACTTCAGGCCCCACTCATGACAGTGTCCAATGTGTGATGCATCTACTGGTGGTTGACTGGGAGAGTGCAGAAGAAGACCACAATTCCCATTATCCCCATACTGCTGCTGTTTTTAAAAAAATGATTTTTATTGAGTTTTAAGAAATAGACGAAACAAATGACAAAATATGTACATGTTCAACACGAGAGGCTCAGTAGTGTGGGATAGTTGGGATGGGTAAGTGTGGGGCGAGGGGGGGGGGGGGTGGGATAGGGAGGTGGGGCGGAGGTGCGGGGAAAGGGTGGATACAGACTAACAAACATATGTTCTAATTGACTTCCATTCAGTCTTGAGGTGGTTATCATCTTTTCTTTGTGTCTCAAAGCTGACTATCGCATCAGAGATAGAAAGAGCTTTGTTGTGGTTCTCTCTCTCTCTCTCTCTCTCTCTCTCTCTCTCTCTCTCCTCCTTTTTTAAAAGATATTATTAAAGAGAGAATTTTTATGGCCCCTTGGACCATTACTTGTCTTTGTATGAGTTTATAGGACTCCAGTCTGTTCTCCTTGTTGAACCTGTATTTTTTCTCAGGAGGAAGGTAAGGGTATCCATGTCTCTTATGTCATATAGTTTACCTAACCAGTCTTCTATTTGGGGGATTTTGTCAGTTTTCCAAAGCCTGGCGAACACTATTCTCACCACTGTTATCATAAAGGTAAAGAGGATCTCATTGTTTGTGTCCATGTTTCTGTCTTTATCTGTTAGGCCCAGAAGGTAATAATCGGGTTTCAAGGGGAAATTTACTTTTAGTATTTTTTGTGTAGTCTTGTGTATATCTCTCCAGTATTTAAGTGTTATGGGGCAAGACCACCACATGTGGATATAGCTTCCCACATGATTGTGACATTTCCAACATTTTGCCTGGCTGTTCTTGTACATAATTCCAATTTTCTTAGGCGTAATGTGCCATCTGTGGAACATTTTGAGCCAGTTCTCTCTTAGGTCTGTCGCATAAGTGTATTTGATTTTCTTGTTCCAAATAAGTTCCCATTCCTGTAATTTGATTTGTCGGCCTAAGTTCTTAGCCCAGTGGATCATGCAACTTTTAACACTTTCCGACTCAGTGTCCCACTCCAATAATTTGTTATAAATAGTTGTTATACTTTTTTTCCAGATTTGATAATATTTTCCCATAAGTCTTCTCCCTCATGGAAGCCCGATTCTTTATCCTGCTTAAATGTCTTTTTTAATTGTATATATTGAAACCAGTTTATGTTTACCATTTGGAGTTTCAGCTCTTGAAGGGTTTTTAAATCTATGCTCCCACCGGCTCTGTTCAGAAGGTGTTTATATGTTGGCCAAGTACTCCATCCCTGGAGTCTACGATGTTCTGCCTCTAAGGGTGATATCCAGAGGGGGATTTTCGTATAAAAGAATCTGATGTGTTTGTTCCACACTCTCATTAAGGCCGATCTAACGAAGTGGTTGCCAAAGTTCTTTTCAATCCTTGTCCGATTGTACCACAAGTAAGCATGCCAACCCACCCGTAGATCAAAGCCTTCGAGTGTTAGCAAGTTTTCTTTCTTTAATGAGACCCATTCTTTCACCCAGGTGAGGGCACATGCATCAAAGTACAAGGTTAGGTCTGGGAGACCCAGCCCTCCTCTAGATTTTTTGTCTTTCATTATCTTATGTTTAATTCTTGGCCTTTTGCCGAGTCGTAATCCTTTTATTTCTCTATCATTTCTTATATCCCTTATTAGAATTTCTAACGCCATGATATAAATCAATGGAGAAAGGGGACAGCCTTGGCGGGTGCCCTTAGTTATTTTGAATTCTTCTGTCAAAAGGCCATTTACTAAAATTTTTGCCCTTTGATCTGTATAAATTGCCTTGGTTGCGTTTTTAATTTGATAACCTAGATCCAATTCGTCAAAAAGCCGTTTGAAAAAGTCCCAGTTTAGGTTATCAAAAGCTTTTTCCGCATCCACCGACAGTAAAGCCATTTCTCTTTGTGGGTTGGATTCGTAAAACTCAATGGTGTCCAAAATTATGCGAAGGTTGTCCTTCGTACTTCTGTTCGGGAGAAAACCCGCCTGTTCTTCCCCCGTCCAGTTTTTCAGGAAAGCTTTGAATCTAGTTGCCAGGATGTGGGTAAAAATTTTGTAGTCGACGTTGACTAACGAAATAGGCCTAAAATCTTGTACTACTGGAGTGTCCTCTGTTCCTTTCTTTATTAATATTATCACTGCGTCTGTCCATGTAGGTGGGATATTAAACTGATTAAACTGCTGTTTTTTTTAAAACTGATAACCTGATAAATAAATAAATATTTTTTAAAGGGCAACAAGTTTCAGGGTCTGTCATTAGCTTCTGAAAGATAAATAGAATGTTTTCATGTCTCAAGGGAAGAATAGTGATCCTTCCAGCTGCTTTTATCTTTGTGTGATTTTGCATTGTACCATGCTAGTCAAACAAAAGCTAGTCTTTTCTGTACATTTTTGTTTGTGTGCATTATGGTGACTGAGTTTTCAAAATGATGCTTCCTTTCACTAAAATCACCTTAACTGCAGTTATGTTAAGCCTATTGTATATTGTTTATTGTATGCCATTTTTTTATGGAAACTTGTGTATGATGTTATCCGCCCCGAGCCGGCAGGGAGGGGCGGAATACAAGATGGAACAAATAAATAAATAAATAAATAAATAAATGTAGCCATAGCCATTTTTAGAAAATGTGTACAATCCATAAAAAAGTGGGGGTTATTAATAATACAAAGACTTACAAAAAAATTTCAAAAAATTTCTGAAATGTAACGTAATTAATAACGAAATTCGTTACTAGTTCTTATTCCAGCGCATGCTTATTCCAGATGGTTTTGGCTTACAACTCCCAGAAATCCTAACAGCTGGTAAACTGGCTGGGATTTCTGGGAGTTGTAGGCCAAAACTGGAATAAACCACACTGAATTCCAGATGGGACTCCAAATAGAAAGGAGGGAAGGAGGGAGGGAGGGAAGGAGGGAGGGGGGTATTCTATTCTTGGAAGCAGCAAAAAGGAGGAGGAGGAGGTTGGTGCAATCACAATGTATCGTCAGGTGTGAGGGGAAAACAAGCAAGTCTATAGGGGTGGTTTCCATCTCTATAGGGGTGGTCTATCCACTCATAGTATCAGGTAATCTTTGCAGGAATACGGGTCAGTTACTTGTAATCCACAATTACATGTGTTGTAATCCACTCGGGAGTGATCTCAATAGCCGCGCAGAGAAAAATGCAGAAGAAGCCCAGGCTGCAGTGCTGGCTGGGGGAGAGAATGCCATCAGGCCAGCTGAGCCAGCAGATCAACAAGGGTGGTTCCCGCAAAGGAAATAGACAAGCAGTTAATGCATCTCCCCAAGCTGATTGTGGAATGCTCTGCTTGTCTACTTCCCTTTGCAGGAACCACCCTTGTTGATCTGCTGGCTCAGCTGGCCTGATTGATGGTATTCTCTCCCTCAGCCATCGCTGCCGCCTGGGCTTCTTCCAGGGTAACTTACACAGTACACACACCAGAGTCCTGTCCCTGCCTTCTGTCTGGTTGGGGGAAGCATGCTAAAGGTTTGCCAAAACCGCAGACATGAGGAATGGATGGCAGAGGCAATGGATCGATCCATTCCCTCTGCCATCCATTTCTCATGTCTGCGGTTTTGGCAATGCTTTAGCTTGCTTCCCCCTGCTTCCCCTGACCAGACTGAAGGCAGGGACAGGACTCTCTGGTGTGTGTGTGTGTGTACTGTGTAAGTCATCCTGAAAAGTAATTTTGGAGGACATAGATATTTCTGTTAGAAGAATCTCTGCTGAGAGGGGAAGATACGATCTAATTACAATAATTAAGAAAAATGGCGGCCCCCAGGTTCAGTAAGGAAATTATACTTCTGGGTTGGAGCATGTGGTTCAAAAAACAATTAAATTAGCTTTTTATACGAATTTAATCCAATTTCAAATAATTTTTAAACCGCAGAGACCAACTCTAGTGTGTATGTGTGATCTCCATGCAGCTAACATTGTCTTTCTGTTTAATCTTTCTGTCAGCAAGAAGAAATTTTTGTTCCAGTGCAGGCTGAATGCAGTCAACCAGTTACTAAATGGGAACTTTTCATAGTGTGCATGTAACTACCTGTAAGTTGGCTGCCTGCATTCTCCAACATAATGGTAAAGAAAATCTTCCTAGGAACATCCTTGCTTTCCCGAATTTCAGATTAGATGAAGAATTGTGGAACAATTTCCTGTACTACCTGACAGGGCAATACACAGGATGACTTTATGTATTGTAAACAGCATGGTAAATTACCATTTTGTTTTCAGTGCCATGCTGTCCAGGGAATTCTGTGAGGCATAGTTCAAAACAGAAATGTTTTCAAGCTCTGGGAAAGATGCCTTCACAAGATGTAAATCAATGCTACACAGAATGGTAGTCCACGAACCAGTGGTCTCCAAGCTGTTGGTTGGCAGCCCCCAGTGATTTTCCAGTAAAGAAAGGAACAACTGTAAATCAATTGACACAGACATAGTACCAGTCTTAACACACTGGAAACAATTGCTAGTCCCCTGCATCAAACAACTTGGGAAAACTAGATAGGAAGGTCAGTTGAAAAAAGAACAAGGGTCTTGTTGGTTTAATTGTTATGTTGAAAAGGAAATTTCAGTATGGCAAGTAACACCTCATAAAATTCTCTACAGCTCTTAAAGGGTCAGGATTTATGTCCCTTATTTCATATGGCAACATTAGATGACCTTGAAGCAGCTTGGACTGGATCCAAGAAGTTCTCCACCTCTATCATCCCCACACATGTACTGCATTATATGGCCAGTGTGATCCCATATAATGCAGCTCAATACAGTTCATCCTACAGTACATGAGTCTACTTTGTTCATATAATGCAGTTCAAACTTCATTATTTGACAGTGAAGATCCAGACCAACTTGCTTCGATTATAAATTTTCATTCATTTATCCTTTCACACCACAGAAAGAGAAAATCAGTTTGAGTTCCTGCTCTTGCTGCTCCTTCTTATTATTGGTACTGCTCACCTGCACACTCAGGCCCCTTCTACACTGCCATATAAACACAGGTGTATAAAATCAATATTATCTGCTTTGTATTGGATTATATGGCAGTGTAGACTCAGATAATCCAGTTCAAAGCAGATAATGTGTGGCTGCACTTTCTCACCATCAACCCCACTTCCCTTTTGTCCATCAGCTTTCTCTCTTTGATAGGCCATAGCCATTGGGCATGTGGGATAATGGGCATGGCTTGGGGAGCCGGAGAGTAATCCACCATCCTCTGCAGTAGGCTAATGAATTTTCTCACCTGTGAGTCTCTTTGTGCTAGCTCATTGCTAATCAGGTACTGCACTCTCCAGCTCCCCAAGCCATATAGCCAATGCATGCAAAATTGTAATTTACTTTTCTGACTGAAACCCAAGAAACTCAAAGCCAGCAGCTGGTGGCACCATTCATCTGCCCCCTATCTGCTTACAAAATGTATGTTTGTGCAGAAGAAAGCATGAGATGAGAAGGCTGGGCTGCATCCCAAGCACAGTATGGCTCCCCTTTCAGCCTCTCTCCTTATGCATGGTGGATTTGTCACTTGCGGGCTAAAGCAACTATTGTTCTAGTGCTTCTGCTTCAAGGTCATCTAATGTTGCCATATGAAATAAGGGACATAAATCCTGACCCTTTAAGAGCTGTAGAGAATTTTATGAGGTGTTACTTGCCATACTGAAATTTCCTTTTCAACATAACAATTAAACCAACAAGACCCTTGTCTTTCCAAGTGCAACGTCTTGGCAAACATCTACTTCCTTCTATTCAAAGATTGTAGAGCAGTGTATCTCAACCTTCCTAATGCTGTGACCTTTTAATACAGTTCCTCAAGTTGTGATGACCCCCAGATCTCCCCGGATTCAAACCTCTGACATGTTGGTCTTCAGTCTTGCTGGCATAAGGGTTTATAACCCATTGCGCCACTGGGGGCTCCTCACTTCATAACTGTAATTTTGCTACTGTTATGAATCATCATGCAAATATCTAATATGCAGGATGTATTTTCTTTCACTGGACCAATTTGGCAGAAATACCCAATACGGCCAAATTTGAATACTGGTGAGGTTGGGGGGATTGATTTTGTCATCTGGGAGTTGTGGTTGTTGGGAATTATGGTGAACCTACAATCAAAGAGCATTCTGAACTCCACCAATTATGGAATTGAACAAACCTTGGCACACAGAATTCCCAGGACCAACAGAAAATACTGGAAGGGTTTGTTGGACATTGGCCTTGAACTTAGGAGTTGTAGTTCATCTACATCCAGAAAACACCGTAGACTTAAACAATGATAGATCAGGACCAAACTTGGCACAAATACTCAATATGCCAAAATGTGAACATTGCTGGAGTTTTGGGGGGAAAGACCTTGACATTTGGGAGTTGTAGTTGCTGGGATTTATTGTTCACCTACAATCAAAGAGCATTCTGAGCCCCACTAACAATATAATTGAGCAAAACTTCCCACACAGAACCCCCATGCTTGAAGCGACTTGTTAGTGCGAGTCTCCCTACAGCCTCACATGCTCTTCCTCACCCGCACACCACACTGCCATGCGCTGAGCACACCTGCTCTCCCCTCCCTGCTTGGAGTCTCTGAAACAGCCCCCCCCTGAGCTGTGAGGCCGGCCAATCACAGTGGAGAAGGGCTTTTGGTGGGAGGATTCACTGTTTGTTTCCAAAAGAAGAAAAGAACAGGCAGAGAGATCTTCAGCATTCTCTGCAAAATGGGTTCCTGAGACCATCAGAAATAAGTGTTTTCTGATGGTCTTTGGTGATTCCTCTGAAACCCCCTCGCAACCCACCCACCCCCCCCCCCCCCGGAATCCCCATGGATACTCCATAGATACTCAAGGCTTATTATATACAATAGCATAGTAAAATGATGTTACTTATTTGGAATGGAAAGGTTTGCTTTTAGGATTTCTAAAATTATTTTCAAACTGTGTACGGTTGAATCCATGGATGCAGAATCCATAGATACAGAGGGACAACTGTTCTCTGATTCAATGTTAGTAGTTAATTCAAGGAGATTGAGCAAGGAGGGGAGAATAAAGAAAAGGAAAAGTGTTTAGTGTGATTAGATTAACCCCCCATTGGTTAGATCTGAAGTATTATCGGAAAGCAATCTATTTTCTCACTGTTAAAACTGTCAGTATGCATTTCACTGGAAAAAACAGGTTTCTGTCTAATTTAACTAGTTAGCAGCTTCCTTTGCCTAAGGCTATACAAGTCTTGTAATGTTAAAAGCTGCACATCGCCTTCAGAGTTACATGATGTTGCCAATGAATCAAAAGGAGAATATCTAAGTGCATGGAAATCTGCTTCATCTGCTAAAAGAAGGCAAAATTTGGAGAGCCAAGTTCATCTGTGCATTTAAAGGATTTGTACTACTGCAAAAAAAAGTATCAGTGGGTAAAATAATGTGACATTACAATCTTAAAAAGAGATAGAAACTAATTTAAACCAATTACATTATATTTTTTCAGACACAAAGGGGTAACCTAATAAATTTTAATTTTAACTTCATTGATTGATTTAAATTGGTCTTTCAGCATTATCTTAGTTCCAGAATTAAGTTATTATACAATTAAAGAGACTATACTAAGAAGAAATACATTTCACATTTTCAGCTGGGTCTTTAATAAATACAAATGTCTATAAGAGTTTTGTTCATGATTAGAATGCTAGCTTCATTAATTCAAAAGTTGAATAAGATTGTAGATGAACAAATAGTAAGAGTAGTTTGAAAAGATGCTGTTTTTCTTTATATCCACTTTTTCCTTCTATATTCTACCAGTGGTTCTTAGCCTGTGGATCCCCAGGTGCTTTGGCCTACAACTCCCAGAAATCCCAGCCAGTTTACCAGCTGTTAGGATTTCTTGGAGGTGAAGGCCAAAACATCTGGGCACCAACAGGTTAAGAACTACTGTCCTACACCAAGAACAACTGCAGAACCTAAAATATGAAGCTTTCATCTCTGCTGGAATCTACATGGAAATCGGCAGACTAAAGAAAGGACTTTATTGCCCAGTGAAGCAACTGTAACCTGACCCTATGATGTAAATAAAAGAAGGCAGGGCGAATTTGAATGGCCTGGGAAATTGGAAATATGACATGAATAATTCTGGGAACAGATTTACCCTCATCAAATTCATTGTCAAGTTCACAGCCAAGTTCATGGCCAAGTCCAGAGTATATTCAGTGATTGCATTGATGAGGCGGGTGGTGGAATTATTGATTTCTAATTAGGTAACAATAATAAAAGTTGCCCTTAGTTAACCTAATCACGTGTCTGGCCTCTTCATTTGTGGGGGTGGTGAGACAAAAGGAAAGGTTAAGAAGTTGAGGTTATATGAGAACAAGAAAGGAAATGAAGGGTTTTTTTTTTAAAAAAAGGCAGATGAGAAATCATTTTTCTGAAAATTCGTGCAACTCAACATGGTTGCAGAAAATCACCAATAACATTTTCATTCTAGTGCACGCTTCTATGCTAAACTTTAGTGACATTAAGGCATGAATTTTATAGTTCTACCACCTCTAAAATACATAATATGTTTCCGTTTATTGATGATTAACATTAAACCATTTCAACTATAATTCTACATTTTATCTAAAGCCCATATCACACCATACCATCATATGTTATACCATCATAGCAGTGCTATGGTTCAGCAGCCACTTTAAGTGTGGCTGTCTCATTTTACTGTGAGAATGACCAGTTATTAGATGTGATCTGGGTATGGTCTGGTAATGGTTATCCCTCATTTAGGGATTCCCAAGGAAATACTCAGCATGAAATCTCAGACGACTTCCATTTTTAGATTGGGGAGGACCAGATCTATTTTGTGTGCCCTATGCTCTGCAACTGATTTTTTTTCTATTTTTAAAATATAAAAATGGTTTTGGTACTATAGTGCAGTAATGCTGGGATCTTGACCTATTCAATGACTTTTTTCTTTTGCATGGGGGTTATTTGCCAAAGATTTCTTCACTGCTTTCCATGTGCCCCGTCTCGAGGTGTAAGGAGAGGCGAGTAATAAAATATTATTTCCTTAGTACCGCACATCAGTATTACCACAGCAGTGGTGTGTGTGTGTGTGTGTGTGTGTGTGTGTGTGTGTGTGTGTAAACTGTAAAAGTGTTAAGGGATTATTACAGCTTTGAAATCTTAAATGAAGTGTTTTTTGAACACGACAACCTAAACTGATTAGCATGAAAAATACTTTTGTTTTTCACAGGAGAAAGGTATCAACAATGGCTCTTTTTGTGTCACCTCTCACAATGCAAGATCTGGGCAATGATGGGTGCACTGTAATGATGCCATGCTGTAATAGCGTTATTAGGCTTAATGAGTACAAGTGAAGCAATTTTGAATCAGGCAACCTGAAACAATTGATTCATGTGATAACCACCTTTTTTCATAATAGAATGACATAAAAAGTGGTAGGGGTTGCCATGGTTGGTCTGTCTTCCTTGTTACATCTCATGATAAGAAATTTGTTTAGTGATGAATATATGATGATGTTTTACCATAATTGCATTTTTATGGAGACATATAGAGGGGAGGGGGAGAGAGTACCAACAGCCATGAAACATATGGTTGGGTAAATGAGGTGGTTATAATGACACTGCAGAAACCTATGGAAATGACAGCACATATATGGCAATGATGAGAAACATAGTGTCAACAATCAGCTATCATGGTAAGTGCAGCTGAAGCAGTCTTTGGATGGTAAAGCCCAGGCATGGGCAAACTTCGACCCTCCAGGTGTTTTGGACTTCAACACCTACAATTCCTAACAGCCTACTAACTGTTAGGAATTGTGGGAGTTGAAATCCAAAAACACCTGGAGGGCCAAAATTTGCACATGCCTTATAACCCAACACAATAACATAGTGTAATAAAGACCTAAGCTAGTAGTTCTTACTCCTATGGCCATTCTTTGTCTCTGAGTAGAGATCTTACTAGATAAAGATGGCCTCTGCATGAAATGTGGTAAGACTTTGGGCTCATCCATACTTGCTGGTTAATCCAGGGTCTGGTCCCATAGCCAGTCACACACACCATCCCAAACCTACAGTGGGGGCAGTCAGAGTCCAACCAATCCAGCTGGATTGAGACTACATTAGCGCCATTGGACAGCAGGACCAGTTCAAGTCTGATCCATTACCAGTGTTTTAAGACTCTGTATGTGGCTTCTTCTAGGGGCAGTTGGAGCATTTCAACTGATAGGCACAGGGAAAGATTTGGTGGGAAGGAGTGGCTTGTGTGGACATAGAATCAGTCTGAATTTGATCTGGTACTGCCATCCTCACACCAAAGCTGCAAAGTTGCTCTGGAGTTTCAATGGCAGAATGTTGTGGCAACTGTAAAGACCCAAGTTCCCTACCACTGTGGTGCAGTAGCTCCTTCTCATAGGGAATCTTGATGCCACACAGCTGAAAAGGGCATGAGGCAGATTACTGACAAAAGAAAGGGAATAAAATGCTGGCTGCCCTATCTCTCATTGCACTGTTGTGTTTAAAAATATGTGTGGTCGCTGTCACCTGGCAGGAGCAAGCTTAAATCTGTTTGAGTTATCACACAATAGAATTGTGAAATATGTGTTGCTTAGATGCAAGTTCTCCTTTGGTTTATGGTGTGTGAATCCTGTAATTCTTCACTACATACCTACTGCCAAGTTTTTTGCCATTGTGTATGCAGTTAGAGTTCCAGAGGTTTCTGAGAGTGTGTTAGAAGAATAAGATGTGAAACATTAAAAGAGAATAGTTAATTGATTTATAGCTTGACTGTCTCTCATAATTAATTATTATTCATTCTGATTAATTGTTCAGTTCATTGTTTAATTAATTGTTCATTGTTGAGAACTAGCATGGTCTAGCAGTTTGAGCCCTGGAAACCAGAGTTTGAATTCGCACTCAGCCATGGAAACTCCCTGGTTGAGTTTGGACAAGTCACACACTCTCAACATTCAGAGGAAAGCAAAGGTAGACACCCCCACCCCTGAGTAAACCTTGTCAGGAAAACCCCACCTTAATGACACCATAAGTTAGAAATAAGTTGAAGGCATGTAGCATCAACAGTAGACTGGGTGGCTCTTTTGGTCTCTTCAACTCTATGGTTCTATGATAATGGTTAATGTTGTGAGCAACCCTTTATTTGTTATTTACTGTATTTATACCCTGCCTTTCTCAACCTCATAGGGGACTCAAGGCAGCTTACGTATATAGGCAACAATTTGATGCCAAAAACTCACATTATATATATATATATATAAAACAATCATTAAAATGTATGAAACCTTAAAACCACTTACAGTAGAGTCCTGCTTATCCAACATAAACGGGCTGTTGGATAAGCAAAAATATTGGATAATAAGGATGGATTAAGGAAAAGCCTGTTAAATGTCAAATTATGTTATGATTTTACAAATTAAGCACCCAAACATCATGTTTTACAACAAATCAACAGAAAAAGCAGTTCAATACATGGTAACATTATGTAGTAATTACTGTATTTACGAGTTTAGCACTAAAACATTGCAATGTATTGAAACAGCTGTGGATCTGGGCGGGAGCCAGACTGGGTTGAACAATGCAGAAGGTTGGATGAGCGAAGGTTGGATAAGCAAGACTCTACTGTATTTAAAATCACACAATCCAGTATCATAGTCTGTGGCCTCCCAACCTTCTGAACAAGTAATTCACACAACTAGTTTCCTGTGAGCTCAAGGATATCTCAGAAACATTTGTCTTTCTTATTGACTCTGTTTGGTTGTGAGAATTAGATTGCACTAATGTCCAGGAATAAAAAGAATAAGATCTATAGTTACTTATTTTCACAGCCTTTGTTTCCTTTTCCTTTCTTACTAGTCATCAAAATAGTGGTGCTATTTCAAAATAAAGGGGTTGCCTATGATATTTTTTCCTGCAAATGCTTGTTTATGCGTTTGAGACACAGTTGGAAGTGTTATAGAATCTGGCAGCAAATCCCACAGTATTTAAGGGGAACTGCATACTGGTCTTCAAATAAATCTATATGCATTTAGGTCAGAGCCATCCTGGAATAGGAATATGTTTTGGAAAATAACATGAGATTTCTTAAATCCTCCCAGACCTTATGTAGGAAACTTGTTAAGCTAAAATTGTATTTTGGCTAGAAGAGTCTTAGATTTTTAAACTTCACATGGAAATCTGCATCTCAAGAATGAAATTCCAATGTTCATCTCATGCCAAGTTTTATTTTATTTAAAACCGAGTACTTTCTAACTTTTCTCACTTTTTGCTTGAAACTAACTTTATTCTGCCTTATGAATTCCAGATAATTTGAGGGAGTCGCAATGGAGAAGGGATAGGAAAATGAGATAGCAGGGGTGGAAATGTATGCCTGCTGCTTTATTCATAAAAAACACTTTAGCGAGTGCATTTAGTAATTTGCTACTGTAAGCACTCACAGACGCTGCTTTCAGTGCAGGTCCCTGACACTGTATTTAGTTCATACTTTGACAGCACAGCTAAAACTTCCATTTGTATGCATTTATTCTGGTTCACACATTATGTTATCAGTCACTTTCAATATTTCAAAGTCACAGCAGTCTTTTTTTCCAACACACATTTGTCATAAGGAACTGCCTTGATTACTGTTATTACATACTGCAGCTTCCAAGTAAGGAAAAGGACTTACGACTAGGCCCGGAATATTGAAATTGCTCAATAAAACAATAGTTTGAACAATATGTTAGCAGAGCAGACTGATATCAATTGGTATTTTAAGTGGTGGGGACGGGAGGCAATATACTAAAGTTATAAAATCAGTTTAGAATTTGAGAATCTCTATATATAAAAAGAGATCTGTCATCATGAGAACCTTAAAAACAACAAAACCACTGAACAGACACACACCAAATTTGGCCACGGAACGCCAAACAGGACAAGGTGTGACCAACAACCAGAAAAATTACACAAAAACAAAACAACTTCCAAATCGAATAACAAACTGCTGGAGGATGGCACAGGGCACACGCGCGGCTTGGCCAGTTCAGAGAATTTTTCACCGAGACAACGGGCCTTGGCGCGCCAGCCAATCAGGAGCTGGCTCTGCCCCCTCTCCCTCACCGCAATTCCCCCTCCTTCCCTCTAGCCTTCCTTTCTTCCTGATGGATAGGAAGACACCATCAAAGTGCTCCTGACAGATGCCCATCCAGTCAGAAAGAAGCCCCAAAGGCCATCCAGTCCAACATCATTTGGCAGTAAAGGAAGACACAATCAAAGCCCTCCTGACAGATGGCTAGCCACTTGGAAGGGAGCCCCAAAGGCCATCCAGTCCAACCCCCTTCATGTGTGTGTCTAACCATCCATCTATCCATATACCATTTCATCTATCTATCTAGCTACCTTCTGTTCCATCTACCAATGTCTCTTCTGCCTATTGTTTCATGTCTGGATTTCCTCTATTTTCTGAGGGCAATGTTCAGCAGCTATTTCATATTTCTAAAAATTATATTTTTATATTTCATATTTCTAAACACACACATGGGATATACATAGAGAGGGAGGGAGAGGGAGGGAGAGGGAGGGAGTGCAATTAGGAGAATAAGGATTTGTCCTGTCCTGTTCTTAAAGTGAGGTACAAGATGGTATAAGGAGGCACATGACACAGGAAAAGATGAGAAAGATTAGATAGATAGATCGATAGATCGATCGATCACTGGTTACACACACACAGGTGTCTGCTTCAAAATCATAATGTAATTGTACCTGCCTCTCCTTAACAGTAAAAAGGGAAATCACCAACACCCAATAGGTAGGTACCTCTCCTTCATAATAGTCCCCATTGCTACCTCTACTTCAAATATTATTACTATAGGCCACAGCAACGTGTGGCAGGGCACAACTAGTTATATTATACAAACATTGTTACAGTATGTCTCTTGAACCCATGGATGCTTCACAATGACATGATGGCAACAATCATGGACAGCAATGCGGCTCCTTCACAGTGACATGATAGCAACATTCTTGGACAGTAATGGCTCCCAAAGTGATCCATTTAAGGTAGAATCAGATGTCAAACAGGGATGTATTATTGCCTCAACCTTATTTTCCATCTTCATTGCTACTATAATTCATATTATTGATGGGAAGCTTCCCATCAAAGTGGAAATCATCTATTCGACAGATCACAAACTATTTAACCTCAGCAGACTTAAAACCAAAACCAAGGTGACAACATCATCTGTTATAGAACTTCAATATGCTGATGATAACATTGTCTGTGCACATTCAGAAGAAGACCTGCAAGCCACTCTAAACACCTTTGCAGAAGCATATGAGAAGCTTGGCCTCTTATTGAACATCAAGAAAACTAAAGCGCTCTTCCAGCAGGCACCAGCCAATCCCTCTGCAAAGCCGGAAATACAGCTTAATGGTGTAAAATTAGAAAATTTGACCATTTCCACTACCTTGGCAGCCACCTCTCCACAAAAGTCAACATTGACACTGAAATACAACATTGTGAGTGCAGCATTTTTTGGAATGAAGCAGACAGTTTGAGAACCAGTACATCTGCAGAGATACCAAGGTGCTTATTTATAAAGCTATTGGCCTCCCAACCCTGCTATATGTGAAACATGGACCATGTACAGACATCACACTCAACTCCTGGAACAATTCCATCAGCATTGCCTCTGAAAAATCCTGTAAACCCCTTGGGAAGACAGGCAGACAAATGTCAGCGTGCTGGATGAAGCAAAGACCACCAGCATTGAAGCGAAGCTCCTACACCATCAACTCCACTGGACTGGCCACATTGTCCAAATGTCTAATCACCATCTCCCAGAGCTGCTACTATACTCCAAACACAAGAACAGGAAACATAATGTTGGTGGACAGGAAAAGAGATTTAAAGATGGTCTTAAAGCCAACCTTAAAAACTGTAGCATAGACACTGAGAACTGGGAAGCCCTGGCCCTTGAGCACTCTAACTGAAGGTCAGCTGTGACCAGCAGTGCTGCAGAATTCAAAGAGGTATGAATGGAGGGCAAAAGGGAGAACTGTGCCAAGATGAAGGCACATCAAGTCAACCCTGACCAGGACTGCCTTCCCCCTGGAAACTGATGTCCTCACTGTTGGAGAACATGCAGGCCAAGAATAGGACTCCACAGTCACTTACAGACCCACCGCCAAGACACTGCACTTGGAGGACTATCATCCTCGGGATACAAGGGATTGGCATAAGTAAGTAAAGTGAACCTATAGACCTACCTGCACCAGACCAAATTTGTCCTCCTTGGGAATTTCTGTCTTCCAGGTAATTCTATTATATGCTTCTGCTGGACTTTAACATAGTCATCCTGGACGACCTCCAATGCAAATCTATGTTAATTTATAACAGAAGTTTTTCATTTCAATAGGGGTAATTATTACTCATCCTTTTCTGTTTCCATAGTAAATTCAGGAATGCATTTTTGTTGATACATGGTTTATAGTGTATATTTCTTTTTTTAAAAAAAAAGAGAGGAAAAAGGTAGGCATTGTAGTGAAAAAATCATTCATTAATATTACAGATAAGTTGTTACTCAAGGGATTGGCTTGTAGTGGTTCCTGGTAACCTAAGAACATAAGAACATAAGAAGAGCCATGCTGAATCGGACCTCAGCCCATCTAGTCCAGCATTCTGTATCACACAGTGGCCCCCAGTTGTACACGGGGATCTCGAGCAGAAGGGAGGGCAAAACCCTAACCTGCTCCCGACCCCCCACAACCAGTACCCAGGGAAATCCTGCCTACCTCAACCAACTCCGAGGTGGCACTTGAATGTCCTTTTCAGTAACTACCGATACACTTGGTATCCATGAATCTGTCTAATCCTGCCTTGAAGTTGTTCAGGCTGACAGCTGTCACAACCTCTTCTGGAAGTAAATTCCATAACCCAATGACCCTCTGGGTGAAGAAATATTTCCCTTTATTAGTCCTAATTTTCCTACCTTGGAGCTTCAGGGAGTGCCCTCTGGTCCTAGTGTTTTGTGACAAAGAAAATAATTTTTCTTTATTCACCTTTTCTATCCCATGCATGATTTTATACACTTCGATCAAGTCACCTCTTAGATGCCATCTTTCAAGGCTGAAAAGACCAAGGCGTTGCAACCTGATTTCATAAGGGAGCCGCTCCATCCCTTGGATCATTCTTGTTGCCCTTTTCTGTACCTTTTCCAGTTCCGTTATATCCTTCTTAAGGTGCGGAGACCAGAATTGTACACAGCACTCCAAATGTGGCCTTACCATAGATTTGTAGAGAGGTAATACAACATTTGCTGACCTATTTTCAATTCCCTTTCTGATCATGCCTAGCATAGAATTTGCTTTTTTCACTGCTGCTGCGCACTGGGTTGACATCTTCATTGAGCTGTCCACCAAAACCCCAAGATCCCTTTCCTGGTTTGTCTCGGAAAGCTTTGACCCCATCAATTGGTAGGTGTAGTTGGGGTTCTTTGCCCCGATGTGCATGACTTTACACTTGTTTAGGTTAAAATGCATTTGCCACTTTGTTGCCCATTCACTCAATTTCGAGAGATCTTTCTGGAGCTCTTTACAATCAGTTTCATTTTTAACTACCCTGAACAATTTAGTGTCGTCTGCAAACTTTGCTACCTCAGAATTCACTCCTACATCCATATCATTAATGAATAAATTAAAAAGTAACGGACCCAAACCTGAACCTTGGGGTACGCCACTTCTCACCTCTTTCTACCCAGAGAAATGTCCGTTTATTACCACCCTTTGTTTCCTACAGTTTAGCCAGGTTCCAATCCAGGACAAGACCTGTCCTCTGATTCCATGGCTGAAGAGCTTATTTAGGAGCCTTTGGTGAGGGACTTTGTCAAAAGCCTTTTGAAAGTCAAGGTAAACAATATCAATTGGTCCCCTTTATCTATGTGTTTATTTACACCCTCAAAGAATTCTAACAAGTTAGTAAGACATGATTTGCCTTTGCAGAAACCATGTTGATTTTCTTTCAGCAATGCCTGTTCTTCTATGTGCCTAGTAATATTTTCTTTAATAATGGTTTCCATCACTTTGCCTGGAACTGAGGTTAAACTGACTGGTCTATAATTTCCTGGATCACCTCTGATCCTTTCTTGAAGATCGGTGTTACATTTGCCTCCCTCCAGTCCTCGGGTACAGTGCCTGATCTTAGAGAAAGGTTATATATCTTAGCTAGAAGTTCAGCAATTTCACACTTGAGTTCCTTAAGAACTCTGGGGTGGATGCCGTCTGGTCCTGGTGATTTGTTGACATTTAGTTTAGTAAGGCATGTGAGAACATCCTCCTTGTTTATCTCTATCTGTTTTAATTCTTTTAATTCCCTCCCTGAAAAAACTGACTCAGCTGCAGGCATATGTTGTCTGTCCTCCTGTGTGAAAACGGAGGCAAAGAAGTCATTTAGCCGCTCAGCAATCTCCTTGTCTTCACTGATTTTCCCTTTCTGACCATTGTCGTCGAGTGGCCCAACTGCTTTTCTAGTTGGGTTCCTGCTTCTGATGTACTTAAAGAAGTTCTTGTTATTTTTTAAAAAAATATTCTTTGCTATATGTGCCTCAAAATCTCTCTTGGCTTTCCTGACTGTTGCTTTGCATTTAGTTTGCCAGAGCTTGTGTTCCTTTCTGTTCTCCTCGGTAGGAAGAGCCTTCCATTTCTTAAATGAGTATTTCTTCTTTCCAATCCCATCTTTTACTTCATTTGTAAGCCATACTGGTGTCCTTTTGGACTTTCCATGCCTCTTTCTTTTTCTTTGGAATGCATTTTAGCTTCATTCGTAGAACAAGAATTTGGCCAATCTATTTGGGGATAGTTGAAGTCCCCCATTATGACTAATGTATTTCTTTTTGAGGCCTGTTTAACTTCATTTTCCAGATAGCAGTCTGCCTCTGGAGTTTGGTTGGGAGGGCGATAGCAGATCCCTAGTGCTAGATTAGTTTTTTGTCCTGGGACTTTTATCCACAATGTTTCTGTAGGTGTGTTTGAAATTTCTTGAAATTCTAATTCATGAGATTCTAGGTCTTCGTTTATGTACAAGGCCACACCGCCACCATTTTTCCCTCTCCTGTCTTTCCTGTACAGTTTATAACCTGGAATCTTTGTGTCCCATTTGTTTTCCTCCGTCCACCAGGTTTCTGTTATGCCAATAATATCAATATTTTTTTCTTTTGCCAAATATTCCAACTCCCCTATTTTTGTTTGACGGCTTCTAACCTAAGTTTTTACAGTTGTCTCCAAAGAATGGGGTTTTGAAAAAGACCATTACTAATTAATCCCATGCAGATTTAGATGACTAGAGGTTTTGCAGTCAGATAGAGTTGTAATGTATCCATGATTTAGGATTCAATAACACTTCACATTAAGATGTCTTAAAATTCTGTTTTGATTTAAGTGTATCAGATAAGTGGTAAAACATAGCAAAACAGAGACTGTCAAGTATGTTGCATAAGAACGTATTGAATTGAGTTTACATTTGCATGTCTAAGCAGATCGGCTTTGAAAGTGCTAGACTTGAATTTTCTAAGAAGAGGAACCTTAATTTTTGTGTCTACTGGAACCTAAATAATGTAATAATAATAACAATAATAATACTTTATTTCTATTTTGCCCTACCTCCTCAAGGGGACTCAGGGTGGATTCCAGCATATACAGAGACACAAGGCAAACATTCAATGCCTCAAAACAATGAAATACAGACACACAGATAAAGTTCCCTTTCATCTCCGGCTCTGGGGGGTGGTGCTCAACTCTATTTCTAAGCCAAAGTGCCTGCATTGTTATAGACACCTCCTGGTTATGTGGCTGGCATGACTGCATGGAATGCCGTTTTACCCCCCCCCCCCCCCCGGGAAGGTAGACCTATTGATCACATTTGCATGTTTTCAAACTGCTAAGTTGGCAGGAGCTGGAGCTAACAGTGGAAAATCACCCCATCCTGTAGAATCGAACCGCCAACCTTCTGGTCAGCACGTTCAGCATCTCAACGGTTTAACTCGTTGCACCACCACAAGCCCTAACTAACAAACACCTCAGGTAGTGTCCCTTAGACCACAAAGGAATATTCTGCAAAGATTCCATCCCCATCAGTCTACATAATGCACTGATAAAATATCATAAGGCCACAAGTGCATTATAAACAAAAGGCTCACTAGAAATAGAGATGTTTAAGGGTTGGGCACAGACCTAGATTTCACTAGTTTCATGGTGTGTTAGCTAGAGTCTCATACAGATCTTGCTGTATGAAATTCTCCAGCTGACACATTTCCAGCAGGTAGCTGTCCAGCCTCTTTTTGTAGATGTCCACACAAGGAGACCTTATCATCTCTCGAGGCAACTTATTTCCTTGCCAAACTGTTCTTTTTGTCATGATGTTCCATCTAATGCTCAGTGGAAATCTACTCAACTATAATTTCAAGCTATTAGATCTAGTTTTATCCTCTGGCACAGCAGAGAACAGGCTTGTATCTCCTCTCTGTAATAGCTCTTTAGATATTAAAAGAATGCAATCTTGTTGCCTGTCAGTCTTTTCCTAACCAAGTTGAACATGCCCACCTCATCTAACCTTTCTTCATATATTTGTACCCTATACTTTTTGCCATCCTCATTGCTCTTCTCTGCCCTGCTTTACAGCCTCATCACACCAGAGCATGGATCCACTTTAAATCCGGTTTCTGCCTCCTGCTGAATCCAGGGATTTGTAGTTTAGTGAGGCCCAGAACCTGCCTGGCTGAGTAGGTTAAAAGCCCCTCCCCTAAACTACAAGCCCCAGAATTCTGCAAGAGGCAGAAACTGGATTTAAAGTAGATACATGCTGTAGTGTGATGAGGTCTTTAAGTTGTGCATATTCTTAAAATGAGGTGCCCAGAACTGAAAACAGTACTCCAAATGAGGTTTGAACAGTTCAGAATGCAGTAGATCCATTAGGTGCCCTCAACTTGGAAACTATATTTCTTTTATTGCAAGCTAAAATATCATTTACTATTTGTGTTGTAGTTGCAGCATCACACTGCTGCAGTTTTTGATAATCCTAATGTTCTTTACTTGCATACTTGATGAGAATATTACTTTTTTAAAAAAAATATTTTGTTATCTCTAAATGTAGACACTGCTGAATTAAAAAATATTTACTGCATCTGCATAAGCAGTTGTGATTCTGTTTTGAATTAGAATAGGCAAGAATGTTGTGGTATCTGTCTTCACTGTATGCTAATGTTGCAGCTTTTTGTGGTTTTGCGACAGGAGTAGGTTGTTAATCTTTTTAAAAATTCCAGACAAAAATTTAAGACACTGTTTTAGATAAATGTGATTGCAACATTACCTTGTCCATCAGTGATAGAATGCAATAATCTGTAAAAGCATATACTGTAAGCAAATAGGCAACAGCAAAACTAGCAGATACATTCCAGTAAATGCTCCCAGAGCATCACTAAGTAGAACAACAGCTTCTATAATGAAAATGAATCTGTACCATAAGCTGATATGACATATTAGCTGTATTTTTACTAATTCCAAAAAACTCTCATAATGTGACATTGAGACTGGGGGGGAAATCCACAACAACAATTAAATTCACTGAGTTAAATATTCTAAATCCTAATGTCCCAAAAGGCAGCAACCAGAATAGCATTAGAGTTGTTTTGATTTAACATTAAAGATTCTCTTTTCAAATGAAAATTTCATTAACGTTGTGAAGACTGACTCCTTAGAACTCATTAGAACTATGGGTAAAATAAATGCTCTAATCTGGAATGAAGTACTGAATATACTATTGTGAATGCTCATCTGTGCGTGAGCTGCATTTAGTCTAATTGATGGAAGTCTTCTCACTCTAAGTAATAAATTGTGTTTTCCATTAATTTTTCTGTCCCCAAACAGAAGCTATCATATAAAATCACTACAGATGCAAAGCAGAGGAGAGTAGACTTCGCTATTCTCAGTTCATTTCACATTCACATACTTTCATTCATACATCCAGGGCACCACACTTTAGTCCTTTGAGGAATGGGTAAGAAAATTGGGTTTAGCCTGGAGAAAAGAAGATAGCGGGGTGATATAATACCTTTATCGGAAGGTACATAATAGATGATGAAAAAAGCTTGCTTTCTGCTTCTCCAGAGGGTAGCACCAAGCTTAATGGATTCAAAATACAAACAAGGAAATTATACCTCAACAAGAAAAAAATTATAGCTACATTACTCTCTTCCATTGTAGGTTTTAAACAGAGGTCAGATCAACTTTATGTTTTAGTGGATTCATGTACTTGCAAGAGGTCCTGCACTTGCTCTTGAGGTCAGTGCCAGCTCTATAATTCTGTGATTCTAAGTGGATTAGAGCCAGCATGATGCAATGATTTCAACGCTGAATGGGGACTCTAGGAGTCCACAGTTCAAATCTCCACCTGGCCATGGATATCCACTGGGTTTTCTTAGGCAAGTCTCGGAAGAAGGCAATGGCACTCTGAATAAATCTTTCCAAGAAAACCCTGTAATGGGTTTTCTTTACTAGTTATTAGTCAGAAATAACTTGAGGGCAAACAACTGCAACATCAAATGGATAATTTCTATTTCTATGGTGACTTCCAGTGGCTTACCCTGTATGAACATTTTGCATGCCTTCATGGAAAAAATATATTACGTTTCTGAATTTGCCCTCCACTCAGTGAAGATTTAAGGTGATTTATAAGAAAACTACAACCAAAATAACAATTCTGTCATACCCCTTCAGAGACCTCTGTTATTTTCCCTGGCTTGCGATTCCCTTAGTTAGAGGGCTCAGTCTTTTTGTATAGATATTGTGGGGGGGGGGGAACCACAGTTAGCCCTTTTCTTTTGAGACCCCCCTCCCCAAGGCGGAGCCTTATGGCCAGCCCTAGTAGCTTCCTTTTCCAAGGAGGTGCTGGAGGCACATTTAAGAAGTTGAGCAGTTCAACAGTTGGTATTACAAGCTAAACCTTGCTACAGGTGCAAATAAGACAAGGAAGAAAAGACACAAAAGAAGATAAAAACAAGCAGGAACCACAATTAATTAACTGTCTTCTGTGTAAATCAACTCTATTCCTGCCGAGATTAGGGCACCTTCCAAAGGGAGCTCATGAAGACAGAACAAATTCCAAGCATGTTGGCATTTGCAATTTTGTGAGAGTTCTATAGCAGTGATGGAAGACTTCACTGCTATAGAATTAGAGTTAGAGTCTATTTCTCTAATGCCTTACTTACCTTATAACCATTATGTCCTGTATGCTTTTCATTTTCCCTGCCTCCACTGCCATAGTAGGTTTCATGCTGGTGCTTTGCACCAATATGCTAAAAAAATTGATACATTGTATAACATTATGATAAACAGGTGAACTTCCTGAAATGAAACCCTTAATCTTACTTTTGGCAAAACTATACTTTTGATAAGCCATCTGTTTTCTGGTGCAATATCTATTTGATATTCACTTTATATGCATTTGGCATTTTAAAAGGTGCATCACAAAATTCAAATAATCGTGGCAATGGAAGTAGATAACTCTATTGAAATATCTGTTTATTCAGTAAGGGCAAAGAGCATCCCTGATCAAAATGCAGACCAAATGTAATTCTCAACTATCCCTATTTTTGACGAATTGCATGGCTCTCAGTAATTCACACAAGACAGGTTCAGAAAAGTGTTTTCATTACTAAGAGATTGTCATTTCCCAGTATTTAAAGCAATAAAAGGTTATTTGGGGAAACTGAAGTTCTTGGCATCAGTTTTGATTGCTAGAATAGCTATTGTCCTAATGTCAAATCTGTCCAACCTGGCAAAGTGAATGGATATCTGTGTGCTTCTACACTACCATCATAGCAGGGTTAATGTCACCTTTTTCCATTTCATAAATAATAAGAGACACCCCCCACTCTCGGTAATTAACTTTATGAGCAGAGACAGAGAAGGATTATTCCACTCTTACCCTTGGCAACATACTTCAGAATATTTTTCACTGGCATGTTCACCGGCATGGTGTATATTTTGCATATATATATATATATATATAGAGAGAGAGAGAGAGAGAGAGAGAGAGAGAGACACACACACACACGTGTAAATGTAAGATATATGTAATGTGTCTTAAGTGACCCTGTGATGTTAGAGCCAACAAATCAGTACTCAGTACTTCTCTGGACTGCCTCAGCAGGTGGCAGGTTGTCTTTCATTGGAAGAAGGTTAACTAAAGAATTGGTAGCTATTTACGAAGTTTATTCTCACTACTGATTCCAGCACTTAGCAGTGATATTGTTAATAGATTATGTCCAGTCCATTCAAACACTAAAAATCTGTGCTTTTATTATTAATCATGGTGTAACGTCTTTCTCCATCTGCCCAATATTATACCATTGGTTTTCTGAAACCAATGATTCTACATCCATGGAGTCAATCAACCATGCCTTTAAAATAACCCCCTCCTCAAAAAGAAATTTAAAAAGCAAATCTTGATTTCATCATTTTGTATAAGGGATTACATTTTACTACTCCATAATGGGACTTCAGCATCCATGGATTTTGGTATCAATGGGGGATTCTGGAACCAAGCCCAAGTGAATATCAACAGCCCACTGTATTCACCAAGTGTTTTTAGAGATATAGACAAGCTGTCTTTAATGGGAACATCTGTCATTACTGGTATTCTCATTGAGAAAGCTTCTGACAACTGTCAAGGTTATCTAGGACACAACTCAGCAAATATTCATTAAATAATGCTCATTAGTGTCATATGTGTTATCTTTATTCTTCAATAAATGTTCTTTCCCTAGACATGTTATGTGCCTTTAAATTGTTTCTGATTCATGACAACCCAAAGGTGAACCTGTCATGGGGTTTTCTCAGCGGGATTTGTTCAGAGGGTGTTTTCTTTGCCTTCCTATGAGGCTGAAAGTGTGAGACTTGCTGAAAATTACCTAGTGGGTTTCCATGGTTGAAGAGGGATGTGAACCCTGGTTGCTGTCCGAAACCCAAACCACTACACCAGGTTGGCCCGCTAGTGCCATTATTTCTAAACGTTCTTAAACTCGGAGGCCACTTCCAGGATAGCTAAAAGGAACTTTAACTTCCCCTGTCTTTTCTTGATAAGAAATTGCTGATGTGTTAATTTTTATTTTTGCAGCATTAGAATAGGAGTGCTGCGTTCCATTGCTATCTGAGTTGAAGGATGACACCTGCTGGTATAGCAAGTGAAGTTAAATGCAGATAAAGTTCCGGCTTCCACTGGAAGAATTTTTTACATGGGAGTTGGATTCAAACTCCCCTTTTGTATTCTGATGCTGTTGTGCAGTGATAATGACATGTAAGCTGTCCTCTCATTGACAGGCAGTCCTTGACCTAGATCAGTGATAAAGTCACACACCGTGATAAATGACATATGATGGTGTTTCATATGTGTTTGTCACATTTGTATTTCACCTATTCTCATAGAAGGTCAGAATAGCTTTCAATAGCATTATTTCATTTTATCCCCACAAGATTAAGTCGAAATTTAGAAAGGACATGATCAGACCACCAACTGAGCTTAATTACTCCCTTGGGACTTGCACTTAAATTGCCAGTTTCTTCTCCAGCTACTTCACACGATAGCTCTCCTATTAATACATCTAGGCAAATTTACTGCCATTCTAAGTATTTTGGATTACAGCACTTACAACAACCAACAGTTAATTGATTGTTAATTTTAACCAAAGTTTTGCTTAAAGAACTTGGAGAACAGAATGTTTCCCATCCCTGCTTTTCATAATTGAGAAATGCTTTTGTAGTAATTGCCTTAAAACTGAAGAAAATAATTTGGAGTGTTCAGTAGATGCCAGATACGTTTTAAAGAGAGAGGGATAAATAGATAAAGTAATATGCATAAAATTACATACTTGTTCTTAGAATTTATTGGCAGTTTCTTGTATTTTTAAATAGCTTTTTTCTCAATGGTGGGATGGTGGAATAGGCTATTTACTTAGGTGGTTGGTGAGTGGGTTGGAGGGGGTAATGATTCTAGTAATGCCTTTGAGACTGGGTCACTTTGGTTAGAGTACAGTATTTAGCATTCTTGAGGATTATGTAATGTAAAACTTCCATTAATCCAGGGTAGTAGATTCCAAATTTTCTAATGATAGACTGTAACCTATGCCCCCATCTACACTGCCATATAATGCAGTTTGAAACTGCACTACGTGGCAGTATAGATGGGGCCTAAGATGTAGTGAACTGGGAGCAAGTTGAATGCAATTGAGATGCTTCAAAACAGACTGTGTTTAGTCCTCATAACTCAACAGCATGAAGCCACTGCTTCAGCATTCCTAAACTGTTAAAAAGGCAGAAGTACATTCTGGACCAACTAAAGCTACCAAATGGGCTAGCCCTGTGATCAATGACAGTGTGTATTACAACAACATGAAAGCCCGTTGTCTTCTTATGGCCACCAATACCAAATTGGACACTTCTTTGTGTGTTTTTCTTATTTTCATCTATTTTGCACATGCTTTTCTCTTAAGCACCTCCACATTGCTTTAACAAGGAGGGTTTGGATATTTGTAACAAGAAAGAAGGATTATTGATTTCTAACGGCTGTACAGCACGTCCTGGGTCTTCTGTTACATTTCCTGCTTTTATAATGAAGGAAGTCACATCTTTGTACAATAGCTGCCATAAGCATTCTTTCTTCTTTCATGATTACATTTTGTATTAAGACAGATCAAAACAAAACCTACATAAAATAAAACAACATCAACAACAACAAAATATTAAAAATACCTTTTTCTAGAATAATACTACAACTCCTAAACATGAAAAATAACTGCAAACTACAAAAAATCTACATTATCTAATCTAAGGACTTTATATTCTCTATCTGGTGGTTGTATTCACTCTGTTTTCTATACCCATTTAGTTTATTTACCATGTCAGAAGCGAACTGAGAACACAGTTATAATGTATAAAAAAACCATTAATAAAGTTACTAAATTTTCTTTGACCAGAAGCTGGCCACTTCGAGTGCCTCTATTGTCACAATAAGGAGGTCCTCCATTGTGCATGTGACATGTCACCCATTTTGTGAAAAGGAAGCATTGGTACATCTTTTCTCATACAGTAACACACTTTTAGTTTTTAAAAAAGTATATCCAGTCCCGCAAGTTCGCATCAACATATCTTGTCTTTGCTTTCCAAAATACTGCTGATGGGTATGATTAACTTGTACAATCAAATCTCCCAAGTGGAACCAGAGCAAATGACCAGGACAACAACAGACATTATTGTCATAGTTTGGCAGTCCTGCCAATAAGCACTGTATCAGAACTGATTTTTATGTATCTTCAGAGACTGTGACATTCATTATTCTGCTCTTTGGTAACAAGCCCAGCAGGACAAAGAATGGGCATTGGGCAAGGACTGTGTAGTTCATTGTGATCACAGCAGGTCAACAGAAGGGACTTTTTTTCTCTTGGATGGGTGGACAAATAAATATGTCAGCAGCATTTATATGAACTGCAAAAAAAATCTGGAGTTTTGTGTTGTAAATTTATATTTTTATGTGTCCTGTGGAAATAAATAGGAAATATCATTCCAGCTGCTCCTGCTGCAAAATTTTCTCAAACTAAGGCTTTCTTGTGCATCAATAATTTACATAATATAAGTCATTGCAATGAAAATCCAAAATCAAGATATTCGACTCAATATATAAGTTTGTATATATTTAGCCTCCTGCAAATTCAGAGGGACTTCCTGCTAGGTGAAGTATTGTCAAATATTCTTGCAAATTTGAAGACTACGTAGATTAGTAACATAAGTAAAACACATTTTTAACATTTAAATGAAAATCAGCAACAATTTCAATATCTCAAAAGTTTTAAATCTTCTCAAGTGTGTTCATTAGATTTACTCTAGTTACGACTAAGAGCTGAATTTAAGTCTCAGGCTAGAATGCATCTCAGTTTACTAATTTACCAAATTCATAGCTCAGTAGGGGAGGGGGGGGAGAGGGGGAGGGAGAGAGAGAGAGAGAGAGAGAGAGAGAGCACAACAGCATGTTCCAGGAAAACAGAACCTATAGTCCTTTATACATTATCTGAGACTAGAGGTGCATCTACACTGTAGATTTAATGAAGTTTGAAACCACTTTAAGTTCCATAGCTCAATGCTTTGGAATACTGGGAATTTTGAGGAGGCACCAGCTGCTAACCAGAAAAATCCCAAGTGCAGGGAAGCTGTGAGTGATAAGCCTTGTCTAAAATTCCCTGGCTTGGTCTAGCCAAGATGAGCTGTGAGGAGTGTGATATTTCATTTACCTAGTGAGTTGATATTTGGTTTCTTTTAAAATTATTTTCCCATTGCTGTTAACACTACTAGGTGAGCAAAGGAAACGCACTACTATGTGTGCTTCAGGAGTTCCCCAGTTAAGTTCCATGTCCTTTGGAAAGTTTAATGAAGATTGCTTTATATCCAAAGATCTTCCCATGTATATTCCAGAGCTACCCATCATTGGGCAAAATGACTTTCCTTTTCTCATTTTATTTCTCCTTAGACAGCCAATAGTTGAGGTTGTAGAATTCCTTCTTCCAACATGTGCTTTATTTTTTTAACTGAAATCAGTCTGGAACTTGAAGCTGTTTATTTTAGCTAGATATTGTCTAAAATATTTGATGAAGCCATTTAAATTTCTTTCCCCATTCTGTCTCAAGGCCTTCATCTTGGTTACATTAAATCATTCCATGTTATTTTCACAAAAACCCTGAGGGTTTTTAAAAAAATGTAAACATGTCTAATTCCAGTCAAAGAGCTTTGTAAGAATTGCTCAGAGAATTGGTCTAATTGTTGTCATTTTTCTTTTTCACAGAAATAGGGTCTTAATTTTTTATGAGTTTACAACCCCAGCATGTTCATTTATTATTTGTTGTTTATTTCTGGTGTTTCCATGCAGCCTTCCAGGGCAAAGCCCAAGGTAGTGCATATGCATGATTCAAAACTTGGGATGCAGCTAAAGTAATCTCATTACATTTAAAAATGAACAACTTCAGCCTATATTCTAAGTACTTTCCCCTAAATTCAGAGAAATGCTCTGCTAAGTAAGATTTTACAAGAACTGCTATAGATTTGAAGGCTACCCACAGATAAAACACACACATTAAAATTTGAAATGAAAATAAGCAATAATTTAAAATTTTTATCTCAACAGCTAAAATGCTATCATCTCAATATTGTCTTCACGAAGTTTCTTCTTGAAGGAAGCAACAAGCAACTTAATAATGTCCTTCCTCTTGAATAAAAAGTTCCTGGAAAACCATATGTATATATCGTTTCTTCAGAAGTTGTTCCATGCAAACTTTGCATGTTTTTTTACACATAATTATATTTACCCATATATCCATTCGATAGGATGAATTATTGATTGTATGTATAGCCTACCTATCTCTCAACATGAGGTGTATGTCATTTTAAAACCTGTTAATATGCAATTAAATTAAATCTATACTTTAAAAAATACCAAAAGCAGTCAAAATAGCATTATGTGCAAATTAAAAACATAATAAAATGAAAAACATTATCTGTCACTATGCTAAAATTTTACATTTTCCCTAAATAAAAAGTTATTTGCTTACTGATGGCAGCAGGAAGGAAACCAAGTGGGCCTCCTAGGATAGGAGTTCCATAACTTGGGAGCAGCCACCAAGAAGGAAATTAGGCTAGCCACTAGGCATGAGAAAAAAGTTATGAAAATGAAATGATTCGGAAGAAATTCGTAAGAAATGCTACTTTTGAGTATTTCCGCATCTGGAACGCCAACCAGGAAGTGGACTTTCTTTATAGAACTTCGGGGGCCAGGATTTTCTTAAGTGCCGTTATTAGGTCGTAAGGGGGGGGGGGGCACCCTCCTTCTCTCTCACCACCCTCCCGCCTCCCTTGCCAATAAGTATTATGGCAAGGCAAGCCTTAAACTCGCTCCTTCTTTCGGCTGGAAGCCTGGAAAAATGTAAACAGAGAGGTTTACTCAGAAGTAAATCCACAAAGGAGGGCACTTTGGATGAAGTGCCTCCTTGTGGATTTACTTCTGAGTAAACCTCTCTGTTTACATTTTTCCAGGCTTCCCTGCCTCTCCTGCCTGCCAGGATCGAACGCATCAAAGAGTATTGGGGGGAGAAACCAACCTAATGTATAATAGAATGAATGCTACTGTAAGTGCCTAATATTATAAGTAATCCAACTGGTCATATACCTATTACCTACATTCCATGCACATGCAATAATACAGCAGTAATAACAATGGGTATAAGAAGAGGTAAAATTCAAACCGAAGTATTCTGACTGTGGTCCCTCCTCAAGCGGTACAAACTGCAAAAGGCTCTTCTCTATGAGCCCGGGAAAGCCAAAAGCCGGGGCAGCAGCGCTGCCTGGGCACACACATACATATTCTTGGGGGGTTTGTTGCAGAATCTTCTCTATGAGCCCGGGATTCTGCAGCAAATCCCCCCCCCCCCCAAAGAATATGTATGTGTGTGCACCCAGGCAGCAAACGCTGTGCCCGGGCTTTTGGCTTTTCCCGGGCTCATAGAGAAGAGCCTTTGCAGTTTTCACAGCTTGAGGAGGGACCACAGTCAGAATACTTCGGTTTGAATTTTACCTCTTCTTATACCCATTGTTATTACTGCTGTATTATTGCATGTGCATGGAATGTAGGTATATGACCAGCCTGGGCAAACTTGGGCCCTCGCTCCCTCAGGATCAGGGAGAGAGAGAGGCAGCGAGGAGCGAGGGGGGGGCTCCTGCTTTTTGCTGCTTCCAAGAACAGAATACCCCCCCTCCCTCCCTCCCTCCTTCCTATTTGGAGAGTCCCATCTAGAATTCAGTGTGATTTATTCAAGTTTTGGCCTACAACTCCCAGAAATCCCAGCCAATTTACCAGTTGTTAGGATTTCTGGGAGTTGTAGGCCAAAACCATCTGGAATGCGCATGCGCTGGCATATGAACTACTAACAAATTTCGTTAGTTATTACGTTACATTTTAGAAATTTTGGGAAATTTTTTTGTAAGTCTTTCTATTACTAATCAAAAAATCCCCCATTTGATTTTAGAATCACGATTTTTGGGTTCGAAACCATGCCTACTAGCCACATATCCAACTTCCAAGGAGTTTTTCAGGAGAGGGGAATATCCTGAAGATGGGATGTGATGGGCAAGTGTAGCATGGATTGGCCAGGCAGCTGAAGCTGTCCAGTGTTCCCCAAACCCATGGCAGCTGGATGCATTTGGACTTTTCCCTTCGCTAATACTTCTTTTTTTACAGAGATTTTGTGTAAGTAAAGCCAAAGGCCCTAGAATCCCTTTTGCTCCATCAACTTTTAACAGTGTTAGAGCAAGAGCCCATGAGAAAAACTCAGCAGGTGCTGGAGATGTAAATAGCCCCCTTTCTTCAAATATGGAAATGGAAGCAGCAGCAAAAAGTTTACGATTTTGGATTTCCAGTAAAGGAAGACTCAGTTTTGCACAATGCTAACTTCAGAAGATGTCAACTTCATTCAAGGGCACACAAAGGACATCAGATCAAATAAAGATCTTACAGGTTTTGAAAACTTTCCCCAGCACTTGTCCCTCTATTTACTGCCTGGTTTTTTTTCCTGTTATGAAATCATGCTTGAAATCCTATAATTGTTCCCCATATACAGATGTATGCATCAAACTTTTGCAGGCAATTCAAATGAGCTCTTTTCCTGCCACCAATAACAAATGCTGCAACCACATGCAAACAGCAGGAAATGTATCCTGCATGCAGCGGATAATAGATTCAGTCCTATCACAGATTACCTGACCTCTTCATATTATAAAGTAAGAATTTACATAATTTCACACAAGTTATCATTCTATTAAATCTGAGGAATTTTATGCCATTTATATCTAGCCAATCCAGGATCTTAAAGAAAGTTAAAAGAGCTCCTGCTTTGACAATTAAAAATAAAAATGGCATCTCAAGGACTGTTTTTATGAGAGGGCACTAGTATATGTGTTTTATAGACTCAGTG